>CANSZD010002448.1:0-510000 GCA_947648045.1 Beta corolliflora
TGGGTTAGTAAATAATAAACCCAAAGCCCACTTAAATGGATCCTACAAGGTCACACTTTAGTCAATTTGGATCAACAAAAGAAAAACCTAGAGCCCACATGGGACTCTAGGATGGCCGGCCAAAGAGGAGTAAAGGGAAGGGTTTCCTAACCTAATTATTCATATAATTAGTTGAGGAAATCAGAAAATAAGGAATACACTATCTCTCAATATTTTCTCTCTCCTCTTTCTCTCTCTTTCAAAAGTCACGTAACATTATACTCCAAGAAAAGAAGAGTTCTTCTTCCTTCCAACTAGCATTGGTGGAGTGTTGATCCGGATTGGTGGACCAAGTAGAGGAATCACAACTGAGGTTCTTTATTCGGGATCTTGACGAGCTTTGTGGAATTCACGCATCAAAGGTTATTTCTAAACTATTATGTAATCCTTAATTGTATATGCATGAGATCTTGTTTTAAGTGCTTATGAATTAAATTCATGAAATTCCGCTTATAGTACTTATAAGCTTATACTGGTATCAGTTTTAGCCACTTGCATATACTTTTTTTGTCATTATAATATGATTTATTTTGATGTGTTCATGGCTAATTTTAATTTGATTAAGGGGAGGAATTGAATTATGGATTGTGTAATTAACTGGAATTGATTAAATGGAGATTTAATTGCTTAATATTTCAATATAAAGTGGCCGAATTTTTTTTGAAAATTCAACCCTAATTTTCGAAATTCAAAATTTGAATTTTAGATCTCTAAACTTCGATTTTTTTCCGAAAATTATATTCATATTATTAATCTGATTTTCATATTTAAAAATGTTTATGTATGAAAATTAATTCATGTGATAAGTGTTTTATATGAATTAGAGATTAATTTATGTGAAAAGCCCTAAAATTAATTAAAATGGAGATTTTTAATTAATTTTCTGAATTAGGCATAAAAGAGTTTATGTTTAATTTAATTAAGATCACTAAATTAATTTTGCAAAAGGTTGTAATTTTAATTTTCATTCAAACAAAAATCAAAGTGGGACGGTAGGAGGTTCACGTGTTGAATACGTCATCTCCTGAACCTGACTTTCGTCTCGTCGGGCCGTCTCTGACATGGTGTGAGCCACGTCCAGTTGTTGCTCATCTCGAATTTCTTCGAGAATTATTTTACTCCCACTTGTCTTTCTGGAAACAAATTCCTTTTCTAGAAAGACACCATCACGAGCAACAAATACCTTGTTCTCTTGACGGTTATAGAAGTAATAACCCCTTGTCTCCTTTGGGTATCCCACAAAGAGACATTTATCCGATTCGGGGTGCAAGTTTGTGTGATAGTAAACGTTTTACATAGACCTCACATCCCCATATTTTAAGAAAAGACAAGTTTGGAGTCTTTCCATTCCATAACTCATATGGAGTCTTTTCTACAGCCTTTGACGGGCTCCAATTTAGTGTGTGTGCAGTCGCTTCGAAAGCATATCCCCAAAAAGAAATCGGAAAATCAGCAAGACTCATCATTGATCGAACCATATCCAATAAGGTCCGATTCCTGCTTTCAGATACACCATTCAACTATGGAGTTCCTGGTGGAGTCAATAGTGAAAGTATTTCACAATCCTTCAGATGATCATCGAATTTTTGGCTCAAATATTCGCCACCACGATCGGATCGCAATGCTTTTATTGTCTTACCAAGTTAATTTTGTACCTCATTTTGGAACTCTTTGAATTTGTCAAAAGATTCCGACTTATGTTTCATTAAGTAGACATACCCATATCTACTTAAATCATCAGTGAAGGTAATGAAGTAATTAAACCCTCCTCGCCTTTGTGCTCATAGGTCCACAAACATTTGTATGTATGAGGCCCAAAAGGTCACTGGCCTTTTCACCCTTTCCAGTAAATGGTGATTTTGTCATTTTTCCCATCAAGCATGATTCACATACATCAAACGATTCGAAATCAAATGATAGAAGAATTTCATCCTGTTGTAACTTTTGGATGCGTTTTTGGTTTATATGACTCATTCGACAATGACAAATGTAGGTTAGGTTTGAATCATTCGATTTTTATTTCTTGCTATCTACTTCCTCTGTTTTTTTATAGATGCAACATTTCCCTTAAATGGAAATGTCATAATAGATGCTACATACCATAAATGGATCACTTTTCACCATAAAGATTTTAAAATACTATTAAAAAGTTAGTGGTCCCCCATTTTCTCCTTTCAAATACCCATACTTTTTCCTTAACAAATGTTTTTTTATTCAAAAAGTGGTGGTCCCCCACTTTCTCTCTCTACCTTTCTTACAAACTCCCCACTTTCTCTATGTAGCATTTATAAAAAAACGGAGGAAGTATGTTATAGACCTGTATTGACCTATCAAGCACATATAAGCCATTAATCAATTAAGCACTAGCATAGAACATGTTATTGTAGGAAATGGAACAACTTGTTCTTTATTTCAAAACAAAAACCTTCATCATCTAAAACGGAAACAGAAATAATGTTCTTAGTAATCGACGGAACGAAATAACAATTATTAAGTTCTAGAATTAAGCCAGATGGCAAATGTAGACTATAACTTCCTATGGCAAGCGCAGCAACTCTTGTTCCATTTCCAACGCGAAACTCTACCTCGCCCTTTGCTAGCCTCCTACTTCTTCTTAGTCCTTGCACATCATTAACTATGTGAGAACCACAACCGGTATCCAACACCCATAAAGAAGTAGAAGTCAAATTAATTTCTATAACAAATATACCTGAAGTGGAAGCACCCGACTTCTTTTCCTCGCAAGTATTGAGGGCAGTTCCTCTTCCAATGTCCTATCTTGTGACAATGGAAGCACTTGTTTTCCGCGGCTGCTTTTGGCTTCGCGGTTGGCTTAGGTTTTTCAGCAACAACGGCAACTTGCTTGCCTTTGTCCTTCTTTCCTGCCCATTTCTTCTTGAAACCCTTTCCCTTTTGATCCATCAAAACCATTTTCTTTGGTTCTTGGGGAATGTTCCTCTCACCATTGAATAGCAACCCATGCAACTCTTGCAATGTCTTTATAAACTCATTCATGTTGAAAGTCATCCTGAACTGATTAAAGTTGTAAGGCAATGAATGGAGAATGATGTCAGTAGCCAACTCCTCCCTATAAGGGAACCCAAGTCGTTCCATGTTCTCAAAAAGACCCAGCATTTTGAAAACATGTGGGCCAACACCTTGACCTGACTTCATTTGACATTCATGAATCTCCTTATTGGTCTCATATCTCTCACTCGGGCTCGTTTCGAAAACATGGCCCCTCGGCCTCTGCATGATGGTGTAAGCATCCTTGGTTTCGAACCTCTTTTGGAGGTAGGCTCCGGCCCGCTAACATGAGACAAGTTATTGGTACGAATCTATCATTAGCCTGTTTAGCACGACGTTTTTCTGCGTCAGATGATTCATCAGTTATCACTGGAAGTGGTGTTTCTAAGACATCCTCTCGACCCTCAGACCTCAGAACGAGTCTTAGGGTTCTTTCCCAATTAATGAAGGTTTCACCATTTAGCCTGTCCTTTTCAAGTAGGATCTCATGCATATTATAGATCATACTAGTCTTCAAACTTATTTTCAACATTCGTCCTTTCCTTGAAAAGGACAGGCTGAATGGTGAAAACATCATTAATTGAAAGGAACCCTATGAGGTCTGAGGGTCGAGAGGATGTCTTAGAAACACCACTTCCAGTGATAACTGATGAATCATCTGACGCAGAAAAACGTCGTGCTAAACAAAGCTAATGATAGATTCGTACCAATAACTTGTCTCATGTTGGTAACTGGAGCCGACCTCCAAAAGAGGTTCGAAACCAAGGATGCTTACACCATCATGCAAGAGCTGAAGGCCATGTTTTCGAAACAGCCCGAATTGAGAGGTATGAGACCAATAAGGAGATTCTTGAATGTCAAATGAAGTCGGGTTAAGGTGTTGACCCCCATGTTTTCAAAATGCTGGGTCTTTTTGAGAGCATGGAACGACTTGGGTTCCCTTATAGGGAGGAGTCAAGCACGACATCATTCTCCATTCATTGCCTCGACAACTTCAATCGCCCGTGATGACTTTCAACGTGAATGAGTCTAAAAAGACATTGCAAGAGTTGCATGGGTTGCTAGTCAATGGTGAGAGAAACATTCCCCAAGAACCAAAGAAAATGGTTTTGATGGTTCAAAAGGGAAAGGGTTTCAAGAAGAAATGGGCAGGAAAGAAGTACAAAGGCAAGTAAGTTGTCGTTGTTGCTGAAAAACCTAAGCCAACCGCCAAGCCAAAAGCAGCCGCGGAAAGCAAGTGCTTCCATTGTCACAAGATAGGACATTGGAAGAGGAATTGCCCTCAATACTTGCGAGGACATTGGAAGAGGACCTGCCCTCAATACTTGCGAGGAAAAGAAGTCGGGTGCTTCCACTTCAGGTATATTTGTTATAGAAATCAATTTGACTTCTACTTCTTTATGGGTATTGGATACCGGTTGTGGTTCTCACATAGTTAATGATGTGCAAGGACTAAGAAGAAGTAGGCGGGTAGCAAAGAGCGAGGTAGAGTTTCGCGTTGGAAATGGAACAAGAGTTGCTGCGCTTGCCATAGGAAGTTATAGTCTACATTTGCCATCTGGCTTAATTCTAGAACTTAATAATTGTTATTTCTTTCCGTCGATTACTAAGAACATTATTTCTGTTTCCGCTTTGGATGATGAAGGTTTTTGTTTTGAAATAAAGAACAAGCGTTGTTCCATTTCCTACAGTAACATGTTCTATGCTAGTGCTAAATTAATTAATGGCTTATATGTGCTTGATAGGTCAGTACAGGTCTATAACATAGATAGCAAGAAACAAAAATCGAATAATTCAAACCTAACCTACATTTGGCATTGTCGTATGGGTCATATAAACCAAAAGCGCATCCAAAAGTTACAACCGAATGGAATTCTTCCATCTTTAGATTTTGAATCGTTTAATGTATGCGAATCATGCTTGATGGGGAATATGACAAAGTCACCATTTACTGGAAAGGGTGAAAAGCTCAGTAACCTCTTGGGCTTCATACATACAGATGTTTGTAGTCCTATGAGCACAAAGGCAAACGGAGGGTTTAATTACTTCATTACATTCACTGATGATTTGAGTAGATATGGGTATGTCTACTTAATGAAACATAAGTCGGAATCTTTTGACAAATTCAAAGAATTCCAAAATGAGGTACAAAATTAACTTGGTAAGATAATAAAAGCATTGCGATCCGATCGTAGTGGCGAATATTTGAGTCAAGAATTCGATGATCATCTGAAGGATTTTGGAATACTTTCACAATTGACTCCACCAGGAACTCCACAGTTGAATGGTGTGTGTCGAAAGGAGGAATCGGACCTTATTGGATATGGTTCGATCAATGATGAGTCTTCGCGATCTTCTGATTTCTTTTTGGGGATATGCTCTCGAAACGGCTGCACACACACTAAATAGGAGCCCGTCAAAGGCTGTAGAAAAGACTCCATATGAGTTATGGAATGGAAAGACTCCAAACTTGTCTTTTCTTAAAATCTGGGGATGTGAGGTCTATGTAAAGCGTTTACTATCAGACAAACTTGCACCCAAGTCGGATAAATGTCTCTTTGTGGGATACCCAAAGGAAACAAGGGGTTATTACTTCTATAACCGTCAAGTGAACAAAGTATTTGTTGCTCGTGATTGTATCTTTCTAGAAAAGGAATTTGTTTCCAGAAAGACAAGTGGGAGTAAAATAATTCTCGGAGAAATTCGAGATGAGTAACAACTGGACGTGGTTCATACCATGTCAGAGACGGCCCGACGAGATGAAAGTCAAGTTCAGGAGATGACGTATTTAACACGTGAACCTCCTACCGTCCCACTTGAATCTAATTCAAGCGAAAATCTTCAAAAATGTCAAGAGAACATTTCTATTGATGCTCAGCCCGCGTAGGTCAAGAGTAGACCAAGGATTCCAAACAAGAAGTTGGTTGATTTCCGTTAACCGAAAACTCTAAAATTATGATTTTGGAGAATTCGTAACCTACTACCTACGCACGAGCCTGCACTATGAAAAATGGCTTCGAGGCCATGAAATCCGAATTAGACTCCATGTCCGAGAATAAAGTTTGGACCCTATCACTCCTAGTCGACTTGCTCGATGGGGTCAACCCCATTGGATGCAAGTGGGTGTTCAAATTGAAAACAGACAAAGATGGAAATGTCTATGTCTATAAAGCAAGACTAATTGCAAAAGGATTCAGGCAAATTCATGGTATAAACTATGATGAGACCTTTTCTCCAGTAGCAATGCTTAAATCGATTCGGATACTTTTAGCGATTGTTGCATATTACGATTACGAAATTTGGCAGATGATGTCAAAACCGCATTCTTGAATGGATTCTTGAATGAGGATGTGTATATGACACAATCCGAGGGTTTTGAGGATCCAGAAAATCCTAAAAGGGTTTGCAAGCTTCAGAGATCCATTTATGGATTGAAGCAAGCATCTCGGAGCTGGAATCTTCGGTTTGATGAGGCAATCAAACAATTTGGTTTTCTCAAAAGCGAAGAAGAATCTTGTGTTTACAAGAAATTTAGTGGGAGCAGCTAATCTTCTTGGTTTTGTATGTAGATGACATACTACTAATGGGAAATGAAATACCAATGCTTGTCAGTCAAGGAATGGTTGAAAAGTTGTTTCTCCATGAAGGACCTTGGAGAGGCTAAGTACATATTGGGAATCAAAATCCATAGAGACATGTCTCGAAGGATGATTGGACTAAGTCAAGAAACTTATATTGATAAAGTTCTTGCAAGGTTCAACATGGAAAACTCGAAGAGAGGATTCATTCCCATGTCACATGGCATGTCGCTTAGCAAGAGTCAGTGCCGCCTGATGAGTTGAAACGGATGAGTAGCATACCTTATGCTTCGGCTATAGGATCTATTATGTATGTCATGATAAGTACTCGATCAGATGTTGCATATGCCTTGAGCATGTGTAGCAGGTTCCAAGCAAATCCAGGAGAAGCACACTGGACTAGGGGTGTGCACAAATCGGTCCGGACCGGACCGGTATTTGGACCGGACATCCGGTCTCCGTTCCGCTGAAAATCAGGATTCCGGTCCACTGGTCCGGTCCGGTCCAAACCCGGAAAATTCCGGTCCGGACCGGTTGGACCGGAATTTCTATTATTTTAGTAAAAAAAAAAGTTTATATGTTAAAAAATAAAAAAGGTAAAAAGTTAGAAACTTAAAAACCTACTATTTATTCTTTTAGGATTATTGACATTAAAATTATTAAATTTTAATGTATATAATTTATAAATATATTTAAATAAAATAAAAAAGATTATACTGCAGCTAAGAGCATCCTTACGTACTTGAGAAGAACTAAAGGCATGTTCTTAGTCTATGAAGGAGAAAGTGAATTGGTTGTTAAAGGTTATACTGATGCGAGCTTCCAAACCGACAGAGATGATTACCGCTCTCAGTCAGGGTACATCTTTCGTCTAAATGGAGGAGCAAAGTGAGTCGGAAGAATTCAAAGCAAAGCACTCGTAGCAGACTCTACGACAGAATCAGAATATTTAGCAGCGGTTGAAGCAGCTAAGGAAGCAATTTGGATAAAGAAGTTCTTGACAGAGCTAGATGTCATACCTAGTGCTCTGGAGGGGATTGAGTTGTTATGTGATAACAATGGTGCTATTGCACAAGCAAAAGAACCGATATCACATAACAAATCCACGCATATAATGAGGAAATATCACCTTATTCATGAGATATTTGACAGGAAGGATGTCAAGATCTGCAAAGTTCACACGGATGAGAATGTGGCTGATCCACTTACTAAACCTCTACCTCAACCCAAGCATGAAAGTCACGCTAGGGCTATAGGGTTGAAGCAAATGTTAGAGTGACTTTAGATTGTATTATGTTTAGAGCACTTGTTACAATATAAAGACATGGTTTTGTTGTTTTATGTTTATTTGAAATGAAATTTTATCTTATTTAATCTTGGTTTAGTATTAAATAAAATGTCCAAAATTATTTTTTGAATTCAATGGTTTTGTCAAATATGTGATTTGATGAATGAAACACCATAAGTGAACTGAATTCATAGAATATTAGAGTTCCTAATCTGAGTCATTAAATTGGACATAAATGACTCATTAAAGGATTAGCATATAAGATTGATTGATAGCGTCGTTTCATGGGCTATAGGAACATGGAGATGTTTAGTCAATCATATGGATATGTATAGTTGATAGACTTGATACATAATCGAACTGACCTACTTAGAAGCTTCTATAACTTCGTAATTATATTAGTGGATTCCTAAGACATGAGTGGAACACTACTTGGCTTAATGATTGGTATAACTTTGATGTTGTCAAACGTCATGTCGTAAAAGGGGACTATAAAAACAGCATTCGGGTTGTGCTAAAAGTTGAGTGGGAGTGTTGATTGCCACAAGATTGAAAAGTCCTCCTATATGAGATAGGATGGGTGTCTTGGCCCCTTGGAGAGTGAAAATTGAAAAATGCATGGTCGTGCTCAAATGGATTATAAGATGATCATTTGTTTGTCAATTCGAACTCGGATTTCAAGGAATAAGTTTGAAGACTAGTATGGATGACATAGAGATATGGTCATACTATCAAATTAGACACTAAGAGACTTAAGGAATTTAAATATTGCACACTCGTCTCGGACAAGTGGGAGATTGAAGGAATTATGTCCTCGACTCTAATGCAATTACTAAATATAATATGGATCATATTATGGAGATAATAAATTCATTTAATCGGATCGTCTTTACGTCTTGCTAGAGAATGCTATAGAACTTTGGGTTAGTAAATAATAAACCCAAAGCCCACTTAAATGGATCCTACAAGGTCACACACTAATCATTTTGGATCAACAAAAGAAAAACCTAGAGCCCACATGGGACTCTAGGGTGGCCGGCCAAAGAGGAGTAAGGGGAGGGGTTTCCTAACCTAATTATTCTTATAATTAGTTGAGGAAATCAGAAAATAAGGAAGTCTAGTATCTCTCAATATTTTCTCTCTCCTCTTTCTCTCTCTTTCAAAAGTCACGTAACATTGTACTCCAAGAAAAGAAGAATTCTTCTTCCTTCCAACTAGCATTGGTGGAGTGTTGATCCTGATTGGTGGACCAAGTAGAGGAATCACAACTAAGGTTCTTTCTCCGGGATGTTGACGAGCTTTGTAGAATTCACGCATCAAAGGTTTTTCTTAAACTATTATGTGATCCTTAATTGTATATGCATGAGATCCTGTTTTAAGTGCTTATGAATTAGATTCATGAAATTCCGCTTATAGTACTTATAATCCTACACAAAAGGCAGCATTCCCTAAGACTGACATTCATAAAATATCGACCCCGAATCCAAAATCAAACTCACACTACTGATTAAACTCTCTCTCCAGTCTTAAAAACCGCACGCCACCGCATCTTTCACTTGATTTCAGATAAAGTTCCAAAATTCAATTCATTTTCGTTAGCATCTTTACTTAGTAACAAACTAAAAGTATGATTCAAATTACGCAACAAACGATTATCATTGAGGAATCCAAATTGAAGAACAGCATTACCAAGAAATTCAAATAGGATCAAATTTAAACAGAAATTTAAAAAATAACAACGAAAATGATGCGGCGAAAATAGAAATTTCAATTAGAAATTAAAACCTTGATGATAGCGTGTTCGGCGCCATCTTTAACAGCGGGATAACGGCGGCGAGCTTCAGCAGAAAGTGCGCGCAGATCTGATTCGAGGACAGCCATGAAAGCCATCTTTCTCTGTGAGATCGCGCGCAGTAAAATGAGTTTACTTCGCTAAAATGCTTCAGATTTTCGCAAAGGTGGGATCAAGAACTCAAAATAGTTGACATTGTACAATTGAGGAGAGAGAAAATGAAGAGGTGCAATTGGCGTAAGCTTATGAGTTACGAAGACGATGGAACAGGTTGTGGGTGTGTGTTGAGAAGCTAGATGCTCTGGCCTTCGTTCTTTCCTTTCTCATTTCCTTTACCTTTTCTTTTCCTATGTTAGAGCCTTAGCGGTTAAGTCTAATCATACTTCTGTGTTTTACCATTCGACGGCCTATAATTTCTTGGTAACGATCTAAGTACGTATTTTTATGTTGTATAAATCTTTTCATTTCTCTTCCCTCTTCTTTCCTTTCCCTCATTTCCCTTTTCCCTTCTTTGTCCACCACCACCACGACTCCACGAGAGCCACCACCACACCTCACCACGCCCCACCACCGGCCCTTTCCCTCAGTTCCCCCTTCCCTTTTCATCATACTGTTTTAAATCGGATGATCTTTTAATAAAAATATAAAAATAAAATAAAAAAAGAGAAAGGCTTATGTCATGGACGCTTACGACATGGTGAGGATTCCATGGCAGACGCCTATTATTTTTTTAATTAAAAAACAACAAAGAGGTGATTGAGAGAAGTGGAGCAGTCGCGAGGAAAGTCGTTGGAGAAGTGGAGCGGTCACGGGTAAAGTCGCCGGAGAAAGTGGAGAGTTCGTCGAGTAAGTCGCCGAAGAAGTGGCATAAGATTTTGATGTCGCCGGATTATGTCAATTGCTCCCTTCAATGGCAGCCAATGGGGAAAGTGATGTGAGAAAGTGAGACTGTGAGAGATAGTGTATGAAAATGGCAAAAGGTATGAAAATAGGAGTATAAATACATGGAGGTGGGATCATGTATGTATTTTGGTGTATTTAGAGCATTACTAGGAAAACTAGGGCGGCGTTAAGCAACTCATCGTACTACGTTTATAGGACTTCATCAACTAGGTAAAATGGTATTCACCTTTTGGCTAATATAGTGATTTGATCCTCATTCATTTCATTTTATTAGTTTGTTTTTAATTGAATTTATTTTTATTGATTAAAAATGATTTAACTTATTTATTCTTATCTAATATACTATGGGATTAATATTTGATCAAGTTTAACATGATCAAATACACGAATTAATTTAAAATATTATTATTGTTATTATTATTAGGAAAAAAAATTGACATGAATGATAGTAATAATAACTTTCATCCATCTTTTTAAGATAATCTCATATTTGGGTTACTGTTGTTGCTCTCCTTGTTTCGAGTATATAACATATCAATAATTTTGAAAATTCTTTGTTTCACTTCTTTGTTTGACTTTAACACCTTTGTCCTCGTTGGTTTGCTTTGTAGTTAGTGACTTCATAAGAGCGATAGGGTATTATCGTGGAGATAATATTTTGGAATTATACATTCAGATTAATAGATGCATTAATAAGTGAACTCAGTTAATATGATGCATCTATTAACAACTAGAGGAAGTAAATAACTAACGACAATACTAACTTTAGGTTGATGATGAGGGTACATAGTCACTTGAGACACATTTTAGTGTGCAAGGATAATACTTGAAACTTAAGTTGTGATACAACGTAAAATTTCAAGAATACCACAAGATTGGAGCCTTTCACCGTTCAAGAAATACATGAATTTTGACACAAGCTGTCACACTTCATTTGCAATGATTGTCTATGACACATTAGGATTTTGCAAGAACTATTTGATTTCCATCTATTTTGGAGGTGTGAGGACTGATATTCAAGAAAGTATTATCTCTGAGTTCCAAATTTCAAAAGGTGAACTACCTTTTAGATACCTAGGGGTCCCTCTATCTTTAAAGAAGTTGTTTATCATGCAATGTCAACCTCTCATCAAGAAGGTTCTTGCTAGGATTGATTGTTGGACTTCCAAGCTCTTATCTTATGTTGGTAGGCTCCAACTCATTAACTTTGTGTTGTTTGGAGTTCATACATATTGGTGTCAGATCTTTGTGTTGCCTAAGAAAATTCTCAAGGTTATTCAAGCTGCTTGCAGGAACTTTTTATGGTATGGGAGAGCTGGTATTACTAAGAGAAATTTAGTGGCATGGGATAAAGTTTGTTTGCCTAAGAAAGCTAGTGGCTTGAATGTTATTAATATTGAGCTCTGGAACAAGATAGCTATCTACAAGCTTCTGTGGAATTTAGCTCAGAAAAAAGACAAGGTTTGGGTAAAAAAACCAAAATCTTACTACCCTTGAAGTACCTCAACAAGCTTGATGGATAGTGAGAAAGATTCTGAATGCTATGCGAGATTTTAGTGGTGACATGAATGTTTTGCAGCAGCCTCATTTCTCAATTGGGAAAATTTATCAGAAAATTAGAGTGCAAGGGGTAAAATGTGGAGTGGAAGAAAATATTGTGCAATAATCATGCATCTCCTAAATACATCATTGTGTCTTGGTTGGCTATTGTTGGAAGACTAAGTACCTGTGATAACCTTGGCAAGATAGGGATCCAAGTAACCTCTTTGTGTGATCTTTGTGGTACTGAAGATGAAACCATCAATCACCTTTTCTTTGCTTGTGCATACTGATAGGCTATCGTACACCTGTCAAAAATAATTCCTGCAAAACCTTTTAACAATGTAGTAGGGTAAGTAAGGTCGAATCCACGGAGAGATTGTCGTTTTAATCTAGGTTCTAAAGTATGGAAAAACTAAACAAGATCAGAGATATTATAATTAAGGTTCTAAACTATAAAAATCAAACTAAAAGGATCTAGGGCAATGGTTCACCATGTTTATACTTATAATCTATCAAAATATCATCAATAGTTCAATTAATCAGATATCTAGAGCACATGTTAATCCTACGGTCGGGTCTTAACGCTCGCAAATCAACATATGCAGTACGATCGCTAACATAACCAGATTTGCTAATTGTAGACAAGCCTCTAAAAGTAAGATATTGGTCAATATAAACAATTATTAGAAATATTTAATCAGACAATTGATCAGATTGCAAGATTAACAATAAAAACACTAATCAGTTAGAGATATCAATAACTAATCAAACCATCAATAAACATCAATCAAGATTCATAGCATATAAACATGGATTCCCAAACCCTAGAAATAAAAACTACTCAATCATGAAATAAAGATTAAAATCTAAATCTACAAAGAAAAGCATAATGAAAGAAATCAAAGAAAGAAACTAATTAAACTGATGGATTAATGAAGAAGAATAAACTAGCTAGGGTTTGCAACTAAAACTAGAGAGAAAAAGATGAAGAGTAAACCTAAAAACTAAGAAACAAAAATAGCGTAAAAAGTGAGAGGAGAGAGAGGAAGAGTTAAAACTTAATATAATTAATACTAGGTAACCTAATATGACTAGGAAAGTAAGTTACAAAAATAAGGAAAGTCGAAATATCATTAAATGGGCGGAATTAGTGATCCGTGCGTACAAAAACAGATTCCAGCAGAAACAGTCCCAACTTCGGAAAGACATAACTCCTTGACTAGAAGTCTCCTCTGGGTGTTCCATCTATCGTTGGAAAGCTCTTCAAGTCTAGTTTCCAAATCTACTAGAATTATTCAATTATCATAAACACATCAAAAGTTATGGCCAGAAGAGTAAACGTGACTTCTTTTCCACAATTCTTCTAATGATTTTCCGCTTTGTTTTAGCTCAAACTCGTACTATGAATTATCCAAACGATCCTTATGCATTGTAGCTTCCTTATAAGTGCTCTTAATTCTCAAATTTAGCTAATCATACTCCAACTACGTTCTCATTACCTGAAATTCATCAAAAACAAGAAAACATACCGAATAGGAGTAGAATAACATAACTTAAGAATATGATGCAATAATGAACTTGTAACACCCCCAAAATCCATACACATCTAAACTACGTTGCATCGACTTTGGGAGTGTTACCGCCGCGGTGAAACGCAAGGCTTATTGAATTAAAACACTAACTTACTCTCTACTATGAAAACTAAATTGCAGCGGAAATAAAATGTTAACTTAACTACAACTCGGGAATCACTATTGACCCCTTTTATTTAAACCATTAATTAAGTGAATCATAAACAAACTCTAGAATGTTCAACCAAAACACTTTAAAAGTTTATAAACCAGTGAATATCCCCCGTTATGCCCAAACTCATGCAGCATCACCAGCATATATACCTAATCTGCTCCCCATTGAAACATCAATGGTTCATCACAGGTCAACAAACAACACAAATAACAAACAATCAGCTATGATGAGTACGTACATAATCAGTTACATAATACACTAAACATAATCAGAATAATAATAACAATTCCTAAACATGATTCTACAAAAACATTAAATTCCGTTTTTACAATTTATTTGGCATCGAACAGGCACCGTCATCTTTCTAGAATCATACGGGCTATTTAATCCTTAATAGACAACTTGGTCTATTCGATGAAATGTAAATACGGTTTCGTTCCGTTCCACATCCATCACCTTAGTATGCATACCCCCAAGATCGTACGGAACCTTCCGCCTACTTGAGTTATCAAAATTTATAAGGACACTACTCGTCGTCACAAAGAGGCCCGCGTAGGAGTGTAGAACAAGTCCCATACTCCCCCCATTGTTCATCACTTGTAGGGAGTCCAACTACAAGTTTATTGCCAAAATCCTTTCTTAGTATTGTCCATTCAGACCACATTAAACATATAATCATTTAATGTAATTGATTCTTAGATACAACACTCGAATCTTTACTTCTTGTAACATCCTTGTTACACCATAGATCAAAGAATACAAATCTAAAACTTTCATGCTTAGGATACGATAGAATTTCGCATAACAATGCTACATACCGCAATCATGCTACCAAACAATCTCAGCAATCACAATCACACAATCGTTCCCTATCATGATTCTAGGTTCCAATAGCATAATTCACAACCTAACATGATACTAGTAATTGCAGCTGAACTAGTACGCGTACGTACCTTGTAATCGGAGAATCTTTGCTGATTACTTAAAAACGTTCCGCTTATGAAATTGGGACCTAATCGAATAATAGAAATCTTTCAGTGCTAAGTCCTTGATATTATTATTAAAGTAAAAACCAGCTTATCCAACTATGTAAGATATGATATTTTGAATATTAAAATTAACCAACCTTATTGTTTTAAATTTCTCTTCATGAACTCTATTACTAATATATTCAGAACTTAATAATAAGTTTGCGAATTTGATTTCCTCTAACTTATTTTATACTTATTCATGATAATAAAACTTAAACTTAACTTTTACACTACTTTGTTTATAATAACAAACTTAACTAGTTACATATATAAGAACTATAAAATCAGAATTGAAGAAATAAAATCAAAGTAGGAACTAGTAGTGTAATATAAATATGATTTCTTTTAGTTCATAATATGTACCTTTATTTAAAATCACAACTTAACCCAATATACATAAGTATAATAAAAACAGAATTGAGAATTAAAAATCATCCTAAGAACTACTAATATAATCAAGAATTTGATTTTCCTTTAACTTTTACTATACTTAGTTTACAAAACTAACTCAACCCATTATACACAAGTATTATAAAATCAGATTTGAGAAATAGAATTATCATAAGAACTAAAAACATAATTATAAATCTGATTTCTTTTATTAATTCTATATTTTATTTATAAATACAAAAACATAATCAAAAATAACTAACAAAATCATATTATATTAACAAATTTGAAGAAGAAAGTGGAAGGATAACCACCGTAAATCGTCGACCACCACTCGGAACTCCGACCGACCGGCTGACGTGCGCGACACCAGTGCACCCGAACCACCGCTCGACGAACCCAACCACGAAACCCGTGCGCGACCACAACTCGCACACCCTCGCGCCCTCACCGACCGACGCCTGCAGCGACTCCCCCACCGGACTCGCGACGCGCAATACTCGAGTGCTTGACTGCCGACGAGCTACTTGTGGTCGACGAACTAGCAGGTGTCGATGAGGCAACAAGGGAGGGGGAAAGAAAGAAGAACGCAGAGGAAGAGAAGAAGGAAGGAGGAGAGAGAAAAAAAAGTCCTCTTGGGGTAAAAGAAAAGAAAACGGCTGATCAACAATAAAGAATAGGGTTTTACTCTTTTTTTATATATATATATATATATATATATAGTGTGAGAAACCTATGTTTACTAGGATTTGTTTTCAACTCAAATTTTATTTATTATTTAACAAAAACCGAATTAAAATATAATTAGGTACCAAAGTAGATTGTATAATTAAATTATAACTGTAAGCTTACCCAAACTATACTGTTTCTGCTAATAATATTAAAAATACTTTTACTTTATTCTTTATATTTTCTTATTTATAAAAGAATAACCCCCCAGAAATACGGAGTATTACAGGCTTCCCTCCTTAAAGGAAGTTTCGTCCCGAAACTTTGAGGTAGCCAGTCTTAACAACGATCTTTTTGCACTTCTAAGTCCCAATATATCACAAGCGTTTCTAATTTTCGCAAGTCACATAAGCGATAAATACACATAAATAACAGATTTAACGAACTTTAGCAAACTTTAGGGTGGAAGCGCGAAATTCTATCGCATTCTTCCCCCCTTAAAAGAAAAGTTACGTCCCCGTAACTCACCTACCCCTTGAAAGAACTCCGGGTACTTTATGCAATCGAATGACATATTTAAAACTTTGCATACAATTGGTTCTCTCTAAGTGTCTGTAATATAAGCCTCAAATGGTCCTTGAATAGATCAATATATCGTCTATGAACACGACTACAAATTTATCGAGGTAGGGTCGAAAACACTTAGGGAAAGAAGCCCCAGACGGAATAACTATAGGCATAGAAATTGACTCGGACTCAACCAATGCTAGAGTTCTAATAGTTGTATGGGCAACAAAAAAAACAAAGATGCTCCAGAATCGAACAAGATTTTAACAGGTTTTGAGTTTATAGAGAAAGTACCCGTGACAACATCTCTACGAGCTTCCTCTTCGCTAGCCGTCATCATATACAGCTTCCCTGTGCCCCTATTATCATTATTGTTGGTCACATGGTTCCCATTTGGTGCCTGATTATTTGCATTGGTTGTTGGTTTGGAGTAATTAGAGTTCCCTGACCCATTGTATGCATTTCCACCATTCTCATTCCCATTCATAGGCTTGTCTCCATAGTTCCTTTTTCTTGACTATTGGGGTTAACCTTATTCCTCGAATAGCACTCGTACGCTCTATGCCCCATTTTCCAACATTCATGACACTCCACCTTATTACCCTCGCAATCCTTCCCAGGATGGTTGTATGGGCACTTCTTACACCTATACACACGCTCAGGTCTGCGGTTATTGGTGTTATTGTTGATGTTATTGTTATCGTTGTTGGGTTCCTTATTGAAGTTTCTTTGGGAGGTTTGATTGTTCTGGTTCCCATGGTGTTTCTTGTCAAATCTCTGAACCTCGGGATTTGGATTCTCCTTTCGCTTCTCACCGTGTTTATCCCCTTCCTCTCGTTTCCTTATGGCATATAGGTGGGCAGCTTTGCCAAAGACATGGTCCAACGAGGTGAAAGTATCTCCCCCGAGTCTCCTTTGTAGGTCAAGGGTGAGCCCTAATTCAAAACGTGAGGCCTTAGCTTCCTCAGTAGGGGCAATTTCAGGAGCAAATCTCATCAGCTCAATGAACTTACGGTAATATTCCTCAACAGACAGGTTCCCTTGTTCTAGCATCATAAACTCTTGGACTTTCTGCTTTTTGAGGTATGGAGGGTAATACTTATCCCTCAGGGCTTTCTTGAAGGTTTCCCACCCAAAGTCAGGTTGTTTGAGGAGGTTGTCCTTAGCTTGGGTCCACCAAAAGTGGGCATCCCCCTGTAGGTAATAGCTTGCTAAGGGCACAGTCTTGTCATCCGGACAGGAGAGGGTTAAGCACAGTTTATCGAACTCCCCAACCCAGTTTTCCAATTCTTCAGGTCCCCCTTTCCCATTCAGTACTGGTGGGTTCCTACGGGCAACCTTTTCAGACAAGTTCCCATCCCGATGATGTCCTTGGGCTAGGTTAGCTGTGATCTGCACTAGGTCACGAATCGATTGCTCGACATTCAGAGAGGTATCAGGCGTGCCGCCTTGACGAACCATTCTGCGCTGAAAATTGACACAACTTTGTTTATTGACATGCACATAGTCGTTTATTTATTTAACTACTACACATTGGCATGTTTATATAACACGTTTTTATTGCGAGCAATCATTAAGTCTCTATTGACTTGCAATACAAAACATCTCAAATAAGATGTTACATCAAATAAAAGAATAAAACTGTTGTATTATTATCGGAAAGGGTAAAATTTATTGTTTCCAAGGAAACATAATATGAATAAATAAAGGAATAAAATAATACTAATTTGCTACTTGGCATGCAAGCCTTATTAAGACTGAAATAAACGAATAAAATAATATTCTAATCCTAATTATATATTCAATAGAAACTAGGGACTATAATGGTGAGCTTCGTCATCTGAGTTAGGATTTTCTATTCCTTCTTCCATGTCAGCTTCGTCCTCAGAAGACTCGTCATTCTCTATAGGTTCATCTTCCTCCAGAGGTTCTTCTTCTGCTTCTTGGTCATTTTCCTCAATCGGATCCCCTTCAGCGGGCTCATTCTCATTAGGATCTCCCTCTTCATCAGGCTCATTTTCATTAGGATCTCCCTCTTCATCAGGCTCATTTTCTAAGTCAAGTATAGGTTCAACATTATCTTCCCCAATCACTGCGATGAATGTCCTATTATTCCCCTCATCATCGGAAATGTAGGTAACAGTTCTGAGGTTTGACGCTATGTTGTAGTCCTCGGGTATGAACTCATCCTCAAAAGTTTGGTACCTAGCTCTTTTTGCAGCTCTAGGTGACGTTTGCGGCTCAGATTTAACTCTAGGGTTCTCAAAATTCACATTAGTTCCAGAACTTTCCCCCCACATGATAGGTTCCTCTAACTAGAGGTGATGAGGTAAGGGGCTCCCAACTTCTTTTCTCACGAATTCTCCATTTATTTACACAAAGTGTTTAAGATCAAGAACGAAATGTCCTACAAGTAGGAAGGTATTGGCTCTAGTAAGTATGTTTGGCTATGTTAAAACCTCTATTTTCTGACCATATATCCCCATATCTACGGTGTACGAAAAGGTAGGGTTCCTCCTTAGGCACGTACTGCAGCATAAAATATATTTTCTCCATTTCAATCCTTAGTCTAGTCTCTCCGTGTAAGGTTCTATATTCCATAGCAACGTTCATCTTATAGGCCTAGATGTCCCAATCTTCCGCTATTCGGTGTTTCACCAGGTATTCCTGAGGACCTAGGTCGTAAACTATCCGCGAATTAAAAGAATAAATAGTCTAAGTTTTGTGAATTTAAGGTTTTTAAGTATACATTATATATAAACATATATAAGAAGTAAAACGATTATTTTCAATTTTAGAACTCCAAGTTCAAAATATTTATAACAATTTAGATGGTTCTTTCCTAAAATATTCAACATAAGGTTTTAGTTCAATACCTTTTTGAAACATCCTTAGAATAATATATTAACTAGAAATTTTAGGAAATAAAATATTTCACTATCGAATTTAGTGCTTCTAACCACTATCTACGTACCTATCCTTGTACATTCTCCTACTCTATTCACATTTCAAAGATTTCAAAGAACCTTTCACCAATCCAATCAAGCAAACCACACCATAATTCATATAATCAGACATCTGATTCATTCCACAGTATTTGCATGCTTTCTATAAACATATCAGACAAGTAAAGGCAAGAAGGCATTACAAATAAAATCATTCCTATGATTTAATGCACGCAAAAGTAATCTATATGCTCTTATCCCATACTACCCATTTTAAAAATCTTTTAAAACATCTTTGAAAATAGGAACCTTTTGGCTCTGACGACCAGTTTTGTAACACCCCCAAAATCCATACACATCTAAACTACGTTGCATCGACTTTGGGAGTGTTACCGCCGCGGTGAAACGCAAGGCTTATTGAATTAAAACACTAACTTACTCTCTACTATGAAAACTAAATTGCAGCGGAAATAAAATGTTAACTTAACTACAACTCGGGAATCACTATTGACCCCTTTTATTTAAACCATTAATTAAGTGAATCATAAACAAACTCTAGAATGTTCAACCAAAATACTTTAAAAGTTTATAAACCAGTGAATATCCCCCGTTATGCCCAAACTCATGCAGCATCACCAGCATACCTAATCTGCTCCCCATTGAAACATCAATGGTTCATCACAGGTCAACAAACAACACAAATAACAAACAATCAGCTATGATGAGTACGTACATAATCAGTTACATAATACACTAAACATAATCAGAATAATAATAACAATTCCTAAACATGATTCTACAAAAACATTAAATTCCGTTTTTACAATTTATTTGGCATCGAACGGGCACCGTCATCTTTCTAGAATCATACGGGCTACTTAATCCTTAATAGACAACTTGGTCTATTAGATGAAATGTAAATACGGTTTCGTTCCGTTCCACATCCATCACCTTAGTATGCATACACCCAAGATCGTACGGAACCTTCCGCCTACTTGAGTTATCAAAATTTATAAGGACACTACTGTCGTCACAGTAGGCCTGCGTAGGAGTGTAGAACAAGTCCCACACTCCCCCCATTGTTCATCACTTGTAGGGAGTCCAACTACAAGTTTATTGCCAAAATCCTTTCGTAGTATTGTCCATTCATACCACATTAAACATATAATCATTTAATGTTGATTCTTAGATACAACACTCGAATCTTTACTTCTTGTAACATCCTTGTTACACCATAGATCAAAGAATACAAATCTAAAACTTTCATGCTTAGGATACGATAGAATTTCGCATAACAATGCTACATACCGCAATCATGCTACCAAACAATCTCAGCAATCACAATCATACAATCGTTCCCAATCATGATTCTAGGTTCCAATAGCATAATTCACAACCTAACATGATACTAGTAATTGCAGCTGAACTAGTACGCGTACGTACCTTGTAACGGAGAATCTTTGCTGATTACTTAAAACGTTCCGCTTATGAAATTGGGACCTAATCGAATAATAGAAATCTTTCAGTGCTAAGTCCTTGATATTATTATTAAAGTAAAAACCAGCTTATCCAACTATGTAAGATATGGTATTTTGAATATTAAAATTAACCAACCTTATTGTTTTAAATTTCTCTTCATGAACTCTATTACTAATATATTTAGAACTTAATAATAAGTTTGCGCATTTGATTTCCTCTAACTTATTTTATACTTATTCATGATAATAAAACTTAAACTTAACTTTTACACTACTTTGTTTATAATAACAAACTTAACTAGATACATATATAAGAACTATAAAATCAGAATTGAAGAAATATAATCAAAGTAGGAACTAGTAGTGTAATATAAATATGATTTCTTTTAGTTCATAATATGTACCTTTATTTAAAATCACAACTTAACCCAATATACATAAGTATAATAAAAACAGAATTGAGAATTAAAAATCATCCTAAGAACTACTAATATAATCAAGAATTTGATTTTCCTTTAACTTTTACTATACTTAGTTTACAAAACTAACTCAACCCATTATACACAAGTATTATAAAATCAGATTTGAGAAATAGAATTATCATAAGAACTAAAAACATAATTATAAATCTGATTTCTTTTATTAATTCTATATTTTATTTATAAATACAAAAACATAATCAAAAATAACTAACAAAATCAGATTATATTAACAAATTTGAAGAAGAAAGTGGAAGGATAACCACCGTAAATCGTCGACCACCACTCGGAACTCCGACCGACCGGCTGACGTGCGTGACACCAGTGCACCCGAACCACCGCTCGACGAACCCAACCACGAAACCCGTGTGCGACCACAACTCGCACACCCTCGCGCCCTCACCGACTGACGCCTGCAGCGACTCCTCCACCGGACTCGCGACGTGCAATACTCGAGTGCTTGACTGCCGACGAGCTACTTGTGGTCGACGAACTAGCAGGTGTCGACGAGGCAACAAGGGAGGGGGAAAGACAGAAGAACGCAGAGGAAGAGAAGAAGGAAGGAGGAGAGAGAAAAAAAAGTCCTCTTGGGGTAAAAGAAAAGAAAACGACTGATCAACAATAAAGAATAGGGTTTTACTCTTTATATATATATATATATATATATATATATATATATATATATATATATATATATATATATATATATATATATATATATATATATATATATATATATATATATATATATATATATATATATATAGTGTGAGAAACCTATGTTTACTAGGATTTATTTTCAACTCAAATTTTATTTATTATTTAACAAAAACCGAATTAAAATATAATTAGGTACCAAAGTAGATTGTATAATTAAATTATAACTGTAAGCTTACCCAAACTATACTGTTTCTGCAAATAATATTAAAAATACTTTTACTTTATTCTTTATATTTTCTTATTTATAAAAGAATAACCCCCCAGAAATACGGAGTATTACAGAACTTAAATATGAATCTAAATGCTCTGAAATGCAACCTAAATGCACCTAAAAACTATATATAAATATGACATATCACATACTCCAAGTCAGTGTGGAGGAATATGCTTTGTTGGTTGGATGTTGATTGAAATACCTCGGGGTGGGATTCATTACTTTTCACAGACATGCTGAAGTCCAATTCAAAGAAACAAAAGATTTTAAGAATGGTGTTATCCTTCACCATCTACTGTTTATGGCAAGAGAGAAACTTCAGGAAATTTAAGCACACAAGAAGAGAGATATCTGAGTTTAGTAGATTAATTTATTTTTTGGCTTATTCTAGATGTGTTCAGTTTCCTGAATTAGCCTCTGTAATTTTGTAGTTTGGTGTTTGAGCTGGCTAGTCTGAGTTTTTTTTTCCTATTTGCTTAGCTTATGAGGCCTGTTGGCATTCTGTAGTTTGTATAAAATTTGGGCTTTCATGACCTTTTTCGGTATAAAAATATCTCTATATACCAAAAAAAAAAGAACTATTTGATTTCATTTTCTATTTCTCGTAGAATGTTGCTATTTGCTTTGTAGACTTTCGATAATTATAAATATGGCAATTGTGTTTATTCTTGTCGTCGTACTTGTATTTTTTTTCGTTACATTGGATTATGCGCAATTTTGCACTGATTGCGCAGCGTGAGCACAACACTAGTAGGAGCACTAGCATCAATTCTTTTTTGAAAAAAATATTATTGCCCTGGTTTTGCTGAAAAGTGGATCGATTAACCATGTTATTGGCTCCGATTTTGCTTAAAACCGGAGCTAATAACATGGTTAACAACTCCAGTTTTGCTGAAAATCAGAGCCAATAAATTCTATGGGCTCTGGTTGTGAACCGGAGCAGATGAATTTTCTAATTGACTCTTATGCCAAGTGCCCCGGTTAAAAAAGGAGCAAATAAGGCCCTTTTGACCAGAGAACTTGGCATTAATTCCATTGGTGGTACACCATAGAAAAACCCCAAGTATCTTAAATTGATGTAATCTATATATATCTAAAACCCAAAGCAAACAAATGTCATGCTGCCACATGTACCTCCCCCTCTGAAACAAATACAAAGTAATTAACAAAAATGTATGTGTGAAGACTCGAACACGCAACCACTCATATGAAATACGAACACACCAACCAACTAATCTACAATCTCCTTTTGTTTTTATGGGGAGAAAAAATAGTATAACATACATTTAAGAAAAGCATTTAAAGATATGGTAACTTTCATCTCACAATATACCCCACAATTATTGAGGAGATCCACCATTACATAATTATCTCAACAGTTACGACCCATAATACCTGATAGCTTATGTGGTCCGCCAACATTGCTGGAGCAAAAGTGCACACTACTACCGCTAATAATAGTCCCTCCTTCATTTGCTCGCTCCATACCCATCAAAAGATCCAGACCAACCATCAAACACACTCGGATAATTAATCAAACCCGACATTCTCATAGAAGTAAGAAGTACAACTGCTAATCTTCCCCTCCCCATTTAGGTGTTTCGTACCCATGATGTCACTTGTACTCCCTCCCTTCCCAAACAAATGATACAAAGTAAATATGATTTGCCATGCTGTCACATGTACTCCCCTCCCTAATCAAATGACACAAATTAAATTATAAAAATATAATGTTTAAGGCTAAACACATGACTTCGCATTTGAAATGCAAATGCATTAACCAACTAATCTACATATCATATTTGTCCTTGTGGGGGAAAATTATTTATAGACAATATAATATTTGAATTTAAAAATATAAGTATACGATTGACATATCTTGAAAGTTTATAGCCTAATATTTCATAATTTATAGCTATAAACTACATTGCTTCTACTTTAAAAACCAAATTGTAACTACACCATGGGTGTTCAGGAGACCCGATATGTTTGACCCGTCATGTTGATCTGTCTACCCAAAAAAAGGTAATAAATATGAAATTTTATTATTATGGGTCGGGTAACTGACCCAAAAAAAAAGATGTAAAAATCGAGTCGGTTAATGGGCTTGCTTTTAAGTTAAACGTGTATCTCGGATAAACACGTCGTTATATATTATTATTCTCTTTCTTTTTGCAGAGTTACATTAATATTTTCTTACAATAAACAATTGTGAAAATGTATTAAGTTAGCTTATTAGCTATCCGATACCACATTGTTGTGCTTGTGACTTTCAGAGGGGAAAGAAAAGATAAATAATAAGAAGAATCAACATTTTATAAGATAAGGATTAGATAAATCAATAATTCAACATTTTAAAAAAAGGATATGATGAATCAACATGTTAATGGAAAAATTAGTTGTGATGCAACTTGCAAGTGAGAATATTTACGTTATGGTTGATTGGTAGTAGATCCTTTTTAGAAATGAGGATTAGAGTTGGCACTCATGGTAGTACCCCAAAATACTGTAATCAACATGGATCGACATTTGACACTCATAGTAGTAGCTTCTTTTGTAGCTCTTCTAATGATTTATTTTTCATAAAAAAAAACTATGACACTTTTGCGAGCACCCGGTTGTTCAGGGTCGAATTATGGGTTGCTTTTTTTAGCTACCCACATATTTGGGCACCCGCATATTTGGGTACCCGAATAACTAGGTAATTGGTTACTAACACCCCTAAACAACAAACTCTCATTAATCGATTACATTCTTTAAAGAAAAAAGCAAAAAAAAGAATGACATTAACCATCTTGACTAATAAAATGCAATGCACAATATAGATTAATCTCGGGGCATCGTCCGGGTCAACAACTAATTTGTACTAAAAGTTATAGTAAATTTGTTAAGAGAAATGTTATAATCTGTTATTGGTATCGAAACTCTAATGCTTCTATTATTATCATATCATTTCCCTTAAGTGACATCTTTAGATGGCGCAACAAGTAATGTCATATAAGAACCCCAAATATTTAATTGCTTTACATATTAATTACATGATGTACATAGATTGGATAGGAGTTCCATTTCACCTATATTGGCTAAGACTAAGGCGCATTTTCTTCGGCATAAAAACAACCGAATCGACCGAACCGAATCGAATTATATTATAACTAATAGTAATGAATAAATTTAGAAATTGAACCGAACCGAACCGACCGAACCGAACCGAACCGAACGGGCGGGCGAAAATAGTGTGATAACAGCGCTAAGTTCATGCAAACATTATTACATACTCCTGTTCCAAGATAGTCTAAACACTTTCTATTTTTGTTTGTCTCAGATAAAATTTCCAGTTTTGGCCTAATCCCACTATTCTCTAACAATTAAAAAATATTTGACTTTATCTCTCCTTCAATAAAAAAAATTTCCACTAACTTCTATCACATCTATCGTTACGATAAATAAAATTTGATAACCACAATACAACTTATCACTTTAAATTACATGTCCTATAAGTGTTGAGATGTTTTCAGAACGGAGAAGGCATAAAAAATTCACTTAAGAAGAAGCTTGAATTTCAATAATGTCGTTACAATTTTTTTTGCATGACGTGAACATTATTACATACTTCACATAATCAAATAACAAGAAGCTCTACTTTCAATAATGTCGTTACAGTTTCGGTTTTTTCTTTTGCTTGGTAATGTGGTGTCCTACAAGTGTTGAGATTTTTTCAAAATGGAGAAGGTATAAGAGAATCACCTAAATAGAAGCTTGAATTTCAATAATGTCGTTACAATTTTTTTACATGACATGAACACTATCACATACTTCACATAATCAAATAACAAGAAGCTCTACTTTCAATAGTGTCGCTACAGTTTCTGTTTTTTCTTTTGCTAGGTAATGTGGTGGGCTTGAGCTTCGGTTGGTCTAACCTATTAGGTGATCCCCTAGGCCAAGAATAGCCTAACCCCCCTCTACCAAGAGCCACTAGCTCTTGCTTGGGATCGAACTCGGGATCTCTTTTACCAGATGTGGATGTTGACACCATTTCAATAATGTCGTTACAGATTGGACGAGGCAGATGATGTCATTTCGTGCGCTTCATTCTCGTAAGTCAAGCTCTCCACTTCGCGCCTCTCAGACTCGAACAATTCGGTAGTTAAATAACGCTCCCCAAAGCTGGGGAGAAGTACCTGCACAGCAAATATATGAAGGTGATTGCCTATATATATTACGTTTCATGCTGTATTCTCTGATTGGGAAAAAGAACGACATTTTTTGGCGCTGTTCTGAACCAAACTAAAGTAGCCTTTGTGCTTCTTATAGACCAAAAAAGTTCAACTATCAAAGAGATATTTCATGAAGAGTTTTATGTTGCTTGGGATAACATTATTCTCATTAAACGGCGATTTAATTCAACTTATCTTTTCTGAACTTATCTTACTTTCCAATAAGGTGTCTTAATTTTTTCTTGAACATCGTAAGTCAATTCACTAGCTGTGTAACCAACCAAAAAGAAGAAAATAAAGAGTAAAAATGACAGCAAAATTGAAGAATATGTATGCATCTCTTGTTCACTTTCAGATGGCATGCAAACGTGCAAGCATGATGATAACAACCCGTACATGGCGTGTTGGCAAGTGATGTTCTTTATGACCTTAAGGGTCATGAGATCAAACCTAGCTAATGGCTCTTTGGGGGTTGGGAATTTCCTTTATCCATCCCCGACTCAAGGAGGCTGACTTGCTAAACTAGCTAGATTGGGTAAAACTATGCAAGCTTTTGCTATGAACTAACATAGCTTAAGCATCATTAATGGCACAAATAAAGGAAGAAGAAGAAGATTTGATTGATTAACCGAAAATACAACAAAATGTAAAGATATTCAAGCTTTCGAGAGGCTTGATTCTCTCCCAATTGAACTCTTAAAAGCTCACCCAATTTCTTATCAATGTTCAACATGCTTTCTTCTTTCTTATTACCACTATATATAGACTTCTTTCCCTAATAAACTGTCTAACTTATTCCTCAAGCTAACTAATAAAGAGACTCCCTAAATTATCCTTACCCCCTAAATATCAATTCATAGCATCTTTCTCCTTACCATAGTAAAAAAAAATCTGCAAGCATGATGAATGAGATTTGCACAGCACTAGTGATATATTTTATGCCAAGTACTAGAAGAGTTCCCCACTTACAACAATCAATTTTCCAGCGTATTCAGGCTTTCTTGCTAATTTTATAGCAGCAGCAACAGCAGCTCCTGATGATATCCCAACCTAAAAAAATCCCGAGTTTCACATATTATGCATTAAAAACGTCCGTCAGTAAGATGGAAAAATAATGAAATTAGAGTACATTAATCAAGGAAGTTGATCTTACCAGCAAACCTTCTTTCAATGCAAGAAGCTTTGTAGTTTCAATGGCTTCATTGCTTGAGATCTAAAGCATCAAAATACAAGTGTCACGCTTACACAAGCTATTTGCTCATCTTCGTTTCATAGTTTTAGAGCCAGAATAACACATTGGAATTGGAAAAATGAGTTGGGTCTAAGTAATAATGAATTAATGATGACGAAGTGCATACTCAATGCTTATATGGTGCTTTAGTGCACCAAGAGCACACTCTGCATTGTGCACCCTGCAGTTGGTTGATGAACCTTTTTATTATGAGTTTGATGAACCTTTTTTTTTTAAGATAAAGTCAATTATAACTTTGATGAACAACCAAACTAATGTCTTTTCAATAATATCAAACCTTCAATACCAATTCTAACTTCCTTATAAGAAAATAGAAAGAGTAATTAGCAACAAGTTTTACCATATTAGAGCGTTAAGTAATTACTCCCTCCGTCCCTAAATAGAGTGTCCATTTCTTTTGGGCACAAGTATTAAGAATAAATCATGTGTAGGACCTTAGTTGTATTAAATCATAATTAAATATAGAAGTTGGTACACTTTTTATGAATTGTTTATTAAGGAGAGAGAATGTGGCCATATGGGAAAGTGGATGATATTATAAAAGTTGAAAGCAAAATAATATTTTAATTGGTGGACCCATACCAAATAAGGAAATGAGAAATCTATTTGGGACAAACATAAATGGAAAAATGGGCACTCTATTTAGGGACGGAGGGAGTATATGTTTATTACTTGTCGTTTCGGGTTTTTTTAAGGACAAGTATGATTATGTGTCCAGGTATCTGACTCGGCAACTTTGTGAATAGTTTCCATGATTTTAGCAAAATGAAGTGTTGAAGTGTCCATACCATGTTAGTTTGTCTTAAATCCAACAAGGTACTCGATGTGAAATGAATAATCCGAGTAACATCTGGGAGAAGTGCTCTTAGGTAGGGACAGGGACAATTTTGTTTTTTGAAATTGATAATATATGAAAAGAAGGGGGGAAAGCAAATTTAAGGCTCAACTCAATTCAATTGTTTTTTCTGTTTAGCATCTTCCACAAATAAGTAAACATTGAATGTTTTTCTTTAAAAAAGAGTTACCCAAATTCCGATGTGTGGTTTGAGTTTGGAAAGGCAAAATGGTTCAAGAATTCCATTCAGAAAGATATAGACAGCAAGCTTCTGAACCTTACCTTTACAACTTCCTCAAGTATGTCAAAGTCCAATAAAGGAGGGATGACACCAGCACCAATTCCTTGGATTTTGTGCTTTCCTATGGCATGTGAAGCATCAGGTCTACTTAGCAAACAAATTGCACAGATGATTCCCGTATCCTCCAAATTTTATTTTAAACACATAAGCAAAATAGATATATATGGTGGATATCAACAATTTCATATGGGACATATTTTAGGTGGTCTCCAAATATTGAGGATATTAGGTCCAATAGATTGCAGAATATATAGCAACTGGGGAAGGCTGGGAATAGTAGTTTCTCGTGTGACAGGTTTTCAATGCACATAAAGACAATGCCGTAGCATAGACTGCAGGATGATACATAGCAAACTGATACTATACAATCATCAAGTAGAAACGTAGCACAAACACCCAGCTGTGACTGAAAACATTAAAACAGAACTACACTATACCAAATATATACTCACCCGGCTTTTCTCCATTCAAGACTGCACTTTCAGTGGGCTCTACACCATAGACCTAAAAGTAAACCAATAAAGTTAAGCAGATTAAAAGATGTAGCTCATACTCAAAATTTCCTTTACAAAAAAACTTCCAACATTTGAACAAAAAAAAAGGGTAACAAATTTTCCGATGAATAAACTTAGATTAGACATCAATTTGTTGAGAAAGTTGATCCTCTGGGTTAAGCAAACTAACTTTTTAAGGACTGACGGGATCAATCACAGATTCAATGTGTGACCAAAGCTTCCATATCTTCCTAGAAAAAGGGGTAAGTATAAAGGTGGTTTATTAAATATTAATTGTCAGGCTTAGCATTCCACATTACATAAGCACAAGTGGCTCTTATTCCAGTCTGCATTCTACATGCAGAATTTTCCATTTCTCCAAAAATAAGACAAGAAAATTAGGATACATTTGTTGATATATATGCCGCAACCTAGCAAACAATGCCCTACCCAAAAAATGATCTTATTAGGATTTTGAGGGGTTCAGAGTACAACATACATAACGACTAGGTTTTTTCCTACAGGAAATAAGAACCTCAGGTTGGGTTCAAGCACTTATAATGGTGTGGGTTAAAAAGTAGGAATTTTGTATTGGTCAAGGAATGTCAGTAAGAAAAATTGGCAGAATAGGGACTGAACTGCACGTCCGTGCAACATTGCAAGTCTATGCACTGGCTTGCAAAGGGAAGTATACTGGAAGTAGGTTGACAGGGCCGCACGTCCATGAGGTGTTCTTCACATCTCTCCAGTTACTGTTCCGCCGCGGTTTTGCAGCTTGCTTGCTTGCTATGATTGTTACCATGATGGTTTAAAAGTCTAGTTTCTTATTTCCTATATAAATGTCATTAGTCTAGGAAATAGTCTTTATGTTGGTTGGACCTATGCTACTCAGACACGGATTAAGTGTACTCGGATACGGGTGTCCAAGTATCCGACTCGGCTATTTTGTAGAAAAAGTCAAGTACTTAGTTTAAAATGAAGTATCGAAGTGAAGTGTCGTGTCGGACACGACATGTGATTTTTAAGGCAAATGAAGGTGTCGGAGTAACATAGGGTTGGACCATAATTGTTCTAGAGGCTAGAATTATTTCATACTTAGCATAGGGGTAGGATCCCATTTATTCCCATCCTCTATTTAAAAAGAGCAGGGCAGTGACTTAAGGAACCACACCAAATGGTGAGAATCATTTTATGTACACATGCAAGTGGAGGAGTGCGGGTACCGGTCAGGAGATTCTAGAGAGACTGAGAGAGGTTTTATGACGGTTATGTCTTCAGAGAATATGTAAGCTTGTGAAGCCAGGGGCGGATCCAAGGGGGGCCTACCCGGGCCTTGGCCCGCCCCATCAGATCTGAAATAAAATGCTTATAATGTGTTGCTAAACTAGGAAAAACTTCTTAGCTAAGTTGGTTCAGCGAGCGCGTGTAAGAGTTTTGTAGTTCTGCGGGTTGGTTGTTCAACTCCTACATCAAACATATTTGCTATGCTTGGTTGCATATATGTTTTTTTTTCTTTTCCATTTCTCAAAAAAATAAAATATCAATCATTTTTTCTAATTTCAGTAAAATCCAGTTGGCTGCGCCTACATTTATGGCTCTACTGCCCTATAACTTCCCTTTTTCTAATTCTTAGAAGAAACTCAAGAAAGGAGTGCTTCAGATTTTTTGTCTACAATTGAAACTTGAAAGTACTCCTACCAACTGTTTGTGTTAATTATAACAACTTTTTCAAAATAGTAATTTTATTTTGAAAAACCATATTTAGTTATACTTAAATCTTTTCGTACATACATTAAAAATAATAGTTCTTGGTACTTTTTCCATATTTCATTTGCTATATTTTCATCAGTATGAATATATGATTGCTTTAGATATTGAATAATCTTAAATTATAAAAAGAAAAAGATATTGTATATTCTTATGTTATCTATAAGTAAATTGTTTTTTTTTAGTAAATTGACCCTTTTTAGTAAATAGAGAAAAGAATGCTTTTTTTTTTTGAAATTGCTTTTAATCATACATTCATAACACTAAATTGACACTGGATTTTCCTGAAAGTTTTCTCATCCAATTTTGCACCATACTTGGAGTGAAAGAAAAGATGATCAATACCCTTCTCCAATTGGATCAAAGGCCTGCCTGGCTTCCTAAGCCCATACTTCATTGGAAACGCTTCACACAGTGGCGGATCCAGGATCCTTGTATTGGGTGGGCCGAAAGCCTTTAGCTGAAAAGGTTAATTTCCTTGAAAGTTTAATGTTTTGGGAGCATAAATTTAATTTTTAAATCATCATAATATTAAATAAATATTCAAAATATGTATGTCAAAGTGAAATAATACTCCCTTTATTCTATAATATTCTACTCACTTTCCTTACTTTCAGGAAAATCCAGTGTCAATTTAGTGTTATGAATGTATGATTAAAAGCAATTTCAAAAAAAAAAAAAGCAATTTTGAGATTCAGCGCATAAATATTGATACAGCCTACATATTCCTATTCTTGCTTTAGACTTGCATTATTTTTTCTGTGGTTCTGTTGGCACTTGGCAGCCTAACCGGGGAGACGGTAGCAATAAGAAAATAGTTTCATATCAACGAAAGTTCAATGTTCCTAGTTCTTACCAGGCACACCATAACGAGCAAGGCAATTGCAAAAATCACAGCTGAATCCAACAGCGGGCAGGGTATGCAGAGGTTAAAACATAACCAGCCTAGCCTAAAGAACTCGTCCCACCTCCCCCCACCCCCCGGCCCCCCTACAAAATCTCTAATAAGACCGTCTTAAAATAATCTATGGTAAGACATGTTGACCTTTTGCCTTAAATATTGTAAGGTGGTCTTACACGAGACTTACTACCCCCCCGCCGGCCCCAAACGAAAACAAGGGAATGCTTGAACAAGACCAATATGCAAAATCAAACCTTGATAGCAGAATTTTTCTCTTTAAGGAATCTTCCTGTCCCAGTAATGGTACCAGCAGTCCCAATGCCAGAGACAAAAGCATCCACTTGGCCTTCCGTGGCTCTCCAGATCTCTGGCCCGGTTGTTTCAAAATGAATCTACAAGCAAAAGAGCCAGAAAAACAGCAATCAGAAAACCCACTTCAACTGAGGAATGTGTGTGTGACTGATGTTTCTGGTCCAAACACCAACATACCTGTGGATTCGCAGGATTTTCGAATTGATTAATCAAATACCCGTTTGGTGTATATTCCAGTATTTCTCTGGCTTTGACAAAGAAATCAGGAAAGCTTTTTGTTGGACCCATGAGGTGCAATTCTGCTCCCAAAGCTAGAAGAATAATTCTTCTCTCAAGACTCACATATGAGGGCATGACGATGATTAGCTTATAGCCCTTAGCAGCAGCAATAAACGCCAGTCCAATGCCAGTATTACCACTTGTCATTTCTATGAGAACAGTCTTTAGGCATCCAAGAAAAATATTTGAATTTAGCAACAAGATTTAGTAATTTGAACTAAAGCCCTGAAATGTGTCTGTCTCTTTCACTTGACATAGTACACACAGAAAACTAACAAGGTATATGAAGACACACCTTCCGAGGGAAAATCAAGCCCTTCTCTTCAGCATCTTTGATCATACTAACTGCAATCCTGAATTCAAACCAAGTCCAATCAAGTCTTTGTTTTTGCTTTTGGTGAGAAGTAAATAGATGAATATACCAGTTGACTTCATATGGATTCATGGGCATATAGACATCACAGACTATGGGATATATCACCTGTCTTTGACACTGGAGTATGGTTCCATCATTTCGAGCTTGGCTGCAATGCGTGCTTCGCAACCCTCTATAACATGATTAAGATAAACCATAGGTGTATTACCCACCAGCTGCATATTGAAGAAAAAAGAAACACATAATATACCTGTATGATACACAACTTTTCTGTTATTGTAAGTTAGCCACAACATACATTAACTTGTTTCAGGGTAAAATATAGTAGTATAAGATAAAAAAATTCCCTCACTTTTGCAAAAAGGCAGTGAGCACATGTATAATGATATAGTCAACCAATAATAATCAAGGCAACTTACTTCAGTCACATCTTTCGCAATGCTGCACTCCCCTTCCATTTATCTAAGCACAAAAATGTAAGAATTTTAACAACTGTAAACAAATTGAGCTTTGCACTTATATCAGAAGTCAGAACAACCATTAAGTACTTCTAGAGATTGGTTTACTGCATCAGTCTATCTGATATCATTTTACTCAGAAATGCTACTCACAGTGGAAACTAGAGTGATTTAGAAGGCTACTCACAGTGGGAAACTCGAGTAAATTACAATTGTCACTCCATTAGCATCAAATTTCAAAGGGTATCACGTCCACTAGCCTATAACTCCATACTATACAAGATTACAAGTAGTATAGGCAATTTCTTCAGATTTAATCGAATCCATTAATCAGTTAATATTTAGTACAATTATAACCCAAACCTCAAGATTTTACACTAAGGCCATGATTGTAAAAAGAAAAACTTGGTGTAGCTGATTCCAGTAGCTAATTTGACATAAGTTGTTTCAGCAAAGATGTTTGGTGACATTTAAATGATAACTAAGTTTGCATTCTCTTTCACCTTATTTTTCTTGAACTTATCTTGATTAAACTTATGTGAACTTAAGAACCTATTGTAACTCGTTTGAACTAACCTGAACTTAAACTTATTGAAACTTATTGAAGCTTATTTTATCAGGTGTTGTAACCTACCGGCTATCCGAACTTATTAGAACTTTCTGGAACTTCTCTCAACTTATTAAGCTTGAAACTTTAATTTTCAAGTGAAGAGAACGCACCCTGATGCAGTAATACTCATTATTAGGTGCTTACTTGTATAAATGACATAAAAGTACATTGACATTATCCATAGTAATTGTCCTTCAATACACTTTGGCAAATTCTATAAACCTCTCTTTTAGTTACAATCACCCGCTTTATAAATCAAAGGACTGAATCTAAGCCTCTATAACAATCAACTTACAGCAAGCATTTATCAGAAAGTAAATACCAACATCCAATACAAACAAGAAAAAACTAGGGGGAAAACCACAGTCCAACAAAGAGAAAGTTTTGCACAAACCCATAAGAAAAAAAACACAAAAAATTGAATAAAATTAACAATGGATTAGAGATAAGAAGAATACCAGATTTAAAAGAGCAGAATTTTGAGGTGAGAAATGAAAAATTGAAGCTGGGTTTTACTACTTGATATTAGTCCATAGTCCATATCAATTCAGTTTTGTCTTTTGGATCTTGAGGAGTCAAAGGTTGGTTGGCGGCCAAGACACGACTGGCGGGTAGTCCAACTCTCCAGTTAAAAAATACTTATTTTCCCTCTTTGCATTATCCATTATCTAACTTGATCATCTTAATTTTGGCCAACAGTCAACAAAACACGTGCTTTTGATAATTATTTGGGAAAACTTTGAAATAGTACATTTTTCCTTGAATAATGCTAAAATGAGTATTAATTACGAAATGCGCCTAAGTTCAAATTAATTGTGGATACCGTCCACGTAGGACGACACGCCTGTAAATTTATTTTTTTCGAATCAAACCGCTACTCGAGTAGCGGTTAACTTCAAGTTGTGTGAAAAACAGTATATGGGGTAAAACCGCTACTCTGAAGTAGCGGTTTCTTGCAAGAAACCGCTACTAGCGGTTTTTGCAACCAAAAAAAAAAAAAAAAAAAAATTTTTTTTTTTTTGTTTTTTTTTTTGTTTCATAGTAAACCGCTACTTCAAGTAGCGGTTTATATGCATCCCTTTTATAAGTTGTCTCAGGGACATCATATAACCGCTATTTGAAGTAGCGGTCAACTTTACATTATTGGTATTAACCGCTACTCCAAGTAGCGGTTTATATGCATGCCTTTTATAAGTTGTCTTAGGGACATCATATAACCGCTATTTGAAGTAGCGGTCAACTTATTAACCGCTACTTGGAGTAGCGGTTTTGTTAAAAAAACAAAATTCTCGCGTGCCGTCCTACGTGGACGGTACCCAGGGAATTAATTAAAATTTCGGCACATTTCAGGAATTAATACCCATTTTAGCATTATTGAAGGAAAAAATTCACTGTTTTTGTCTACGAGTACTTTATGTTTTATTTTATCAACTAGTGTGTTTAGAGCATAACCAACCAATGGATGATCCAAAATCTTGGATCATCAAATATTTTAATATTTCCTCTCTCTTTCACCTCATTCATGATCTACTATTAATATTTATTATCATGATCTATTCACCTCAATGGATGATCTATAATTTTAGATATTCACATTTTCTTTCCTACTTCTTACCATACCCCTACCATATATTCTCTCTCCTCAATCTCCGTTCCATCCCATCTTTTTATTTATTATGAATTATTTAAGAATCAATTAATGATTATTGAGTGTAAACAATTCTGTTGGGGGAATTGTTGGTTAATTTGAGAAGGATAAATCATATTTTGTGAGTTGTATCTCATATGAAAATTTGGATCAGTTTGAGAATTGAGATCAATTTGGGAACTAAACGATTGAAATTTTGGATTAATGTGAGGTTGTTGAGATCTTTTTGATTTTGGAAGGTTTTTTTTTCTACAGATTTTGGGATCTATGACTAATATTTATTATGAGAGAATTTATTTTTGTGGGGTGGGTAAATGATGAAAGGAGATAAATATGACTTTCAATAGCAAAATGAGCTCAAAAATAAGATTAGAAATAGCTCAATATTGGTCTCTATTTATAGACAAAAAAAATATAGTTGTTGGTGTTTTTTTTAAAAAAAAAAATTAAAACTGTACATATGTCCGTTGCAAAAATTTGCAACATTACTAATTCAGTGCAATATAGACCATTAGATTGATGAAATAAGGATGGCTAAATCTCTGCCATGCAACAGAAGTGGGGGCCGCGTCATATTCAGCTTCCTCTCAACTCGCGCCATGTGGACGATGAACCAACTTTTGTTGTTGGGTTTGAGATCGTTGCCACGATATGATCTTCATCCTCTTTCCTCTTTTTTTTCTCTCTCCTATTTTTTTATTACTTTTTATTCACTCTGTATTACACACATTCTCTCTCATACTAATTACTACATTCTTTCTTCCATCATTTCCTTCTTCATTTGCACTTTATACTTTTCGAAGAATTTTCTTCAACCATTTTGTTTCGTTTTTTTAAGGTACGTACGTTTATTTTCCAGTAATTCTGTAATTTTGGTTGTTTTATTTTGTTTGAATGTGATTTCTTCTCGAAAGAGTTGTTTTTTGTTAATTGTGTTTCTGCTCTGTTTTAGTTTAGCAAATGTAGTGTATTTTGATTTCTTTTGCTTCCTCTTAACTTTTGTTTAAATTTTTCTGGGTTTTTGTTATGATCGAAAATTCTACCATTAATGCTTTTATATTGATCGTTCTGATTGCTTTTGGAAACGTAATTATTTCAAATGTCATCTGTATTATAGAATGATATGTGGCTTTTGTTCTTAATATTATCAAGATTCAAACATTTTAGCGTTCATAAGAATTTGGGAGATTAGTAGTAAAATGTAAAGCTGATCAACTCCAGCCCGGCCCGGTTTTTGGGCGGGTTTGGGCAGTTTTTTTGGCCCGCGAGCGGGCCCGGCCGTTTTTTTTTTTTGGGCGGGCTGTGGACAAGCCAAAAAAGACGTTTTAGGCTACTTTTTTGGCCCGGCCCGTTTTGGCCCGAAAAAGCCCGCTCGGCCCGGCCCAAAATAACGGGCTTTGGGCCTTTTTTTTGGCCCGGATTTGGGCCCGGTCCGGCCTGTAACACCACCAAATTTCTCTCTTTTTGAAGAATATATTTATGAGAAACTTGAGAGTATTACCGCCACATGATAACGTTAAAGGCTAAACTACTAACTACTAATTTAACAATGCAGCGGAAACTAATAATAATAACTTCTCTTTATTGATAAAATAAAAACTTTATTATTCAACTATGACAAAAGTGGAATCTATAATAAATAAAAATAGCAACTCCTAGCTTAAGTATTATCCTTCACTAGCTCCCCCATGTGAAGTATGCATCAAATCAACCTGTAAATTCTGCTCACCAAAAGGGTCATCACAGGGACAAAGCCATAAAACAAACAAACAAAACGCGTGTCAGTAAAAATACTGAGTACATGTATATGCAGAAATTTAAATACTTTATTAAACCTTCAAAATATTTCTATAAACCTTCCTTGGATACTTGTAATTAATACTTGTATAATATAAGATATATAACTTTAATAAAACTCCTTTCCTTGCCTAGGTACCTTTCCTAAAGTGTGCACACACCACCCAAGTTTAGTATTCCTTAATGAGTTTATGACGAGGGGAACTACCTTGTCCACATGACTTATACAAAAAGTACATGGGTAAAATATAATAGCTACCGTTCTTGCTAATTAACAAGCCGTGGCTTCTTTATAATTGTGATCATAAAAGATCATATATCTAATAAAAATCTTGCGGAAATAATCCTCCATTAAAAAGAATGGTAATACTTATAGACTTGGCCATATAAAGGCATAAATAAAATCTTTGGTTCGTGAAATAAATATAGTGATAACAATGATAATACTGATGTCCCTAATCACGTTGACCATTAGCAATTCATGTCTTCTTAGACTAGCATGTAGTATGGAACTTTAACAAGGTACGCGTTGACTAAAACAAGCAGCTCATATAGAAGAACAAATATCCATGGCTACGTCAGCAAGATTGCTCTTAAACATATTCCAAGTTCAAACAAATTGTTCATATTAAACTCGCACAACATGTAGATATGTGGATCAATACTGTACTTAACTGTATTAACATGCATGATTCTAAAACGTTCAAGATTATATAAAACTCAAAAAGTTCATAATAAAACTCATAAAAGCATACGTTTCAATTCAAAATAATAACCCTAAGAACATGATACTAGGTATGCAGAACAATATAAAAAGATCTACATATACACGCACCTTGAAAATTAATAACCACTAGGGAGAAGAGAAAAGGTAGGCTACGAGGGAGAGAGAGTTTAAACTTGAGAAAAGAGATGTATTCCTCAAATTTGGTGTGAAGAATATGATGGGTGGAGGCCCCTATTTATACTAGTTGGACAAGTAGAGTCATACTAGTACTCGGAACTAAAGAGATGGGTTTTTGAGAAAAGATAAATAATTTTAGCTAGGATACATTATTTATTTATGATCATATAGCTAGAATAGAGGAATATTCCATAAGATAAATAGTCTAGATGCTTAAATTAACCAAAAGATAAAAAAAAAAACCAAATCTTGATAACATGAACTTAGCCCTGGCGGTGAGTTGCCAAAGTCAATGTCCTTATCAGCAATTCTTAACCGATGATACCCTGACCTTAAGTTAATCTTTGAGAAAATTCCAGCCCCTTCAGTTGGTCAAACAAATCATCGATCCTTGGAAGAGGATACTTATTCTTGATGGTCACTTGGTTTAACTCACGGTAGTCGATACACAACCTTAGACTACCATCCTTCTTCTTCACAAACAAGACAGGCGTACCCCATGGGCATACACCGGGCCTTATATAATCCTTTTCTAATAACTCTTCCAATTGGGTCTTAAGCTCATTCATTTCTGCTGGAGCCATACGATATGGGGCTTTGGATATTGGGCCAGTTCCAGGCATTAAGTCTATAGTGAACTCCACTTCTCTTATTGGAGGCATTCCAGGGATTTCTTCTGGAAAGACATCCTGAAATTCATTAACTACAGGAATATTCTCCATCTTCTCTTGTTCTACCTCCAACTTTTGTATACTACATAAATGCAATGGATACCCCTTTCTTATACAGTTCTTGAGTTGCATAGCAGAAATCATTCTTGGACTGGGCTTCTGATTGATTTTTCTGTAGGTTACTTTGACTCCATTTGGACCTTTCAAGGTCACTTTTTGGGCTCTGCAGTCTATTTGGGCTTTGAATTTCCCTAACAAATCCATTCCCAGAACAACATCTAGGTTATCTAATTCAAATTCAATTAAGTCTGAAGGAAAATTTGCCCCTACTATAGTCACTAAAACATCTCTATATAATTTAGAAACATCAATGACTTCTCCAGAAGGTATAACTATATCCATGCTTATAGGTTCGAGTTTTCCCAACTTAAGTTTTTCCACTAAGGTTTTGGAAATAAAAGAGTAAGAAGCTCCTGAATCAAATAAAATCTTAACTGGAATAGAAGAGATGAAGAAAGTACCAGTCACTACGCATGCAATCGTTTCAGCCTCACGATTGCTCATGACAAACACTCGACCTTGATTGTTCGCCTTAGCCTGATTGTCTCCTCCATTCCCATTCTTAGGAGGAACACGGTTATTAGTCACTGATTGCTGCTGGGGTCTTTTACTCCCATTACCTCCCTGATTCTGGGTTGGCTTAGGATTTGCTGATGTTGAGTCTTTCTGGAAGCACTCATACTCTCTATGGCCTAACTTGTTACATATCCTACAAGTTACTAGATTTCCTTCACAATCCTTCCCTGGATGGTTTCTTGGGCATCTTTTACAATAGTAGACTCTCTTGGACTTTCCATTTTCAGACTGACTACTATTGTTGTTATTCCCATTGCTCTTGTCATCTTTTCCTTGCTTGAATCCCCCATTAGTCTTTTGTCGCTTGTCTCCACCTTGGAACCCATTACTAGACCCCTTCCTTTTATCTCCAGGATTTGCTTCTATCTCTCTTCCCTTGATCCCGAATAGATGGGCAGCTCTCCCATACACTTCATCTATGCTATCAAAGTTAGCCCCTCCCAATTTCCCTTGAATGGACAAGGTCAACCCTTGCTCAAATCGTTGAGCCTTCAAAACTTCAGTTGGAACCACTTCATGTGCAAACCTCATTAACTCTATGAACTTAGAATAGTACTCATTGACAGTCATGGTCCCCATCCTAAGGTTTGTAAACTCTAGGCACTTCTTTTTCCTTAAGTGAGGTGGGTAAAACTCGGTTCTCAAAGCTTCCTTAAATTGTTCCCATCCAAAATCTCCTTGAGTCGTTAAAGACTCCTTCCTTTGAGACCACCATAAATCAGCTTCCTCCCTTAGGTAGTATGTAGCATTGTTGATCTTTAACTTATCGGTGCACTGATGGGTCCTCTTTTCCATCATAGACAGGTGGATTCCTAGAGGCTACTTTCTTAAACACATCACCAGCTAGGTCAGATTCTTGTTGACGGTTCAGCTGAGTAGTCATAGCCTTAGCCAAATTCTTGGTTAGAGAAGTCAACTCCTTAAGAGTTGCTCGAGTCTTAGATATACTTTCGGGTCTACTTGCCATTTCTTCCTGGGTAAGAAACAAATAGGTACTACTTATTAAGTCATCCTATTAAATTTGTAAATCATACAACAATCATGATTCATAATATGATTGACATCAAGCACATAACATGAAAAAGGAAACTAAAATTTCATTTATTAAACTTCCTTAAAAAGGAATGCTAACATATTTAAAGAGTAGTAGTCTAATTCCAGAACTACCAATTATTTAAACTACTAACAACTACTAAAATATCTAAACATTTTCCTAAAAAATTAGAAATAATAAAAATCTGATGAATCGAAGTCTGAGTCATTTTGATCTTCTGCTTCAACATTAGCTTGGTGTCTCAACCATTCATCTTTAGACAGAGGGTGATATCCCGGAGATGATGAACTACCCTCTGAGCTTGGCAGGTTGCTCTGTATATTGGGGTGTTCAGGACTAGTAGTAGATTCATGATAGGAGTGGCTCGGAGTTTGATATGCATTAATCATGTCTTGTGCTTCTTGTTGCTCTTTCCACAACTCAGCATATCGGAGGTCAAATATGAAATAAGGTACGGTAGCTAGCCAAATTCCTTCTTGGTAATGATCCCTCATGTTGGGCATTCCATCCGGCAATACATTATAATACTTATTGAATAACCAATGATAGGCTTCAAGGTAGGGTAAGTGTTCTAAAAGCAGAGCAATTGTTGGTCCATGGTAGTAAAATTGTTGGTATCCTTGCTCTATTAGAAAGTTTGCATATTTCAAAATAGCACGCATATAATCAGTCACAGGTTCTGCATCTCTTTTGACTAGAATGGGTACGAAAAATGGACTATGACTTGCCATAATGAATCGATCTGTGGTAAAATTATAAATAGTAAGTACCATGTATATTGTCATCAAGACAATTAAATCTCCTTCCTTATGAAAATTTAATAACATTCTCACATTTAGCTAGACAAAAATGTCATACAATTATTCATAATAATAATGCGAGTGTAAATAAGGAAACAAAAATTCAAACTATTAATGCGATGCACATAAAATGCTAAAACTTTTCTTGCCAAAATTATTTTTTTCAACCTTTTGTTTTTTTCCAAATATGTTTTATAATGAGTACTTGATTCATGACAAAGAATAGTCGGGCCAATGAATTTCCCAGGAAAGGGTTGGTTACACGCAACGTTGGTGAGGGCCCAAGTCTTTCCTTGCCAGAATCATTGCCAACCCAACTTATCCAAATCAATCGTTTTTCCTCAAATAATAAAATAGATTTTTATGCATATTTAATATAAATATGAAAAGAATGCGAAACTCTCTAACCTATATGCCCATCCTTAAGTCTACCCATTAATTTTAGATTCCAGTTTCATATCCCTAGGCTTTTAAACTGATACCACTTTGTAACACCCCCAAATTTCTCTCTTTTTGAAGAATATATTTATAAAACACTTGAGAAACTTGAGAGTATTACCGCCACGTGATAACGTTAAAGGCTAAAACTACTAACTACTAATTTAACAATGCAGCGGAAACTAATAATAATAACTTCTCTTTATTGATAAAATAAAAACTTTATTATTCAACTATGACAAAAGTGGAATCTATAATAAATAAAAATAGCAACTCCTAGCTTAAGTATTATCCTTCACTAGCTCCCCCATGTGAAGTATGCATCAAATCAACCTGTAAATTCTGCTCACCAAAAGGGTCATCACAGGAACAAAGCCATAAAACAAACAAACAAAACGTGTGTCAGTAAAAATACTGAGTCCATGTATACGGAAATTTAAATACTTTATTAAACCTTCAAAATATTTCTATAAACCTTCCTTGGATACTTGTAATTAATACTTGTATAATATAAGATATATAACTTTAATAAAACTCCTTTCCTTGCCTAGGTACCTTTCCTTAAGTGTGCACACCCCCCAAGTTTAGTATTCCTTAATGAGTCTATATATGACGAGGGGAACTACCTTGTCCACATGACTTATACAAAAAGTACATGGGTAAAATATAATAGCTACCGTTCTTGTTAATTAATAACAAGTCGTGGCTTCTTTATAATTGTGATCATAAAAGATCATATATCTAATAAAAATCTTGCGGAAATAATCCTCCATTAAATAGAATGGTAATACTTATAGACTTAGCCATATAAAGGCATAAATAAAATCTTTGGTTCGTGAAATAAATATAGTGATAACAATGATAATACTGATGTCCCTAATCACGTTGACCATTAGCAATTCATGTCTTCTTAGACTAGCATGTAGTATGGAACTTTAACAAGGTACGCGTTGACTAAAACAAGCAGCTCATATAGAAGAACAAATATCCATGGCTACGTCAGCAAGAATGCTCTTAAACATATTCCAAGTTCAAACAAATTGTTCATATTAAAATCGCACAACATGTAGATATGTGGATCAATATTGTACTTAGCTGTATTAACATGCATGATTCTAAAACGTTCAAGATTATATAAAACTCATAAAGTTCATAATAAAACTCATAAAAGCATACGTTTCAATCCAAAATAATAACCCTAAGAACATGATACTAGGTATGCAGAACAATATAAAAAGATCTACATATACACGCACCTTGAAAATTAATAACCACTAGGGAGAAGAGAAAAGGTAGGCTAAGAGGGAGAGAGAGTTTAAACTTGAGAAAAGAGATGTATTCCTCAAATTTGGTGTGAAGAATATGATGGGTGGAGGCCCCTATTTATACTAGTTGGACAAGTAGAGTCATACTAGGACTCGGAACTAAAGAGATGGGTTTTTGAGAAAAGATAAATAATTTTAGCTAGGATACATTATTTCTTTATGATCATATAGCTAGAATAGAGGAATATTCCATAAGATAAATAGTCTAGATGCTTAAATTAACCAAAAGATAAAAAAAAAAAAAAAACCAAATCTTGATAACATGAACTTAGCCCTGGCGACGAGTTGCCAAAGTCAACGCTTTGATATTTATTTAGTTTTTTTTCTTTTTCTTTTTATAAATCTTTTGTAAATCTTTTGTAAATCTTTTCTCTTTATTTTGTAAATCCTTTTTGAATTTTCCTTTTCAAAATATTTTTAATTTTTCTAAACTAATTACTTGGATTATAATAGGTAAACTTTTAGGCCCAATAATTTAATTTGGGCTAGAGTCTATTTGAAAAACCCATAATCTATTTTAAAAGCCTATTTAAAACCTTTATAATTAATAAAAAGCCTTTTTAGTATATATAACCTTTTAAAAATTATACTAATAACTTACTAAAAATACGGAGTATTACACGGCCTGATCAATGGGCAAAAATTTTTTGGCCCGGCCCGGCCCATGATCATCTCTAGTAAAATGTAATTACATGAGAATTTTGTAAACATTGTTGTAAGTTCGGTTGCATGCCAGCATTATGATTATTTGATATTAGAATCTTGAATCTTTAAAGATTGTTTGAAAAACTTATATGCAAATTTTGACTTCCGGGTTGCATTGCAATAGAAGTTGTGAATCTATCTGATGGGTTCTTGTGTCTTGTACTTTTGTATTGCCGCATATCTTGAACTTGCAATTTTATGTTGCATGGTTAACTCTTACTTAATTTGTAAAATGCAGGATTGTTTGATCAACAATGAATCCTGAAAAGTACAAGACAACTAAGATTCTTAACTCTGCTTGTAAATCGGCAATGACCAATGGGCATGTTCAGATAACACCCCTCCATCTGGCCACCACTTTGGTTGGTGAACCCGGTGGTAGTTTCCGTCGAGTGATATCTCATGCCGGTGGTGGTAACGAGACTGCGAATTCGGTGGAAAGAGTATTCAAGAGGGCTATGGAGAATCTTCCTTCTCGGAGCCTTCCATCTTATACTATCCCAGTCTCATTCGGCCCGGCTCTGACCAGAGCAATTCATCATGCTCAATCTCTTCAAAAAGCTCGCGGGGATACCCATTTGGCTGTTGATCACTTGATGTTGGGGATTATTGAGGAAAGAAACAAGAAGAAACATTTTAGTACTCCTCTGTCCTCTCTCTCCTCAACAAAAACCCACTCCACCTTTCACTTATTCTCTGTAATACCCCGATTCATAAGTATATTTTATTTAGCGTCAATTATAATTATTAAGTTAATTATATTATGAAAAACTCTTATTTTATTTGGAGTATGAGTTTTAAATTAAAATGTTGTAATGTGTTTATTAATTCAATTTTTTTTTTAAAGATAAAAATAATATATTTTTGGATTTTAAATAACCAAATGAATTCTTTCTCTCTCTTGTTGCTTTCTCACTCCCAAAGAAACCCCAAACCCATCTCTATTTTTCTCACCCAAACACCCCAAACCCCATTTCTCTCTCTCCTTCCCGTGAGAAACCCCAAACCCCAGAAATCCCTCACCCTTCTCCCTCGATTACCCCATCTCTCGCACCCAGTGGCGGATTTACCTTTAGTCCTGGTGGGTCACGTGACCCACCATTCCCCCAGGAAATTTTTTTTAAAAAAATTTTAGGTTTAGGAAACGCGTTCCTATTCTTCTCTTTAGTTATCTTCTTCCTCTCATCCATTTAACTTCTTCTACCATATTTAACTTCTCTAGGTCACGCCGTCAGCCCTGACCTGAAGATTTAGGGCTTAATCCGTTAATTGTTTGAAGGTTGCTCTCGCTAAACTTCGGGCTTAATTGATTGAAGATTTAGGCTGAATTGATTGAAGATTTAGGGCTGAATCTCGGAGAAGGGTTTCGACCTCTCAAGATTTCAATTTCAGAGAAGATTTCTCTCGCTAAACGTCAGGTGAGTTTTTTTTGTTTGCTTGAAATTCAGTTTCATTGGTTTAGTTTTTAGTTTTTAGAGATTTAGTTGAGTTTGTGCGTTAATTGCTGTTGAAGATTGTTTGTTTGGTAATTTGTGTGTTAATTGTTGTTGAATTTGAATGTTTGTTTGGTAATCTGTTGAAGATTCAGTTTCGACGCCTGCTTCTGCTTGCTTACTTGCTGCCGGCGACCGGCGTGCCGCTGTGGCCTGCCAAACTGCCTTGTGCCGCTGGTAAGTGCCGCACTGATGTGTCCAAGTCGCCACTGTAAGCTAGAACCACTTTATTTAATTTACCACATACCCCTCTACCATTGGTTTCTACCTCTTTGTCACTTGATAGTATTGCTTTACATCTCGAGTCATCGGGTATTGCAATTACAAAAGTTATAGCATAGAATCAAATCTAACAAAGCACCCAACCATTCAAGATAAGAAAAGACAAGTTTGTAACCAAGTGATTCCCAGTTGCTGTGCTGTCATATTATATACAAGTGAAAAAAACACTTGTTAAAGGAAAAAGATTAAGAGGGAAGGCTCAAAGCCTCTGCTCATAGTTGAATCTCATAGCAAATTAACACTTCTTCAGTTGGCAATTCCTCTCATCCTATTGCTACATTGACCAGTTTTGCATGCATAATGAATCCACTATGTTTGATTCAACATATTACTTCATTACTTGTTGATTAATTTGTACAAAGATTGTGAGAAATTAAATTCAATTAGCACTTAGAGTTCCAAAATTCATTACCTGATAGTGTTATAGATTTATAGTGGCTAAATGCCTAAATGTATTGTTGTTAATTTATTATTGTTATATTTATTATTGTTAATTTAATATAATTTGTTACAGTGGCTAATTGCCTTGGTGAATGATGACTGTGATGCTATGAGCTTTGGATTAGCTTTGAAGGTTTGATTGATTGTGTTCAGGTAATGCACTAAAACTCTTGTTTTAGGATTTTTAGAATTGGACCTATCATGTGAAGTTTTCGGAGAGGCCATGAATGAGCCTTTGGTTTTATGTGTTTTATGTGCTGGTGGAATTAATTGGAGATGGATATGATTTCCCTCTAATGTGAAATTATTTGGTATATGCATAATGCGTTGATATGAGATTAAATTTGAATAGTTTAAGTGAATTTGATTGATATGTTTGACAAATTGAATTGTTGTATCTAATTAAAAATTATAATTTAAATTTCAGAATGAAAATAAAGAAAACGCAACCGAATATCTCAAGTTTTTTTCCTAAAACCACACCAATACCTCCTCTAAATCCTCCTTCTATACAAAATCCTCCCCCTTCTCAATCTAATGAACAAAATCCTCCCCCTTCGCAATACTCGTACCCGTATCCGAACCTGTGCAACCTAGTTGGTAGTGACCCACCATTCATAAATTCCTGGATCCGACACTGCTCGCACCCCTATTCCTCTGTCCACGCCGGCGTTTCCCCAAGCTCGCCAGAGTTCTTCTCGCGCTCCCCTGTCGTGCGGCCACCGCCTTGGTGTCACTGATGTTGTTTTGTTGTGGGTGGTTGTCAGTGTTGTTGTTCCCCTGCTCGTGTTCTTCCTTCCCATCTCGCATCTTTCTCTCTCTTCTCGCTTGATGCTATTCCCAAAGCCTTGTTGCTCGACGAACGCTGCCGCCTCCACGTCGGTACTCCTGCAGTGTCTTGTTGGTACTACACCCCTTCTCTTCTTCTTTTGATTTCAATAATAGATCTCCCTGTAAATTTCGAATACATTGAGAAACTAGCTCTGAAAATATGATTGAAATAGTATGATGGTGGTGTTGATAAATTTGGTTGTTCATGATTGATTTGTTATTGGCGGTATATGATAGAAATATTTATGATTCTTGCAATTCCTTCTCTGCATCTTCATGTTTTGAGAAGTATATGCCTGTTGAGTCCTGCTATTGGAAATCTGATTGAGCTATAAGATGATGTTGGGCGTTTGTGGTAAACAATATTTTGTTGCTTGAGATTAAGCTAAAATACCCGAAAGGTGTAGGTTCTTGGTGCAATCAAATCCCATTGATGTTTAGAAAGGACTCCAAGTATAAACGTAGTTAGGAATTTGAGTTTTGAAATTTGATAATCGAATGTATATTATATGTGTTTTGGACTTGAGTTATGAGTTCCGACAATTGGTGGATTTATAATGATAATACTTTCTTAAGTGCTTTTAAACTAAAGTGGAGTTTCACTTACATGATAATATAGTGGTTTGAAAGTGAATGAACTCAATGACGTTAGATTATTAGTTAAGGGCATTTAAAGAATTCTATCACATAAGTTAATTAAGCAAACTACGTAACAAGTTGTAACTTATTCTAAAAGAGGCCATATATATGTCTTCAAGTGATGTTCATACTATGTTGGAATTGAGATATTGTATTGACTCTCAGACAACTTGGTATTACATGACATTTAAAGTACATTTGTTAACTACATCAGGTTTATTATTATATTTTAGTAAGTTGGAAAGCTAAGAAAGTATATCACTGGACTATCGTGAAAGGTATATAGAGTTGAATGATGTTTAATAACGATAGTAGGATATGTGACCTATATCACTAATAAGCTTACTATATGGATGTAGTATGGAATAGTACTTTATGTCTCATAAGGGATCAGAAAGTGTGAAAAGATGACTCTTGTTCTTATGAATGACGAAGTATGAAATGTTTGCTATGATATATGTTCATGTATTCTGAATATGCCAAAGTATACCTTTCAATTCTGAAACAGTCTCAAAGTATGAGTGACTTTTAAATGATATAGATATGAAAAGACTGCTATGTTTCTGCTATGCTTTTGATATGTTTCTGTTGTTATTCTTAAAAGTACTTAAAGGTATGAGATATGCTTACAATTTCCGATTATGTAAAATTTACGTTATGATCATTCTGAAACGATCTAAAAGTATAGAAAGTAACGTTTACTGCTAACACCCACAATCCCTCTCTAAGTATGTTTTATGATATTTCGCACTATGTTGTTGATATATGAATTGTGGGATATAAAATGCTTTTATATGATGAGTTTTGATGTTATGAAAGTACTTCATGGAAGATGATGATATTATGAGAATATGATTATGACTATGTTATGATCATGATTTTTTTTCATGATTATGATTATGATTATGTTTAATGATTACAATTACGTTTCATGATTATGATTACGATGATGTAATGTAATTATGGTTACGTTATGATTAAAATTACGTTTTATGATTACGATTACGATGATGTAATGTAATTATGATACGTAAATGAAACAAAACATGATAAAGCTAAGTGGAAGAATGGTTCTTGGCAGTATTATGTTTATGTCAGGTCGTGCATGTACCTTATGGCGGGTCATCCACCTTCTGTCTATGGGGCATATGTCCATGGGTGGTTCCGTGTTATGTTCTGGGTTATATACCACCTTCTGAAATGTGGGGGTCAAGGTCCTCGGGTGGTAGCCTTCTGTTTATGAAAATGAAAATCGGGTCTTGCACGTACCTTCTGGCGGGTCAGTCACCTTCTACATATTGGGGTGGTTTCGTGTTATGTTTTGGGCATTATATACCACCTTCTGAAATGTGGGGGCCAAGGTCCTCGGGTGGTAGCCTACTGTTTACGAAAATGAAAATTGGGGAGACATCCCTTCTGTTATACTTGCCAAGTTACCAAAATGATTAAGTAAAATGAAAAGATAATGATGAAGCTTATGATATGATACGAAATATTTGCTATGTAGATGATTTTATTAAATAATTTAATGATATGAAGTATGATGACTTTGATGTTACGAAAGTATGATTATGATTGCGATTATGTTTTATGATTTCACACACACTATGTTATCGATGTTTGGATTAAGAGATGTGGAATGTTTTACGAATATGATGATTAGTGATGTTTATGAACGAATTCTATGAAACGACTATGTTATTAAGAAAGTACGATCATTACTTCTTATAATTACAATTAGGATTATGTAATATATATATATATATCTATAATACGAGAGAAACGAAACACGATGGAGTTAAGTGAAAGTATTCTGATAGTGAAGTGAATGAAAGATGATAATGACCTATGACAAAATAGTCTGACTCAAACTATAAGCTTTATGAATTTATGATGATATGAAAATATGTCCTCTGCTTTGATAGGAAAGAACTATGATGATGTTACGACTCTGCTATGATTTCTTAAAGCACTTAAAAGTCATGAAACGTGATGAATAATGATGAATAATGTGAATGTTGCTATGTTGTTGTGATTTGGTTATGAACGATGTGAACAGGTTGATTACGTGAGAGTCGTAGACACCAAAGCATGTGTTAAATATGTTTTATGGATTAGTACTCAGCATTGTGCTGATGTGTATGTCAATGTTTTGTTTTGTCACTACTGTGGCCTGTCACTTGGTGGGTGGCAATGTTACAATAGTTTCAGGTCGAAGTTCTGGAGCATCTTTTCCAAGGTAGAAGCACTTACTTGCTAAGAGTTCAGCTATGATTGTTTTACGTTTCTTTTGAGGCGAGGACGTTCTACTTTGTATTAGATATTAATTAATGGTTTAGCTTTATTTCTAGTTCTGGATGAGCAATAGTGAACCTGATCTCCTTAGTTGCTGCTTCGCGAAAGCATTGAGTTATGGATTTGGAGATATTTTATTTGTAACAGGTTTCTCAAACATTTTCCCATTTTGGGTTGTCCAATATACAAAAGAAACTCTGTCGAAATTTCTAGAAAATATTAATCTATTATTAAAGTGTTCTTTAAAGAGTGACAAATCTAAGTAATGTCCTTGTAAGTTAATGTTAAATGTCGCCTTGTATTTTCCCCTAGTGGAAAGTACGGCGGTAACGCACTGACTAAGTTAAGTCTTCTGCTGCTAATCTTGATTAATTAACTTAATAAGGATGTATGAAAGTCGGGGCGTTACATTCTCTTCATCTCAGAACTCCATAACTGATAACTCTCTCAACACTAAAGAGCATAACCAATGGTTGATCCAAAATCTTGGATCGATCATCAAATATTTTAATACTTCCTCTCACTTCCATCTCATTCATGATCTACTACTAATTTTTTATGATATTTTCACCCCCAATGGATGATCTATAATTTTAAATCTTCACATCCTATTTCCTACTTTTTACCATACCCCACCATATATTCTCTCTCATTAATCTCTTCTCCATCACATCTTTTTATTTATTATGGATTTTTTAATAATCAATTAATGATTATTGAGTGTAAACGATTTATATGTTTGTGATTAAATAATATTAGCGAAAATTAATTTTGTTAATATCGTACTTAATTACTTAATATGGTAATTAAGTTAATAATATTGTACTTATACTTATTTTCTTTTTCTGTCAGTTCTGGAATCCATAATTAATATTTATTATAAGAGAATATAGTTTTATGGGGTGGATAAATGTTGAAAGGAAACAAGGAGTATAACTTTCAATAACAAAATGAACATAAAAATACAATGCGTAAAAGTAGCTTAATATTAGTCTCTATTTATAGACAACAAAAAAATATACACATTGGTGATTTTTTTTTTTAGAAGTAAATTTAAGTACTGAATATTATTTTTGCAAATTTTTGCAACTTTACAAATTCTACTTATTCACAACCGTTGGATTGATACATGCAACACCATTTGATGACTGATATATGCAGAACATGGACCCCACTGCCATATCCCTCTTCCACCCAGATATTGTCATGTGGCCATGATCTACCTTTTTATTCTTTCTCTTTGGATCATTGTAGCAATCCGATCATTCACCTCTCTCCCCCTTTTTTTCTCTCTGCTAATTTTTTATTGTTTTTTTAAATCTCTCTCCTAATGATCTACACCCTAGATCATCCAATGGGTATCCTCTTAAGTACTTTAATGTTTTAATTTCAGTACCTATTCTCAAATTTCCGGCCAAATTGGTCAAAATTCCAGCATTAACTTCGTTGCTCCTCCATTTTTTGTGTTTTTTTAACTTCCAAATGTGCGTGACTTCACTCTCCTCTTTTAACTATTCCCCCCCCCACCATTTTCACTCTTCATCTTCTTTAGTTCCCTTTCACAAACCTTACCTCACTATTATTAAATTATCCCACATTCTCTCTCCTCCCTCTTCTCCGTCTCTGTCATCCTAAGCACTAGTCTCTGCTACGCTAAGTCATCATCCTTGTGGAAAGGTACTCATTTTGGATTTTTTTGGACCACAAAGCAGCGAATCTAAAGTAATTGAGAGAATATACCTCTAAAATTAGAGAAGAATTAACTTGGAATCTAATTCCTTATAGTTAAATTGTCTCTGAACAGGGAGAATTTGTTGGCAGATGGAGCAAAGTTTGTAGTTTGTAGGGAAGGGGGGATTTAAATGGGGGGTTAGTAGGGGCGAGTAGGAGAGAGGATGTAAAAGAAAGAATCTGCAACACACGCGCATGAATTGGAGGGAAAAACAAAGTCAATGTCGGAATGACCAATTTGGCCGGGAATTTGAGGAAAGGTACTGAAATTAATATATTAAAGTACTTAAAGATAATAGTTGACAAAATAAAACATAAAAGGTACTAGTTCACAAAATGAGTGCTATAAAAGGTACTACCTTTTCCTAATTATTATGTAATTTATCCCGGGCCACGGAACAGTGGTCGAACCACCATGTTCGATGGTTCCATTCCAACTTCTAACTCTTTTTAATCTTATTTTATACGAACAAAATAATTATTGGGTGATGCCCTGGATTGGATTATTTACTAATGTGAATTTTGAAGTCTTAAATCAAACACTTGAGAGCATTGGATTGTGCTCAGGAAATTATTTTCCTTTTAAATTTTCTACATAGTAAATTATAATATGGATTATTCATCAATATAACCCTCGACTTCAAGAGAGTACAATGGTGTAGTAATGTTAATTACGAAGGTTATAAAGTATGAATTTTTTTAGGGATCCGACTTCAACCCTCCTCCGCCTCGGAGTCATACTTTCTAAACGAAGTTGGATTCTGGTCATTTTTTTGTCGGAGTCGACTCGGACTTTTTCCTTCGAATCCGAACTGGATTGCCATCCCTAGATGCTAGCGGTGGAAAGAACAATGAGAGGGAGAAAAACAAGGCGCGGTGGTGATGTTGTTGACAGTTCGTCGGAATCCGGCGTGTATTGGTCGATGAAATGGATGCAGACTTGCGATGGTGATGTTGTTGTGGAGGTATTGAGAGAGTTGTGCAAGACTTCGATTCTCTTTTTTTTTTCTCTCATTTAGATTTTCTTTTTTTGATTTTTTATACTTATTCCAATCTAAAATAAATGAAAAACTTAACATTTTAGGCCGTTTCAAAATAATAATAAAACGTTACTTATTTGGTATTTATTTCTCTCTATCTCTCTCCTCATCACATAGGTCCCTCTTTTTCTTTCTATCTATATTTGTCTCTCCTAAATCCCCGTGCCAATCCCATATGTTTCATTTTAAACAAAACGGAGGAAGTACATTTTTTTGTAATTAGGCTTTGTAAAAATTATCATTTTTATTGAATATATGAATTTAGTCTGATTTGTAGTAAATTATTTTAGTTAATTTTGTGTTCTAGTTGTACTTTATCACTGCATTAGTGCCCTAATTTAAGGATGAGAGAACTACTAGAATATTTCAATTTTTAAATTTTTTTTACTAAAAACTCTTTGTTTTACCTGCACATATTGTTGCGGTTTTGGGCTACAACAGCTGCAGTAGTGTAACCTATTGTTGTAGTTTTGGAATCGAAGATTTGTTGGGTGCAAAATCCGCAACAATAGGCCCCTAAAAAAGCACGATAATATACGATTATTCTACTAGTGGTGTAATTCTCCGACGTCCAAATTGCCTAGTGCTTGGGAACATTGATTTCATTTCAATTGCTTCATTCGAATTTGCTACGTTCCATTCCAAATTGCCTATTAATTCTAAATGCATAATTTCAAAGTCACTATGTTGTTTGGCAATACTCTGGAATTTCAATTTTAATATAATTTTTATAACATTAATCACATCTAGGTTTTTAGAGACATAACCCTAATATTTAACTTACAAAATTAATCAAATCTAGATGTTAACGATTATATCCTCATATATCCGATTGGTATATCAATTATAACCTTCACCGTCATCACATGCTTCGTAATTTTCAACGAACCATTCAATATTCCTTCCCCCGAATTTTCACATGAAATTCTTAATTCAAAGAGAGCATCGAATTATGACAAATATACATATTTAGTAGATCCTTATAGCAGGGACATAAACTTCTGAAGTTTTTGCAGCCTTGCGCAAGATTGTCAGAGATAATAGATTTAGGTCTCATGGGTGGAGGGAGGGTATTTTTGGCTCTAACATCGGCAAAAAAGTGGTAGTGTGGTCGAGTTGTTGATGGTTAATTGGTTATGGTGGAGGGAAAATAGTGGAAAGAGATAACATAATTTCATGAGAGAAGAGAGAAAAAGGGTACTTGAGGAAGATGGTCGACTGAAATTTGGCAAGTCATTGGGCTTTGAGCTAGAGAATTTTAAATGACGTGGTTTGATTTGTGATTTCAAATCCTTATTTATTGGCATATTTTGAATTGACTTGGAATTTGGGCCACTTCTAAATTTGAAATTCTTAATCACCCGAACTCATGAATTTGACTTAATTTTATAATTTCAAATGAAATCATGATTTCCATACACACCATAAAAGAATGACAAAGTGTGCTTAACTTATGAACTTAGTTATTTTACCTACCAACGAACCATCGTAGGCACATATGAGGGAGCAATTAGATCTTTTGTAATATCATCACGAACAATTGACAATTTGTCTCAAGATGCTTAAGACGTTCACGAAACACTGGATTATAGACCCGTATTTTGTTATCTTGAACTGTCTATATCACTCTTGCCATAACATCTTTCTACTTTGCAGCTTACATTACTCATGTAAACATTTTCAGCTCTTACGCTATCACTAGGGGAAAAAAAAGGAAGGGCTGCGCAAGAAGGGCTGCGTTTTATTAAAAACGCAGCCCTTCTTGCATGAAGGGCTGCGGTTTCTTTGGAAACCGCAACCCTTTTATTGCAGGGCTGCGGTTAACAAGAAATCGCAGCCCTTCATGCAGTATGAAGGGCTGCGGTTTTCGAAGCTAACCGCAGCCCTACTAATGAAGGGTGCGGTTAGCTCGAAAACCGGCACCCTTCATAAACGAAGGGCTGCGTTTTCTAGACTAACCGCTGCCCTTCCGATCCCATCCCATATCTCCAGTTTGCGCGCACACACGTAGGTAGACATATTTTCTAAATTTCCCTCCCTTACACGCATTTGACGAGCGAAAAACCCCTCCCTCCCCTCTCACTCACTCGCACATTAACCCTAACGCCCCATCACCGGAGCCCTGACGCCGGAGCACCCACATTGCTTCACCACCACAACCCTTCTCTTTCTTCACTTCTCTTCTCTTCTCTTCTCTTCTCCACCATTTGAGTGGGTTTAGGGTGTGGAGCTCCTCCACATTGACGCACCATTGCCGGAACCATCGCCCGAGCAACGACCCATCGCCCGGACCACCAACATTGCTTCATTGACGCACCACGAGCGGCGACCTCCACCACCACCACCTCTCTTCTCTTCTCTTAGCTTCTCTTCTTTTCTCTTCTCTTCTCCACCATTTGAGTGGGTTTAGGGTGTGGAGCTCCTCCACCACTACGCAGCGCCACCACCCACAAGCGGCAGCAACAACTACCACCACCACTGCCCTACTCTTTCTTCATTGCTAGCTCTTGGGTTTAGCTAATTTTTTGCTTAGTTAAGTATGAATTAATGTTTTTAAGTTAGTTTTGTTTTTCTTAATTGAATTAAATGATTAATGTGCAATGTGGGTTTTGTTAATTGTAGGAAGAAGAGGCTTAGGAAGGCAAATAAAGTTCCAACTATCTCTACTCTCTTCATTGCTTATCATTGGTGTTAAGAGGTAACTAGTTTAATTTCGTTGTCTTTTTTGTTTGATTTAATTTGTTGATGAGACAAAGTTGTCATGTGATTCAATTTGATTAAGTTATGATAATTTATTGATATATATATGTATTTCTTATAATGTATGTATATTTCTTGATATGAGATTGTATGAAAACGTAATGTAATTTAGCTATGAAATCTACAAGTTGTTTGAATTGTCATCATATGCCTAGATACCCGTTCAAGACTTACTCATTAGGAGTAAGTCTTGAATAGTCCCCGGTTTGGGACTGTTCTTGGACGTTTGATCTCACTTAGGTGGTGAATGTGTGTCTTCTTTTCAATTCTGAGGAAAATCTTGGCTCATCGTTTCTCTACATTGTTCTCTCAGGTACATATGTAGATAAGCAATTATCTACATTGTGTACTTGGAGAATCGTAGGGAAATCTTTGCAGGATTTTCCTTAGAATTGAAAAGTGGGCACACATTCACTAGTGAGATTAGACGTCCAAGGATGGGTTAGGTTGGAGTGATAAGGACCTTCGGCTGCATGCATATAATTGAACATGTCACTATCTTAGATTGCTCTATACGTGTGTGATATGATGATATGTGAGTGTATGTACTTAAATAATGATTGATGCATTATAATGAATGGTTGTGTTTAATTATTAGAGGTCTTCTTGAATGAGATGGATCGTACTTGGATGTATGGTAGTCGTGAATCGATTAAGTTTGTGAAAGGGGTCTCGGAATTCTGTACAACTGCATTACAATATCAAGCATCCTCTGGAGCAGTCGACTTTTATTGTCCATGTTTCGATTGTAGAAATGTGAGCAAGGTTAGTAGTATACATGTGGTTAGGGAGCATGTCTTTCGTCGTGGGTTTAGGCCTCAATACCACGTATGGGTTTGGCATGGTGAGCAGGGGAAGTATATAGGAAGCTCTAGAGTAATGAACGATGTATGTGAAGAAAAGAAGGATGATGAGTTCGAGGATGAGAATTTAGATGATGAGTTTGCAGATGATGATAGGGATCGGGTAGACGAGATGATACACGAGGTTGAAGATCAGTCGTGTAAACGACCTCGTATTTTTGAGTCTATGTCTGAGGCTGCTGAAAAGCCGTTGTATCCAGGTTGTACAAAGTGCACCAAACTTTCCGCGGTGATAACACTGTTCAACATTAAGTCGAAAGCTGGTTGGACGGACTCTAGTTTCACATCGTTGTTGGAAGTTTTAGCTGATATGCTCCCTGATGGAAATGAACTGCCAAAGTCGTACTATTATGCGAAGAAATTGATGTGTCCTTTCGGTTTAGAGTACGAGCGGATATATGCTTGTCCTAACGATTGTGTGCTTTATCGTAATGAGTATGAGCATTTACATGAGTGTCCACGTTGTGGATTGTCGAGGTACAAGCGTGAAGGAGCTGGAGGTAGTGAAGGACCACCAGCTAAGGTGTTGTGGTATTTACCCATAATACCTAGATTTAAGCGCATGTTCTCAATTAAAGGAGATGCGAAGAATTTGAGGTGGCATGCGGATCGTAGGAAGAAAGACGGTCGCTCAAGCATCCAGGCCGATTCGCCCGAGTGGAAAAGTATCAATAGGGTGCATAAGGCATTTGGTAATGAGGATAGGAATCGAGGCTTGGATTATGTACGGATGGCATGAACCCTTTTGGCAATCTCAGTTCGCAGCATAGTACATGGCCCAGTGGTCTTAGTGGTTTATAACTTGCCTCCTTGGTTGTGCATGAAACGCAAGTACATGATGTTGTCGCTTCTTATATCGGGGCCCAAACAACTCCGGAAATGACACCGATGTATACCTCCAAACCGCTTGTTGAAGATTTACGTAAGATGTGGAACGAAGGAGTGTTAGTATTTGATGCGTATGCTAATGAGATGTTCACTCTGCGTGCCATGCTTTTTTGTACTATGAACGATTATCCAAGCTTATGGGAACTTATCTCGGGTATAAGACGAGAGGAAAACAACCCTCGCCCAATTTGTGTAGATGACATGAAATCTACACACCTTAAGGGCTGCAAACATGTGTATATGCGTACACGAAGGCACCTCAGACGCGACCATCCCTATAGGTTTAAGAAGAAGGCATTCGATGGGACGGTTGAAGAAGAAGTTGCTCATAGACCATTAACTGGTACTGAAGTTTATAATCAGGTGAAGGGCATTGAAACAATCTTTGGTAAACCTGCTAGTGAGGTTGATCGACCTACGGGATTATGGAAAAAGGAGTCCATTTTTGGAAACTCCCATATTGGAAAGATCTAAAGGTCAGACATTGCTTGGATGTCATGCACATAGAGAAGAATGTTTGTGAAGCTATTCTTGCGACACTTATGAATATTCCGGGCAAGACAAAAGATGTTAAGGCGTCACGACTTTACTTGGAAAAACAGGGGTTTCGACCAGAGTTGTGGGCTCAGAAAAGGGACGGAAGGAAGAAGAAGTAGTGGAGGAAAGGGTTGATGATGAAACTCGGAAAAGTAAAAAGAAGGTGGAGGATTCGGAGAAGAATTATTTGCCACCCGGCTTGCTACACGATGTCACGTGCAGAGAAACGGATTTTTTTGCGAGTCATTGTATGGCATTAAGGTCCCAACCGGCTACTCATCGAATATGAAGCGGTTTGTTACCTTAAATGGTGAATTGAAGTTATCGAGTATGAAATCTCACGATTGTCACGTCATGATGCAAGTATTCTTACCGATTGCAATTGTGGGATACTTCCAAAGCATATGAGGCACACCATTACCGAACTTTGTTCATTTTTCCATACAATATGCGCAAGAAAGTCCTAGAACCGTCGACCCTCGATTCCTTGCGAGCCGCAGTAGTTGAAACTCTATGCAAATTTGAGATGTTTTTTTCCCCGCATTCTTTGACATTATGGTCCATCTCATTGTCCATCTAGTTCGAGAAATTAATTTGTGTGGTCCAAGTGTTTTTGAGGTGGTGCTATCCTTTTGAGAGATATATGGGCACTTTGAAGGATAAAGTTCGGAATCCCGCACAACCGTAAGGTAGTATAATTCAAGGGGTTGTGGGTGAAGAGATCGGTAATTTTGTGGCCGAGTATTTTGCTAGTGTTGATCCTGTTGGACTCCGACATCCCGACACGAGGGCGGACTTGAGGGCAAGGGCACAATTGGTTCAAAATTGATCACACCTTCCGTAGAAAAGCGTAAACAAGCTCACTTATTTGTATTGCATCACGTAGCAGTACTGTCCATCCTTATTTAAATGAACATATGGAGGAATTACGTGTTAGCAATCCCGAAAAGGAGTTAGGGTATTGACGCAAATGCATAACAAGACTTTCATTGATTGGTTTCATAAACGAGTAGTGAATGATTTGGATGAAAGTGTTCCCTGAAACTGATCAAGTGGTTAGCATTTGGTCCTCATGAAGCCGTACGCTCTTATGAGGGTTATGATATTAATGGGTATACGTTTTGGACTGAACGTCAAGATCTGAAGTCAACATCGCAACAAAATAGTGGTGTTTCACTTGTGGCGTCAGCTACACAATACGCAAGCTCGAAGGATAAGTCGCCTATACATGCTGAAAGCAATTATTATGGGCGAATAGAAGAAATATGGGAGCCGGACTACTCGTACTTTTAATATTTGCCTCTTGTGTTGCAAGTGGGTTGACGATAATCGACGTTGCGTAAGAAAAGATGATCCTTGCGGATTCACTCTTGTTGACCTTAGTCGTCTACGTGAAACTGAGGAGCCATTTGTAATTGCATCACAAGTTAAGCAAGATTTTTTTGTAATCGATCCTGCCGATAATAAGTGGTCAATTGTTGTACCGGTAAAAGGAGTATCCTCGGTATTGGTGATGTTGATAATGAGGAAGAATATGATGCATTTGAGGACCTCCCCCCTTTTACCTATCCTGAAAATAGTGTGGAAGATGATGTGAATATGTCGGAGAACTATATGCGTGTAGATCACACGGAAGGGATACATGTACTTGAGGATCCTAAGAAACGGCGGAAGGTCAATAAATCATGAGACATAAACTCAGGTCTGTGTAATTTCTCCAATTTGTAATTCTTTTTTAACATGATTATATGAGGTATAATGTACCTATTGTGTAGAGTTTTAGGCTTGCATTTGTTGTTGGTTGCATTTCGGGAACGAAAAGGTCATTTTAGGCCTAGTTTTGCATTTTTGCTTCCAAATCGTACTTATCGAGTCATTTAACCCCAAATGCATTTTGAACATGATAATATGAGGCATAATGTAACTATTGTGTAGATTTTTAGGTTTGCAATTGTTGTAGGTTGAATTTTGGGTACGAAAAGGGCATTTTAGCCCTATTTTTGCCTTTTCGCGTCCAATTCGTATTATCGCTTCATTTAACCCCAATTTCATTTTGAACATGATAATATGAGGTATAATATAACTATTATGTAGATTCTTAGGCGTGCATTTGTTGTTGGTTGTATATCGGGAACATAAATGTGATTTTAGCCCTATTTTTGCCTTTTCGCCTCCAATTCATGTTTCTCGAGTCATTTAACTTTATTTTCTTTTTGAAAATGATAATATAAGGTATAATATAACTAGTGTATAGAGTTTTAGGCTTGCATTTGTTTTTGATTGAATTTCGGGAACGAAAAGGTCATTTTAGGCCTAGTTTTGCATTTTTGCTTCCAAATCGTACTTATCGAGTCATTTAACCCCAAATGCATTTTGAACATGATAATATGAGGCATAATGTAACTATTGTGTAGATTTTTAGGTTTGCAATTGTTGTAGGTTGAATTTTGGATACGAAAAGGGCATTTTAGCCCTATTTTTGCCTTTTCGCGTCCAATTCGTATTATCGCTTCATTTAACCCCAATTTCATTTTGAACATGATAATATGAGGTATAATGTAACTATTATGTAGATTCTTAGTCGTGCATTTGTTGTTGGTTGTATATCGGGAACATAAATGTGATTTTAGCCCTATTTTTGCCTTTTCGCCTCCAATTCATGTTTCTCGAGTCATTTAACTCCATTTTCTTTTTGAAAATGATAATATAAGGTATAATATAACTAGTGTATAGAGTTTTAGGCTTGCATTTGTTTTTGATTGAATTTCGGGAACGAAAAGGTCATTTTAGGCCTAGTTTTGCATTTTTGCTTCCAAATCGTACTTATCGAGTCATTTAACCCCAAATGCATTTTGAACATGATAATATGAGGCATAATGTTACTATTGTGTAGATTTTTAGGTTTGCAATTGTTGTAGGTTGAATTTTGGGTACGAAAAGGGCATTTTAGCCCTATTTTTGCCTTTTCGCGTCCAATTCGTATTATCGCTTCATTTAACCCCAATTTCATTTTGAACATGATAATATGAGGTATAATGTAACTATTATGTAGATTCTTAGTCGTGCATTTGTTGTTGGTTGTATATCGGGAACATAAATGTGATTTTAGCCCTATTTTTGCCTTTTCGCCTCCAATTCATGTTTCTCGAGTCATTTAACTCCATTTTCTTTTTGAAAATGATAATATAAGGTATAATATAACTAGTGTATAGAGTTTTAGGCTTGCATTTGTTTTTGATTGAATTTCGGGAACGAAAAGGTCATTTTAGGCCTAGTTTTGCATTTTTGCTTCCAAATCGTACTTATCGAGTCATTTAACCCCAAATGCATTTTGAACATGGTAATATGAGGCATAATGTTACTATTGTGTAGATTTTTAGGTTTGCAATTGTTGTAGGTTGAATTTTGGGTACGAAAAGGGCATTTTAGCCCTATTTTTGCCTTTTCGCGTCCAATTCGTATTATCGCTTCATTTAACCCCAATTTCATTTTGAACATGATAATATGAGGTATAATGTAACTATTATGTAGATTCTTAGTCGTGCATTTGTTGTTGGTTGTATATCGGGAACATAAATGTGATTTTAGCCCTATTTTTGCCTTTTCGCCTCCAATTCATGTTTCTCGAGTCATTTAACTCCATTTTCTTTTTGAAAATGATAATATAAGGTATAATATAACTAGTGTATAGAGTTTTAGGATTGCATTTGTTTTTGATTGAATTTCGGGAAGGTATATGTCATTTTTTAGACCTACTAACTACGGTAAATGATTGAATTCTTATATTATGTGTTTATTCCTTGGTTGTTTTGCAAGGTTTATATGAATAACACACCACGTTTGAGGGCCTTCACTACAGACGAATTACATGAAGTTCGGGATAAGTTGGCGTCCCACATTTGTCATGATTGCTTATGATACATCTACTAGTTTGTATCAATTCTATGTACACTTTTTACATTATTAAATATATACATATTTAAAGTTAATTATTACGTTCACAAAACTTGTCATATATATATTATTGCAATTTGATCGGTCTTTTTTTGTGTCGAAGGGAGGTTTTGGGTGGGGGATGGGGTGGGGGGCCGCCATGGGGTGGGGGTGCAGGGGCGCGGGGGTGGGGGGGGGGGGGGCCGGCGTGGGGTGGGCTGGTCTGGCAGGGGGGGGGCCGAGGTGGGCTGGGGGGGGTGGGGTGGGCCGCAGGGGTGTGCTGGGGCTGGCAGGGGGGTGGGGTGCTGGGCCGGGCGGGGGTGGGGGGGGTGGCGAGGGGGTGGGGTGGCTGGGTTGGTCCGGGGGTGGCGGGGGGGGGGGCAGGGGTGGGGTGGGGGGCGGGGAGTGCGGGGGGTGGGGGGCGGGGTGGGGCAGGGGGTGGCGGGGGTGGGGGGTGGCGGGGTGCGGGAGTGCGGGGAGTGCAGAGGGGGTGGGGGTGGCTGGGGGGCGGGGGGTGGGGAGTGCGGGAGTCTTGGGGTGGGGGGGTGGCGGGGGGGTCTTTGGGGTGGGGGGTGGCGGGGGGTGCGGGGGTGGGGGGTGAGGGGTCTTGGGTTGGGGGTCTTGGGGGTAATAAGGGATGGGGGAGATTTAATTCTATTTTTAAAAAAAAAAAAAATTGAATTTGAAGGACTGCGGTTTTAAGCTTAAACCGCAGCCCTTCACTTAAAAAGGGTTGTGGTTCATGCTTAAAACCGCAGCCCTTCAGTTAAAGAAGGGCTGCGGTTTATGTCTTATCTAATGAAGGGCTGCTATGGAAAGGGCTGCTGGCCAAAAACGCAGCCCTTAGGGCTGTTTTGACCGCAACCCTTCCTTATTTTTCCACTAGTGTATTGTGATTGTTGTAAAGACGGTCTTATGTTGAACTTGAAAAACGTTCACATTTAACAAAGTACATTATATGATGGTGTATGCTTGAAAAATCCAATGATAACAGCAAAGTCATGGAGCGACTTGTTTTTCTACTTGGCTTTTGTCACAAATTGACATATCGAGACAAGGGAATTTTCGCACGTATACGCTGCACTATTTCACCCAACTAATTGCATGCATGCATCCCATGCGTGTGTTGTTGCACTATGGTAGCGACATGTTGCATCATTATGGTCATAACATTAGCCACCTAACCATGGCCCATGCTTGCCTCAACATTCCCTCCACCAGCTTTTTGCTCCACATTTAGTCCCTCCTTGACATTTTGCCCCCCTCATCATCCATACAGGGGCGGATCTAGGGTGGGTTCAGTTGAACCCATTTGGAAAAAAAAACAAGGAAAAATTCTGGAAAAAAAAAGGTTAAAAGAAAGGAAGCGCGTAAGAATTAAGTTAGATCAACAATAGCTCAGTGGTTCCGCGCGAAAACTTAAAGAAACTATCCAGCCCATGCGCGTCCCGAGTTCGAGCCTTCTCAGCTCCTTTTTTTTTTTTAATCTGGTTTTCTTTTCCCCCCAGTAACTTAGACCCACTGACCCAGTTTCTCTGATTCTCTCTCCTCTCTTCGACTCTTCCCCCTTTTCACAAACCAAAAACCTAGGGTTTAACTCTCAAAATTGAAACTCAACAAAGGCACGACGCCACGAGTTCACGACCAGGCTCTCTCCTCTCGCACTCCGACGACCACCGTCCGCCGTCCGCCGGCCGCGGCATACTCGCACGGATGCATTTCTCATCTCTCCTCTTCTGTCTTCTCTAGCCTCTACTCGAATTCGTTTAGTGATGTGTTCATTATTCATCGATTATTTACTCTAATCCCCTTAGTTTTGATAGTCGATTTGGGCTCTTTCGAGCCCTTTTCTTGTGGATTTGATGTGTTTGGAGTTCTTGTCGTGTTTTGCAGGTTTTGATGCGGATTTGGTACTCTGTACCTTTATCGGAGTCGCAACACGGAAGTCCAGCAGTCACACAAGGTCCAAGGCGTATCCGGAAGACCGCATGAGCATTTTGGTTGGATTCCACGAAGAAAAAGACAAGTAAATACCTTCGCCCGGTCAACCGGGCGGAGTGGCCCGACCGGGCGAAGTTTCATACTTAGCCACCCAGCGGCGTTCGAAGAAGAAACCGCTTACGCGCCCGGCCAGGGCGGATTCGCCGGTCGGCCGACCGGCGAACTTCAACACTTGGGATTTTTCATCCTTTATTTCGCCCGGTTGGCCAAGGCGATCGACGAAGAAAACGCTTACGCGCCCGACCGGGCGGATTTCGCCGGTTGGCCGGGCGGAATTTTTCCTTCGTCGTAAGTCTGCGATCACCGTCGCCCGACCGGGCGGATTTCGCCCGATCGGCCGAGCGGACTCTCAGGACGCGATTTTTCGGTTTTTTTAGCCGGTTTTGTATTTAGTATAAATAGGTTTTTAGTATTTTCGTGGGGGGATCTGATTTTTCTACGGTTTTAGGGCCAAACACTTAGTTTATTCTCTCTACTTTTGTTGAACTTTTACATTGGAAGATTATATAGATTGTCGATTTCCCTTTTCATTGTTCTTCAATCATTCGGTATTCTTCTTTACTTTCTTTAATTTAATGAATTCTTTTACTTTGATCCTGTTTATTGAGTTCTTTGTTATAATGAGTGAGTAGTCTATTTCTAGGGTTTAGAGAGGGAAGCCATGTTTATACCTTTTTGATTGTGGTTTGATGTTCTTCAATAATTGGATTGAATTAAAATAATTCCTATTGATTTGTTATACTTGTTTAATTCATGTAATTGCGCAATATCATGAGTTATGTTTAGCTAATAAGAATTAGAATCGAAAGATCATATTCATTAGAGGCTTGTTACAATAGGTAGATTTGATTATGTTGAGCGACCGTATCGGCATATGTTAATCTAGGAGTTGTTAATGCTCGACCAAGGATTAGCGAAATACTTCGTTTATTCGAAACTCAATCCAAGTGTTGTTGAACTATATTATATTGATTAAACTGGTATAAGCATGGTGGACCGATCGATTGCCCTAGGTTTTTAATTAATTGATAAATTCTCATTTTTCTGCGTTCTAGTTTACTCTAGCTTAGTTATTAATTCCTCAATTATTTTTCCTCTCCGGAAGTAGTTAGATACTTGAACATAAATCAGTAGAACTCCTCTCCCCGTGGATCGACCCGTATTTGCCGGTTTACGCCAAACGGACACCGTGCACTTGCGGTATATTTTAAAACCCATCAAGTTTTTTGGCGCCGTTGCCGGGGAGACGGCTAGTTTCTATAGCTTTTTGATTAATTATTTGACTATTTCTCTTTGTCTCATTGGAACTTCAAGTTCCAATTGAGGCCATCTTATCGCACATTTTTCTTTGTTTCTTTTATGCCCGTGTCTAAAAGAACGGGTTCTCCGGTTCAGATCGATCCCGATCTTGAGAAAACCATCCCAGGCGACTCAAGAAGACACAAAAGAAGAACAAGCAATCCGCTAATCGAAAAAAACCACGGAAGAACCAATCGAACCAATTATGCCTCCTAAGTCGCCGAAATCTTATGGGGTACCTTCTCCCGGCAATGTTCCCACGAGGTCCTACTATGCCTCGATATACAAGCAAACCAACTTCGAAATCAAGCCTCGGCCTCATCAACATGATCCAGCCAGAATCAATTTGGTGGCCATCCATCTCGAAGACCCCCGCAAATCATTTACAACGGTTTCAATGACTTTGTCGTACCGTTAAGCACCAAGGGGTCACTCCTGATCAGTTGAAGGTTATGGTCTTTGAATTTTCACTAAAGGACAAGGCACAGAAGTGGCTGAATGATGTTAATGAAACTGAGTGGAGTGCTATATCTGAAGCATTCCTGAAAGAGTACTACCCTCCCACCAAAACTGCAGAAATAAGACACAAGCTTGCCACCTTCCAACAAGAACCCGATGAAACATCGAAGGAAGCATGGAATAGGTTTAAGGATCTCGTAGAGAGAATGCCCACACCACAATCTGGATAAGTGGTTCATCACCCAAGCATTCTACAATGGTCTACAACCTCATATCAAGAGCACGATTGATTCATCGCAGGGGGTGTCTTCCTAGATAAGGGGGTAGATGAAGGATACGATTTTTCCGGCCAACTTAGCAGCGAATGATCATAGCTCCTCCAGGACTACTACCAAGAAGAAGTTGGATGCTGATGCATATGCTTTGTTGTCCTCACAAGTAGCACAGTTGAGCATGAAGATGGACTCATTGAAATCTTCGCAGTCCACTACTCCTCCCATGAGTATTAATGCGATGTCCTCCATGGCTCCTATTACTTCCTCCTTTTGTGAAGTGTGTGGTATTCAAGGTCACTTTGGTCATGATTGTTCCTCTGGTCAACCCGATCCTAATCGGGATGGAGCATGCCAATGCTTTTCTCACAGAGACCACACAACCCCTATTCCAACACTTACAACCCCAGGTTGGAGAGATCACCCCAATTTCTCCTATAAGAGCCACAATGTTCAAAATCCTCAACCTCCACCACAATCTTCCTACCCACCACCACATGCTGCTAGACCACCATATTATCAAGGGGCTCCTCAGAACCCCCCTCCTGGTTTCAATAGGCCTTCACCCCAAGGCTATCAGCAGCAAGCTCCTCATAATAACAGCTCTCAAGAACCTACTATGTCTGATCTAATGAAAATGATGGTTTCTATGCAGAAAAATCATGAGGAGAGCATCAAGGGCTGAAGAACACCACCAAGCATTTGGAGACTCAACTTGCTCGGGTGGTCGGAAACAATGCACAAAGGCAACCGAGTCATCTCGCCGGGCAACCAATTCCTAAAGAAACCGCTAATGCTCGTCACTCTTCGAAGCGGTACACAATATGATGCGCCACCTATGCCTACCGATGATTCAATACCTCCGCCGGTTAAGGATGATGTGGATGACAATGAAGGTGAGGATAGCTCCGTAACCGAAGTTGAGCGCGGGAAAGTGGATGACGCAGAGAAACGCAAGGGAGAAGGTTACCGATTCTCCTACTCCACCACTACCTTTCCCCCATAGGATGCAAAAATCAAAGGTCGATCAACAACTTGGTAAATTTATGTCTATGGTCAAAAATCTTGAGGTAACAGTTCCTTTCACTGATTTAATTTCTCAAGTACCTGTGTATGCCAAGTTTCGAAAAAGATATGATAACCAAAAAGAAAGATTTTGGTGGAATAGATAGGGTTGCTTTAATCGAAGAATGCAAAGGTCTTGTTTTGCAAAATAAAATCCCACCCAAATTAAAAGATCCCTGGTAGTTTTTCCATCCCCCGTCATGTGGGTGCTCTGTTTATAGATAAGGCTTTGTGTGATCTAGGTGCTAGTGTATCTCGTTATGCCTTTATCTCGTCGTAATAAACCGAACTTGGGTGCTTTAAAGTGCACACAGCATTACTTTACGTATGGCCGATCGATCCGTGAAGTATCCTTTGGGTATTTTAGAGGATGTCCCTGTTAGAGTTGGAAAATTTTATATTCCCGTGGACTTTGTAGTACTTGATATGGAAGAAGATAGTCAAATTCCCATTATTTTGGGTAGACCTTTTCTATGTACTCTGGTGCCGTTATTGATGTAAAATCGGCTCTCGACTTTGAGTGTTGGTGATGATACTATTACTTTTCGTTAACCAATGCTATTAAGTCCCCTATGCTTCGAGCACACATGTTGCAGATTGACATACTCGATGAGATCTCTCGGAGTTAGTTTTTCACAATTTCCGTCTCGATGAATTATTGGAGACACGTCTTGATCTCACCGATGATCTTGACATTGATACTGGTAGCATTGTAAGGTAATGGAGACTATTTGCTCTACTTCCGAACCACAGTAAAGAAGTTAGAACTTAAACCTTTACCTTCTCATCTCAAATATGCATTTCTTGATGATGCCGAGGAATGTCCCGTGATTGTCGTACTAAACTCACGTATAGCCGCCTTTCACAACTTCTTACAAAGGCTTCGCATGCACAAGAAGGCTATTGGGTATAGTATTGATGATCTAAAGGGCATTAGTCCTGATTTCTGCATGCATAGAATTAATTTGGAAGAAAATCACCGCCCTTGCATACAACCTCAAAGACGTTTGAATCCTAATATGCAAGAGGTGGTGAAAAAGGAAATTATGAAACTACTTGACGCGGCATCATCTACCCCATCTCGCATTCTAAGTGGGTGAGCCCTGGCTCAAGTTGTTCCTAAAAGGGGGGGGACTACCGTTGTTAAGAATGATAAGGATGAACTAATTCCTACTCGCATCAAGCACGTGTTGGCGGATGTGTATTGACTATCGCAGATTAAACATTGCCACTCCGAAAGATCATTTCCCTCTCCCTTTTATTGATCGATGTTAGAAAGATTAGCAAAACATAACTTTTTCTCGTTATTTGGATGGATATTCGGGTTTCTTTCGCATTCCCATTCACCCAAACTGATCAGAGAAGACGACGTTCACTTGCCCCTATGGCACTTTTGCATATCGCTAATGCCATTTGGTTCAGGCAACGCCCCGCCACATTTCGTAGATGTATGATGGCCATTTTTTCTCGATTTCATTGAAAATATCATGGAGGTATTTATGGATGATTTTAGTGTTTATGGTTCTGACTTTGATGTGTGTTTGCGTAATCTCTCTCAAATTCTGAAACGTTGTTCTGAGGTTAATCTGGTTCTTAATTGGGAAAAGTGCCACTTTATGGTGAATGATGGAGTGGTACTTGGACATCTCATATCTCGAAGGTGGCATCCAGGTGGACAGAGCAAAAATTGAGGTGATTGAGAAACTTCCTCCTCCCGTGAATGTCAAGGGAGTAAGGAGTTTTCTCGGGTCACGCGGGTTTCTATCGCAGATTTATAAAAGACTTTTCAAAATCGCGAAACCCCTTACTCAATTGTTGCTCAAGGATGCCACCTTTGATTTTACCGATGCGTGTGTGGAGTCTTTTGACAGATTAAGGAAGCATTGATCATCGCCCCTATCATACAACCTCCAGACCTGAGTCTTCCTTTCGAGATCATGTGTGATGCTAGCGATTATGCGGTTGGTGCCGTGCTTGGTCAACGGAAAAAACAAAGTCCTCCATGCCATCTACTATGCCAAAGAAGACCTTAGATGAGGCCCGGAGTCAATTATGCTACTACAGAGAAAGAGTTGTTAGCCATTGTGTATGCTCTTCGACAAGTTTCTGACCTACCTCATAGGTTCGAAAGTGATTGCTCATACCGACCATGCCGCGCTAAAGTATCTCTTGGCCAAGAAGGAGGCCAAACCACGACTTATACGATGGATATTGTTACTACAAGAGTTTGATCCGGGAGATCCGTGACAAGAAGGGTGCCGAGAATGTCGTTGCAAATCATCTCTCCCTGGCTGAGGCTTGAGTCAAGTGCCGACGGTCCCATAGATGATGCTTTTCCGGATGACCATCTTTTCACCGTGTCTACTCAATCTCCATGGTATGCCGATTTTGCTAATTATTGTGTTAGTGGTTCTCATCCTCCCGATTTGACATACCAACAAACAAGAAGAAGTTCTATCACGATGCCAAGCATTATTTTTGGGACGACCCCCTCTTATACAAGAAGTGTTCGATGGCTTGTTCCGACGATGTATAGCCGATTGGGAGATAGTTCGGCATTCTCCAACATTGTCATAGTATGCCTTGCAAAGGGACATCCGGGGCTCACAAGCCACCGCTTATAGAGTTCTCCGCAGTGGTTTTTATTCGCCTACCATTTTTAAAGATGCTCGTATTTTTTGTCTCTCTTGTGATGAATGTCAACGAACGGGTAATATTTCAAAGAGGCAGGAGATGCCCCGGGATGGGTATTTTGGAGATTGAACCTTTTGATGTATGGGGTATTGATTTCATGGGACCTTTCCCTTCTTCTTGGGGGAACAGTATATCTTGGTCGCTGTGGACTATGTGACTAAGTGGGTCAAGCCGTGGCTTCCATTACCAATGATTCTAAGGTAGTCATGAAGCTCTTCAAGAAGGTCATTTTCCCTCGATTCGGAGTCCCGAGAGTCTTGATCGTTGATGGGGGATCCCACTTTCACCAAACCGCACTTTCAAAGCTTTACCGAAGAGATATGGAGTCACTCACAAAGTTGGTTTAGCCTATCATCCTCGCACTAGTGGTCAAGTTGAAGTCTCCAATCGTCGATCAAGCGCATTTTGGAGAAGGTAGTCAACTGTGTCAAGGAAGGATTGGTCACAAAAATTAGATGATACTCGTGGGCTCGAGAACCGCTTTTAAGACACCTCTAGGAACCACCCCATATCGATTAGTCTATGGCAAAGCTTGTCACTTACCGGTTGAAATGGAGTATCTCTCACTTGGGCGCTTAAAGAAATTAATTTGGATTTGGAAGTCATAGGGGAAGCAAGACTTCTTCAACCGAATGAGTTAGATGAACTTCGATCGGAAGCATATGAAAACCACAAACTCTACAAGGAGCAAACCAAACGCTTTCATGACAAGATGATTGTAAAGCGGAGTTTCATGTTGGTGACAAAGTCCTATTATACAACTCTAGACCGAGGCTTTTTCCCCGGAAAGCTTAAGTCAAAATGGTTCCGGACCTTTTGTCGCCACCGACGTGAAAACACATGGAGCTATTGAAGTGGCCAATGCACCGGAACGAAGTTCAAAGTGAATGGGCAAAGTGCCTCGAAACCGTACCATGAGGGCGCCTTCATCGGCCAAGTAGAGGTCATGTACCTAGACACTCCTTGATTTTGAGAAGAGGTACTAAGGTCGTAAGGGACCATCTAAACCAGCGCTTGCATGGAGGCAACCCGTCTTTTCTTTTCTTCTTTGTTAGTTTCGATTTTTGTTTTCTTTTGATTTTTTTTAGTTAGTTTACTTTCTTAGTGTGGTGAGGGAGAGTGTGCTGATATTTGGACGAGTCTAGTGTGTGCAGGAGGCAAATTTACGGACTTGGGAAAATTTTGACGGAAAAAGTAAAAAAATTGACATCGCCCGGTCAACCGGGCGAGCTCGCCCGACCGGGCGCGCAACCACTTTTTTTCAGCAGAGTGAGAAAAACGAGAGAAAAAAAGTGACGTAGTTTCGCGCCGGCCGGCGGCGAAGCCGCCCGACCGGCGCGCAAGCGTGTTTTGGGTTACATTGCCTGGCCAACCGGCGAAACAAATATGAAAAACTGGGAAACCGCCCGACCGGGGATTTCGCCCTGGCCGACCGGGCGGAATTTCCTTCGCTTGCGATTGCCCAGCTTCGAGAAGAACGCAGAAATCCGAAAAAAAGATTTCGCCCGATCGACCGGGCGGATCGGCCCGACCGGGCGGATACCCCGACAACTTCTTTAGGGACTCGATTTCACCCTCCTTTTCATTCTTTCTTTTTCCTTCTCTCACAACTTCATCTTCTCCAAACCCTTGTTTTCTCTCTCCTCACTACCTCCATCTCCATACCTTCTCCTACCTCTCTTCTCTCACCAATCTCATCCCTTCCTTCAAATTTTCTTCACTTTTCTTCATCTTTCTCAAAAAAAAAAAAAAAAAAAAACAAACAAAAACAAAACACAAATCTCGTAAAATCTCCATCTTTTCTCTCTCTCACTTCCATTCACCTTTCTATCAAATTCAAGCATGTCAAGGCCAAACAAGAGGCGGCAAAATTCACGAGGGGAATCAAGCACTCGCATCCCACCGGATTCCAACTTCCCCGAGGTAATCTTCACATCTTTAGAACAAAAAGAAAAGTTTCAGAAATTGAAACATAGAAATATTGTTCCTACTAGATTTGTTGATTCACAATCTCTACATACATTGGGAATATTTAATGATACAAAGACTTTATTTGAGAAATTGGGTTTGGGTACTATGTTTGGCATGTTTTTCAGACCTATAGGCACCTAACCCTCGACTTCGAGTTCCCTAGAAGTAGGGAATAAAAATCGTGTGCTTCATTTTCGCCTCATGAATGAGGATAGGAAATTAACATTGAGCCAACTAGCCGCTATCTTTGGCCTACCCCCTAACCCGGGGAACATCGTCACCCCCCGTAACTTCGCATAAACACACTTTGGACGGCCTTTACGGGTGAAGATGAGGTCAACACCCAACATATGTCTCGCCGATCATTTCGCACCTTCCCGCCTTCGCTACTTGCAGCGATTTCGGGATGCACACTTTTGGGCGAGCCGAGCCCCACTCCCCGTCAAAAACAGGAGATTTTTCCGATGGGGAGCTATTTGTTTCCCGAGCTTCGACTATGCTTTGTGCTCGCCATATTTGTTTGTCTCCCACTCAAACGGACCGCCACTAGCTTGCCTCGCCCAATTTGAGGATGGTAGTGTCGTGGGACAACCTATTGTTGTAGGTGGACTTATAAATGCTATCGTTGCTCACTTTGGTTTTGTGCCCGATGTTAACAATGCAAAAGTTGGCCCTCGCAGAGATGGGCATCGATTACATGATCAATGCCAAGTGGATCACCGCCCGCCGGCCAACAAGTTTAGGTGGTACATTGCACAAGAAGGAGTCCATCCTTCTTCCCGACCGCGCCTGCACCCGCCTTGAGCCCGGGAGTAGGCTCCTACCTACTTCCTTTATGGGTCGGGAGCCCATTGCTCGACGACCCTCGAGGACCTACCATAGGCGTAAGTGGGGGAAGCCTCTTCCTCCGCTCCCGAAGACCCTATGATGGCCGCCCTTACTCGCATCGAGCGAGGACGAAGCAGCCCCTTACCTCACGATGGGCCGTCTTGAGTTGGGTCGTGCCACCATTCGACCCACCTCGACCTCCTTGGACACACGGTTGACCACCGTGGAGTCCGACATGCACCATGCCCTCTACCCCATCTACCATGACTATTACCACCGTGGGCTTATCGCCCATGATCATACCCATCCGTCTTCGTATACGCCACACGTACCGACCCCACCGACCATATGGGGGAGGATGCCTTTGGCAATGCCGTTTTTGGTGCCGCAGTACTTCCGGGAGGCGATTTATCCGCTGATATGTCTCGACGATGTGACATGAGTCCTCTCTTCTTCCCTCTTGCTGCAATGAGGTCATTGCCAGTTCACTGGGGGGAGATTTGCTGTAAGTACACCCTCTCTCTTTATTGCTTTTTAGTGTAGTCAGTTTAGTTAGTCTGTTTGTCCTAGTTTAGTTTGTTTGTCCTAGTTTAGTTTCATTGTAAAAAAAAAAAAAAAAAAAAAATCATATATTGCTGAAAAAAATACGAAAAATACGATTTGACTGGATTGGTGTGATTGCTTCCCTATGCCCCATGATGTTCTTTGAAAGTATATTTGGGCTCTTTATCTGGATAGTTGGGCACTTGAGATTGTGATGCTGGAATGTGAACTCTAAATGCCTTGACCCTCAATGAGTTTTGATAATAAAGCGCTTATCTTGACTGCATACTTGATCTGGTTAGACTGTGAGGATTCATTTTTGCCAATGGATTCATTTCTATATCCATTCTGTTTTTCTTGTGTGTTAGTTCCTCATTAGCTGACTGATCTTGACTTTGACATCGTACGCATTGAGATCTGATGACTTGTGGCAATTGCTGTGATAGAGGCGTTCTTTTGTCTGCTTTTTGAACCTTAAAGTGATTTTCATGATATACTTTTATCCTCCTTAGCCTTGCTGAGCCTAATGACTGTTTCATGTTACTTAACCTCATTACATGCCCATGGCCCTTATTTTGATATTAATCCCAAGCCTAGCTTGGGGGAGCATATGTTTGAGTTAGTATCTGAGATAGTTTTTATGAGTTACTTTGGATGGAGATGATTGTATTAAGGTACAAAAGCTGAGAAAAAGAAAAGAATGAGCAAAATGAAATACATGTGATTATGGGATTGAAAAAAAAAAAAAAAAAAATGCAAAGAGAAAGAAAAAGAAAGATTGAAAAAGAAGAAACGAACAAAAAGTCAAAAATTCTTTCTTTTACAAGTGCTTGCAAAGAAAAAAAAAAAAAAAACAAAAAAATTCATCACACTGCTTCAAGGATGAGTTTATTGAAAATTTTGTGATTTATAGAATTGGGGCACCGTTATTGGCTATATTCAAAGTTGATACTTCTAGTAACTTGTGCTCCCCTATTCTTGGTTTTTCCACCACATTTCCCATACATAATCCACACCCATACCTAAGCTTCATTACAACCCCGAAAAAGTCCTCTGAGCTTGCGCTACATCGACTATCGGATTGATGTGGCCGGGCTTGTCAAAGTTAAAGAGTACGTTCGCTACTTGAGTCGACATGATTAGGTTGAGTGATATTACCACCTTTCTAAACATGAGAGCGTGAGTGGGAAGGGTCATTATGGTTGGGATGGTGAGCGATCGGCACATCTTTTGCCTGCCACGAAATATCGAGAGGAGTGACACCCCAGTGAGTACCTTTTCAAGATTTGTACGTCATATAAGGCAAATGCATTGGATTGGTTATTTGGGTGATTGGTAACTAGAGTGATCTCGAACAGTTGAGCTTGAATTGTGGCTCGCTCAATGATTTGTGAGCCATATAAAAAAAAAAAAAAAAAAAAAATTTTGATCTCTCGTTTTCATATTTGAAGGGGTGAGGCAATCATATTCTTGTTCATGTCATGGTTTTGCTTAGGGACAAGCAAAAGGGTTAGCTTGGGGGATTTTGATGTGTTCATTATTCATCGATTATTTACTCTAATCCCCTTAGTTTTGATAGTCGATTTGGGCTCTTTCGAGCCCTTTTCTTGTGGATTTGATGTGTTTGGAGTTCTTGTCGTGTTTTGGTGTTTTGATGCGGATTTGGTACTCGTACCTTTATCGGAGTCGCAACACGAAGTCCAAAGAGTCACACAAGGTCCAAGGCGTATCCGGAAGACCGCATGAGCATTTTGGTTGGATTCCACGAAGAAAAAGACAAGTAAATACCTTCGCCCGGTCAACCGGGCGGAGTGGCCCGACCGGGCGAAGTTTCATACTTAGCCACCAGCAGCGTTCGAAGAAGAAACCGCTTACGCGCCCGACCGGGCGGATTCGCCCGGTCGCCCGGGCGAACTTCAACACTTGGGATTTTTCATCCTTTATTTCGCCCGGCCAACCGGGCGATCGACGAAGAAAACGCTTACGCGCCCGACCGGGCGGATTTCGCCCGGTTGACCGGCGGAATTTTTCCTTCGTCGTAAGTCTGCGATCACCGTCGCCCGACCGGGCGATTTCGCCTTGGCCGACCGGGCGGACTCTCAGGACGCGATTTTTCGGTTTTTTTAGCCGGTTTTGTATTTAGTATAAATAGGTTTTTAGTATTTTCGTGGGGGGGATCTGATTTTTCTACGGTTTTTAGGGCCAAACACTTAGTTTATTCTCTCTACTTTTGTTGAACTTTTACATTGGAAGATTATATAGATTGTCGATTTCCCTTTTCATTGTTCTTCAATCATTCGGTATTCTTCTTTACTTTCTTTAATTTAATGAATTCTTTTACTTTGATCCTGTTTATTGAGTTCTTTGTTATAATGAGTGAGTAGTCTATTTCTAGGGTTTAGAGAGGGAAGCCATGTTTATACCTTTTTGATTGTGGTTTGATGTTCTTCAATAATTGGATTGAATTAAAATAATTCCTATTGATTTGTTATACTTGTTTAATTCATGTAATTGCGCAATATCATGAGTTATGTTTAGCTAATAAGAATTAGAATCGAAAGATCATATTCATTAGAGGCTTGTTACAATAGGTAGATTTGATTATGTTGAGCGACCGTACTGGCATATGTTAATCTAGGAGTTGTTAATGCCTGACCAAGGATTAGCGAAATACTTCGTTTATTCGAAACTCAATCCAAGTGTTGTTGAACTATATTATATTGATTAAACTGGTATAAGCATGGTGGACCGATCGATTGCCCTAGGTTTTTAATTAATTGATAAATTCTCATTTTTCTGCGTTCTAGTTTACTCTAGCTTAGTTATTAATTCCTCAATTATTTTTCCTCTCTGGAAGTAGTTAGATACTTGAACATAAATCTGTAGAACTCCTCTCCCTGTGGATCGACCCGTATTTGCCAGTTTCTGCCAAACAGACACCGTGCACTTGCGGTATATTTTAAAACCCATCATTTAGGTAATTGGCTAATTTCTTTGCTTAAACTTTCATTTACCAATTCATTTAGTAATCAAGTAATGCTTGGATAGATGGTTATTTATATTTAGTATTTACAAATTAAATTATTGGAATGCTTCATGCTTGGATGAATTGAATTGAAATTATTGGAATGCTTCATGCTTGGATGAATTGAATTGAAATTATTGGAATGCTTCATGCTTGGATGAATTGAAATTAGAGATTTAGATTATAATTTAGTGATGTCAAATTGTCGATTGCCAAGAAAGTTGTTTAATTTTAAGTAATTTGTGAATGAAGGATGAAAAGTTTGGAACACTTTTGGAAGTCTCAAAAGTCCTCCGCTTGTTCTTCACCAAATACAAGGGAGTCTCTAATTGATGAGGATGAACTTCAATCTCATCCCGCTGCCCTTAGTTCACTGCCACCACAAGTTCCACAACAAAGTCAACAGAACACTCCACAAAGAGCAAGTTGTTCAAATGCTAATGTGGAAGATAAGACTTATGATGTTGAACTTATCCCTCACGATCCGGGTAAGAGGATTCCGATCATAGAGTATCCTAAAAATGATCAAGATGTCGTGAGGAGAGGATATGTTGCTAAGAAACGTTGTGCCCCACGCACTCATCATTTTCCTCAAAGGGATATTGGAGGTATACGTCGTTTCAATGTTGATTGGTTTGATAAATATGATTGGCTTGAGTATAGTGTTGAGAAAGATGCCGCATTTTGTTTTGTGTGTTATTTATTTAAGGACAAAACTAGTTCCCCGGGTGGTGATAGTTTTGTAAATGGAGGGTTTAGAGGTTGGAACAAGATTGAAAGATTTGACAAACATGTTGGTGGTATAAAAAGTGTTCATAATGATGCTCAAGAAAAGTTTAATTTTTTCACAAAGCCTAAATCATCAATCATTGAGTCTCTTAGCTCTTACACCACAGAAGCGAAGATCCTTTACAAATCTCGCTTGACTTATTCATTAAAATGTGTAAGGTTCCTTTTGAGTCAAGGTCTAGCATGTCGTGGACATGATGAAAGTGATGAGTCAAGTAATAAAGGTAAATAATTAAGGGAAGATGTGTGAGCGATTTCTTGGAATTGTGCATGTTGAAGATACCACTGCTTTGTTATTAAAGAATGCAATTGAGACGTTGCTTATGGATCATTCATTGAGTTTGTCTAGAGTTCGAGGGCAAGGTTATGATGGAGCGAGTAATATGAGGGGGAATATAAATGGGCTTAAAACTTTGATGATGAAAGATACTCGTTTTGCTTATTATATACACTGTTTTGCTCATGAACTCTAATTAACTCTTGTTGCCGTTGCCAAAGAAAATGATGATTGTATTTGGCTTTTTGAGCAACTTAGTATGTTGTTGAATGTTCTTGGAGTTTCTTGTAAGCGAAGGGAAATGATATGAGAGATACAAACTCAAGAAGTGCTAGAAGCATTAGAAATGGGTGAAATTGAAAGTGGGCAAGGGTTAAACCAAGAGCTTGGTTTGGGAAGGCCCAGTGATACTCGTTGGGGTTCACACTATAAAACCATCAACAACGTCACTTCATTGTATTCTACAATCATTAAGGTTCTTGTGAAAATTGGAGAAAATAAGATTTATAAGAAGGATCGTGTGAAAGTTATTGCTATTATATCTTCTTTTGAGTCATTTGAGTTTGTTTTCATGATTCATTTGATGTTGGAAATATTTGGGCAAACCGATAAATTGTGTCAAGCTTTGCAAAGAGGAGACCAAGATATTATTAATGCTATGTCATTTGTTTCTTTGACTAAAGAAATACTACAAAAGTTGAGGGACCATGGATGGGATAACTTTTGCAATATTGTAACTTCTTTTTGTGCTAAACATGATATTAAAGTTCCTAATATGGATGATTTGCATGTTCCTCGGGGAAGATCGAAACGCTTCTTTGCCAAAGTTTCCAATTTGCATCGCTTTCGGGTTGAAATGTTTTTAAGTGTCATTGATTTGCAACTTCAAGAGCTTAATAATAGGTTTGATGAAGAAAATATGGAGTTGCTTATTTGTATGGCATGCTTGAATCCCGTTAATTCATTTGCCGCGTTTGATACTCAAAAGCTAGTTAGACTTGCCGAATTTTATCCAAATGAGTTTCCAAGTAATGATATGACAAGGCTTCGACATGAACTTGGGTTATTTTATGATGATATGCGGAAAGATGCAAGGTTTGAAAACTTGAAAGATATTAATGAACTTTCTATGAAGCTTGTTGAAACGGATAAGCATACTTCTTATCAACAAGTTTACTTGCTAGTGAGACTAGTATTGATCCTTTCGGTGGCGACGGCAAGTGTGGAAAGAGTGTTTTCCTCAATGACTTATGTGAAGACCAAGTTACGCAATAGCATGGGTGATAAACTATTGAATGATAGTTTAGTCACCTTTCTTGAGAGAGTTCTTTTTTCTCGAGTTAGTGATGATGATGTATTAGAATGCTTTCAAAATATGAAAACTCGTAGAATGATTTTTTAGTTTTTTTTCTTGTAATTTAAGAAGTTATTCTCGTATTTATCGGTTGTAATTCCGAACTTGAATTGATGTATTTTATTTTTAAGCAATTTAAATTGATCTTTTTTTTGTTTAACGTCTCTTTAATTTCGAACCCACGTGGGTGAAATCCTGGATACGCCATTGCATCCATATATGGGCATTAGACACGAAAAGAATGGGAGATCTTATGCTTCTTATATGATTTGCAAAACACTAACTATTTCCATAAAATTAAACGACCCTGTGATACAAAAACTCATGCATCTCTAAGACATATAATATCCTCCTTTCTTAGCAAATGGGTATTAAAAATATAAGCATCACCAACTTATACTTGCAAATTGGGCACCTATGTGATGTTGGACATAACAATGACCACAAAAACGAACATGGCTTCTTAAGACCAGAATTACACAAACAGAAACTAGTGAACGGGATATAAAGAGAACTAGTATTTTGGCCCGGGTGATGCCTCGGGTGAATTACAATATACAAATATGTTACTATTCATAATTTCATAATTCATTTGTTACTTTTGTATTTTTTTTTTGTCTGGTGAGAAATTGTAAAATTAACGTCATGACGTGATAAGTAAAGAAACTTAGAGTTCACTTTCAAAATAATAGCTTAAAAGAAATTGGGGTAGGGCAATATGTCATCAATAGTCTTTTGGTCGTCTTACTACCATAAAATAGTTTTAGATATCTAAATACTTGATTAAATCTTTTTAGTTAAATGTAATTATTATAAGACTTAATCATATTTTATTTGAAATATTAGACAATAAAAGTGATAGTGCATTGATGGTTAAGCTATCACTTTTCATTTCAAAGGTCACGTGTTCGATACCTTGCAGTTACACAATATTTATATTTTTTAATTGAGGAGTTCACATGGACATAACACATTTGTATTGGATGCTTGAGGAGAGTGTCACATGGCATGTAGGCTTCCTTAGGAACGCCTTTTAATATATTTGTATAGATGTTAACTATAGTGAACGAGATATGCATACTAAGGGTCTTATAAGAAAACTATAAATGAAGATGTATGAGACAAAGACAATTATCATATTTAGTTTATGTTATAAGATATTAATCTTGATAAAACATCACCATAAGTCATCTAAAAGAATATTAGTATTCTTTTCTATTACAAAACACCACCTAGATGATTGTAAACAAGAAAGGTGGGAATATCAATCAAAGCCCTCATTAAGTGAGCAACTTATATTTGTTAATTGGGATATTATCTCAGATAACCCTGACTTATAGGCCTTTTTCCAATATAACCCTGACTTTGGCAGCCCTGTCTCCGATAACCCTGAACTTGGTTTTTCTCATTAAACTGGACGGAATTTGTAACGCCGTTAACTAGGTTTGACTTTTGCTAAATTCATCTCTCTCTCTCTCTTGTTCTTCATCTCTTCATCAATTTTTCCCAAACTCATAACAAAATCCAGATTTTTCCCAAACCCATTTACCCAAAATCATAACAAAATCCAGATTTCCTCCCATGGGTGTTCTTAGAAATAAAAATTATTAGCAGATTTCAATGGGTATTTGGGGAAATCTACCCTCAAAAGTTAGCAGATTTCAATCACTTGAAATGTTTAATATTAGCTCAAATTTCATATATGGTGAAATCCCATCCGAAATTTCCTCTCTCCTCCACCTCCTCCACCACCCCCGGTTCTCTCTCTCCTCCTCCACCTCCTTCACCACCTCCCGGTTCTCTCTCTCCTCCTCCACCTTCATTGTTAGGCCATCCGCTTAGCCCCTCTCTCTCACCTCCACCTTCCTCCCCTTCTCCTCCCCATCCATCACACTCGTGGGCCCTGCCCAATTTATCACATTAACACTGTAAATTAATTCTCAAGCAATTAAAAGCCCAAATAAAAGATGGGAAATGATAGAATTCTTAATAAAAGAAGTCAAAGCTCTAATCTTTAATACCAAAAACAAAATATAGATAAAAGCAACATCCAGTAAATTCATCAAAAACATGATAGTAATCAAGTAATAAAGTCAAGCCACGACCCCCTATTAAAGAATTGATGAAGAAACTCCCGGATGAGCGCGTAAAATTTCGCTTAAACAACCACCAAAAATCAAATGACGATAGGAACGCCGATAAAGCCGACGACATTTGGGCACCAATAAAGATCCGGAAGTCTTAATTTGTTCATGAAATGTTCAAAAATTGCATGATGGATTTCAAACCTTTATGACCCAAAATCGCCGAATCGAGCTTGAACTTTAGTTATCTTTATGAATTTTTTTTGGAAATTATTGTGTGCATCCTGCGTGCAAAGAAAATGAAGATGATTGGGACGTCCGGTGACTAGTGGTTGCGCTAGTCCATGGTGGCTACATCAATTTTTGAGGTGGAGGAGAGATAAAATCAGGAGATGGTGGAGGAGATGGAGGAGAGAGAAAAATAGGGGGTGGTGGAGGAGAGAGTAACGAAGCAAGTGGATGGAGGAGGAGAGAGAAAATCAGGGGTGATGTAGGAGAGAGAAAGGATAGGAACATAAATAGTTTTTTCTCTTCTAAATAATAGGTTTTAATTTATAAATGTCAAAAAGTTAACGCCATCCAACGTTCCGTTAAATTTAATGACAAAATACAAGTTTAGGGTTATCCGAGATAGGGGTGAAAATGTCGGGGTTATTTGGGAAAAAGGCCTATATGTCAGGGTCATCTGAGATAATATCCCTTGTTAATTCTCACTCTATATATCTTTACACCAATATAGTGTATTTTAAAATCACCCTATACATGTTACATTAAGTTATTAAGTTCGAACTGAACAGAAATATCACATGCATATTGTTTATGCTTTAATTTTAGGCCATGTATTATAAGGTAGGCCCGGCTAAGGCCCTGTGTAGGGTGAGCAACCGCACACGGCCCCCAAAATATAAGAGTCCAATGGTATATGTTGTTTACCCAAAGTTAAAAAAAAAAACATAATCTAATAAATGTTTCACTGCTTTCACGCATCTGGTGGTTTATTCTGCTTTGTTCCAAATTCCAAAACCCCATTAACGATAATTGAATGCGCCGTCATTTCCTAGTCTCCAAAATATACATTTTTCAAGGTGGGATGATTCTACCATGGTCTTTTTTCAAAAAAGACCATTGAAACAAATCAATGTAAGCCACATATTTGTGTTAGTGGGTCCCTTTTGCCATTTCTTTTCCCTTTTCTTTTAATTGCCAAAACTCATTTTCTTTTCATTTTGTTTATTTACCAAAAATCATGAAATTAATTTCTGAAAATCATGAAAATAATAATAAAAAAAAATTGAAAAATTCGATTTTTTTTTGGGTTCCAAACAGTAATTTACATATGGGAAAAAAATTTGGAGCCAAATTTTTTTTTACCCATTTTCTCTCTCCTCCTTGTTCTTCATGTTCTTCACCAATTCCACCATTATCAACCGAATTTCTCCCAAATTCGACTCATTCTTCCACCTTCTCCCTCAATTTCGACCCTATCTTCCATCTTGTTCCTCCATTTCGACCCATTGTTCATCTCCATTTCGCCCCAAAAACCTTCACCTCCATTGTTGAACTCTTCACCCCAAAAACCTTCACCTCCATGGATTTCGATCTAAACTCTTCACCCGTCGATGAAATGGAAGTAAGTTTACTTGAATATTTCGTATACAGTAACGAATTAATGATTTTCTATCTTCATTTGTGTGTTTGAATAAGATTAATCTTGCAAATTTGGAAAAATTTCCCCAAAAATATCTAGGGTTTTAAGGGAAAAAAGTGACGGTATTAGTGACTAAATTTCTCTAAATCAACGCACTTTACACTTTTATGCGACAATTTGTGGTTACATTTGAGTAGTTCATACTTTAGTTTAGCTATGATGCAAAAAAAATCAGCTTTTTCCCGACCTCCATGGGAGGTTGAGCTGGTTTTTAGTCTAAGGTATTGCAGTTGTTTGGTGATTACTAAGGATATTTTGGATATGACCAAACTTAAAGATGTTTTGGTAATTACTAAACATATTTTGGACATAACCAAAAATAAATTTAAGGTGTGTGAGATAATGGCAATAAATCAATGCACTTAACACTGTTATTGGGTTACATTTGTTGCATAGATCATACTTTAGTTTAGCAATTAGATGAAATAAATTTGTAGCATTTTAGGGACCTCCATTGCAGTGGAATGTCACTTGTTTATTATGCAAGTTAGTGCAGGGTATAGGTAATTACTAAAGATATTTTGGTCATGACCTAACATAACCACTATATATGTTAGGTAATCACCTAATTAAATTAGGATATCACCAAAATTCTTAGGTCATTACCTAAACTATTTTAGGGCATTACCTAAAATAATAATTGTCTTGAGCAATGACCTCAAATCATGTGACTTTAACATATATGATGAGGGAATTGTATGGTTAAGATGTGGGTTACTAATAACCTAATCTATGAGATTTTATGTGGTTTATAAGATAAGAATATTGCATCGGGGTTAAACATTGCATTTTTTCCTTTTTCTTTTGCTTTCAAATGATTGAATTGAATGACTTTTGTGATATGAAAGGTTCATCGATAGAATGTTTATGTTAACAGCGGATTGAAATGGTCAAACAATCTCTCAAAAGAATCATCTCCATTGTAGTGGAATGTTACTTGTTTTTTGTGCAAGTTATTGCAGGGTATAGGTAATTACTAAAGATATTTTGGCCATAACCTAACATAACCACTATATGTGTTAGGTAATCACCTAATTAGATTAGGATATTACCAAATTTCTTAGGTCATTACCTGAACCATTTTAGGGCATTACCTAAAATAATAATTGTCTTGAGCAATGACCTCAAATTATGTGAATATAACATATATGATGAGTGAATTGTATGGTTAAGATGTGGGTTACTAATAACCTAAACCATGAGATTTTATTTGGTTTATAAGATAAGAGTGCATCGGGGTAAACGTTGTATTTTTTCTTTTTCCTTTTGCTTACAAATGATTGGATTAAAATGAATTTTGTGATATGAAAGGTTCATCGATAGAATGTTTATGTGAACAGCGGATTGAAATGGTCGAACAATCTCTAAAAAGAATCCTCTCCATCATGGTTATTAAAATCTCGATTTAAGTCTTAAAATCTTACGATTTTACGATCTTAATTTGCGAAACGATTTGAATCTTAGTTAAAATTTTAATTTGTTAAAATCTTAATTAGAATCTTAAGATCTCATTAGAATCATAAAAACTGCATTAAAATCTTACGATTTTTACGATTCTAAACGATTTTAATAAAACTCAATAATTCCGTTAAAATAATGGGTCAGCATTATTCTTAAATTGTTTCTCTCTTTCTAGATGACTCGCACTCACTTATTTATCAAAACTTTTAACAAACTTACTAAATTTGCTTTTTAAGTTCACCAAAATCGTCTTCTTCATCAACAATGACACTGGAAGCAGTTCTTTAGAATAGAATTGGTGGCCTTGTAGTTCAAATCTTAATCATATTTGATTACTTTTTGTAAAGTAAAAGGACAAAATGAATAAATAAAATTTTTGAAGTCATTTTATGGGAAAAAAAAATGGCTAAATAAGTTATAAAATGCATCGTAAAACATTAATTTCATTAAGTTTGTAGAATCTTACGATTTTACGATTCGATTCTACGATCCGATTTTAACATGCCTTTCTGATTTAAGTTAAAATCTCGATTTTAATAACCTTGCTCTCCATTGTAGTGGAGTGTGACTTGTATTTTGTGCAAGTTAATGAAGGATTTAGGGTATTATTAAAGATATTTTAATTTGGTCATGACCAAATATACCCACTATATATGTTAGGTAATCACCTAATTAGATTAGGATATTACCATAGGTCATTATCTAAACCATTTTAGGGCATTTCCTAAAATAATAATTTTCTTGGGCAATGGCCTCAAATCATGTGACTATAACATATATGATGAAGGAATTGTATGGTTAAGATGTGGGTTATTGATAACTTAATCCATGAGGTTTTAAGTGGTTTATATGATAATTGTGCGTCGGGGTAAAACGTTGTGTTTTTTCCTTTTTCTTTTGCTTTCAAATGACTGAATTGAATGACTTTGGTGATATGAAAGGTTCATTGAAAAAATATTTATGTGAACAGCATATTGGAATGGTCGAACAGTCTGTAAAAAGAATCATCTCCATTATAGTGGACTGTCACTTGTTTTTTGTGCAACTTAATGCAGGGTTTAGGTAATTACAAGAATATTTTGGTCATTACCTAATAGAACCACTATATATGTTAGGTAATCACCTAATTAGATTAGGATATTACCAAACCTTTTAGGTCATTACCTAAACCATTTTAGGGCATTACCTAAAAAAATCATTGTCTTGGACAATGGCCTCAAATCATGTGACTATAACATATAACCCCATATCATATGCTTTTAGGTAATTATCAAACATGTTTTGGCCATGACCAAACCTACTAAGTGGATGATGTTCTGCCAATCACAATCCATTCTCATTACTCACCAAAGCAATCCTATGGGGATTGGACAACCATGCCACTGAGTCCATTAGGCCTAATACTTCACCAAACCCCATTGACTTAAGTTTTTGGCCCCCATTGTCTGTCCTTGTACTAAAAAGCCCAAATTAACCCTAGATCATATGCTTTTAGGTAATTCTCAAACATGTTTTGGATATGACCAAACCTACTAAGTGGAGGGTGTTCTCCTAATCACAATCCATTCCCATTACTCATCAAAGCAATCCTATGGGGATTGGACAATCATGCCACTGGGTATATTAGGCCCAATACCTCACCAAACCCGATATCATATGCTTTTAGGTAATTACCAAACATTGTTGTAGAATGTCACTGGTTTGTGCAAGTTACTGCTGGGTTTAGGTAATTACTAAAGATAGTTTGGTAATGACTTAACATAACCACTATAAATGTTAGGTAATCACCTAATCAGGTTAGGTTATTTCCAAATATGTTAGGTAATCACCTAATCAGATTAGGTTATTTCCAAATATTTTGAGTAAGCACCTAATCAGATTAGGTTATTTCCAAACATTTTAGGTAATCACCTACACATTTTAGGGCATCACCTAAATTAGTAATTGACTTGGCCAATGGCCTCAAATTATGTGACTATAACATATATGATGATGGATTTGTATGCTTAAGATATGGGTCATTGATAACCTAATCCATGAGGTTTTATGTAGTTTATACGACAAGGTTGCATCGGTGTAAAATGTTGCATTATTTTTTTATTTTCCTTTCAAATGATTGAATTGAATTCAAATGATGATATGAAAGGCTCATTGATAGAAATATTTTTGTTAACAGCGGATTGGAATTGTAGAAGAATCTCTAAAAAGAATCCTCTCAAAGATGGATGCTATATTCTCAAAGGTGGTGCACATAGAGGTTGCATCAGAGAAGGTAATATCAACCGTACCTCCAGAAGATAAAGAAAAGGCACGTGAGAAGGATGGGAATGATGTTGATACCAACAATGTATCACAAGGTAATGATGGGGGAATGGAAAAGGAGGAAATCTTCAACGATGTCCGAACTGTCCCCACTCAACTGAAAACACACAGAGATAAGATGTGTTCTCCGTTTCTATCTCCCATACTTAGTGATACGCTTAAATGTGCAAAGCGTAAGTTGGATATTGACGATGATGACGAGACTTTTGTGCCTAATGTGCAAGTTAGATCATCGTTTAGCATGAAGGAAATTCGCTTTGTTCGTCCCGAACCTATCTTTGGTTTGGAAACCCTTCGGGACATGCCAATAGAGAAGTTGACGCCAAAAAAGACCACCAAAAAAGCGAAGACTAAAAAAGAAGAAGATGGTGTAGCAAGTGATTTGGACACGCCTTCAAAGGAGGTTACTCCGAAGAAGAGCACCAAAAAAGTAAATGTCACAAAAACACCCCCGAATGCCAAAAAGACCACTCAGGCCAAAAAAAGTTCAGGAAAAAAAACACCCCTCGAGGTGGATGAAGAAAAGTTAATGAGCAGCGTATGAATAGTATTTTTTTAATTGCTTCTTATTTTATCCATACACATAATTTTTTGGTAATGACCAAATTTGTATTTGGTCATTACCATATATTTATATGCTAGTATTTATTATGGTATTTTCTGAATGTGGTGATGGGTTATATGACCCCCAAAGTTTTAGGCCGTTATTTTCAGGCCATAGTTGTAACAAGTAAACAAATTTAGATTGATTTGGCGATGACCAAAATTTTGATGCCATTATTTTCATGTATTGTGAATGCGTGAAGGGTTATATGACCCAAAGTTTTTGAAGCCGGAGTTGTAACAAGTAAACAAATGAGTTGGATACTCTTAATTGAGGTCATGTTTTTATGGCCGAGTTGTGTTTGGTATTTATCTTTTATTTTAAACGCGTTGAAGGTAATGGATGTCATCGATGTATGTTTACTAACTTAAGTTGATGTTATTTTATTTGTTATTTGTCTCCATTATGGTAGGCAAAAAGATCAGGACCGGAAAAGGTTAAGATATCAGAAGAAGGTGTGAGTGACACCGAACAATCATCGGTATAAAATAAATTTTTCCCATATTTGCCTATTTATTTAATTAGTATGCAAACTAATATAATCCAACAAACCATGCCTCGAATTGTAGGAAAATGATCAAGAGAAAGCGGTTGGGCAACAACTTAAATTATTTAATAAGGCCCATAACAATGGCATGTCCAAGACGAATGAAGATTTTGTCGATCCGTCATTTACGCCACAAAAAAGTGGTAGGCCGCTTCAATTTTTCGAAGAGTACTTACCCTCTTTGGACCCGATTGAAAGAAATATTTGTAAGAACATATTGAAAGGGCCGTCAAATGAAACTATTTACCGGCCACAACAGTCTTGGAGTTTTCTTTCTGCCTATGAATGTTTTTGCGTATACCCAGATCATTGGCTAAGCACTCAGGTACATATGGTCATCCTTCTCTTTTTCCTTTTACGCAAGTTTGGGGATCTTGTGGTCTGACAGTGTTTGATGATCACCCAAATTTGTTTTCGTAAACACCTAAACCTATTCAGAACACAAAATGGTGTCCGGATATTGTTTGGTAATTACAAATGATGGTTTGAGTAATACCCAAATTATTTGGGTCACATGGTAGTTTTGTTTGACATGAGTTTAGGTAATGACTTCAATCTTAAGGTAATGACCTAAAATTATTTTGGTTATTATCTAACACTGTCAGAACACCAGTTTAACGTGTCAAAAGGTTTTGGCAATTAGTCTGATACTAATTAGTGTTGGTTTTGAACAGTTCCTTGACGTGTATATGTATGACTTACAACTGACCCGGATTGAGGAAAAAAGCCAAAAATTAATACTTCCAAGTATATTCATGGTGTGATCGACAAAATTTTAAGTTTATTATAGAATTATTAGCACCGACAAAATTTATATTTTGTAGGCTGTTCTGTTACAACAAGATGAACTGATTTGGGTTTAATGGTTGTAACAAGACCCTTTTGGACACCTTTCTTCGCTTGGTTAAATTTTTATCTCAGTGACTTAAGTAGTATTGAAGAGGTTTGTACTAAACATTGCTATGTGTGTTTCTTTACATGGTTTCATTTGAGTTTTACTAAACGTTGCTTGTGACTTGTTTATAGGTGTATATTCCTTTGCTTGATGTGAAGCATGAGCATTGGTTCTTGACGATCGTTGACGTACGTAAGGAAAAGGTGTACATTATGGATTTTCTTTCCAAATCGAACCATCGGCTTGTAACAGTCATGGACATGGTACTTAAATTTGTACTTATTACAGTTCCGGTAATTACCAAACAAGACACTTCCCTAGCAATGTGTGGTAACAGTTGTTTTTCCCTATTTTGTTTTGCATCAGATGACTGCAACTTCGGAAAGGCTTCAAGGTCACCGTTTGGCGCCCTTGTTCGTGGACATGAAAGATTTTACTTAAGAATATCCACCATGTACACGACAAACGAATGCGTGCGTAATACAAAATTTTGAACTCTCTTATTTTTCACATTGTATATAAGATAGACTTATGGACTTGTTCTTTTTGTAGGCATGATTGTGGAATGTACGTGATTAAGTACATCCACTGCGGTGATGTGAACGTCATCCCAACCATTTTTTACACTGTACGCATGGTAAATGTGTATATTTGACTTTGTTGCATGATCTTATTATAGTAACTTGTGTAACTTTCTGTGCAGACAAAAGCAATGCGTGTCGAACGTTTACGCGCGTTAGCCATAATTCTGAGAAGCAAACATAACGAAATTGATATAGATCGATATTGTCGCGCGAAGTACGTTGGCAATGCCCGTAAAAAAAACAGTTCATATGTAAAAGTTTAGGTAATCACCTCACTAGTGTATGGTTATTACCTAAACTTTTGATGTTACACGGTGTCAATTTTTTGTGTAAATAGGCCTTTGTTGTACTTTTGTAATTGGAGTTGGTCTACTTTTGTATGTATACATATGCCAATGTCCTAGTAGATCGAATTAAATAGTTCATATGTAAAAGTTTAGGTAATTACCTCACTTGATATGGTCATTACCTAAACTTTTGATGCTACACTGTCAATTTTGTGTAAATAGGCCTAATTAAATTGTTTTAATGTAAAAGATTTAGGTAACTACCAACTTTGACTATTGTCATTAGCTAAACATTGTATGCTACACTTTGTCCTTTTATGTTTAATTATTGATTACCTTCTCCTTTTATTATTATATGATTTTTGGAAATTACCAAAAATGTGTTGGGCATTACTAAACCTATTAAGTGGAGGGTGTTCTCCAAATCACAATCCATTCCCACTACTCATCAAAGCAATCCTATGGTTTTTGGACAATCATGCCACTGGGTCCATTAGGTCCCAATACATGACCAAACCCCATTGACTTGAGTTTTTGTCCCCATTGTCCATCCTTGTACTGAAAAACCCCAAATTAACCTCATATCATATGTTTTTAGGTAATAACCAAACATGTTTTGGGTATTACTAAACATACCCAATCACAATCCATTCCCATTACTCATCAAAGCAATCCTATGGGGATTGGACAATCATGCCACTGGGCCCATTAGGACCAATACCTCACCAAACCCCATTGCCTTGAGTTTTGGGCCCCCATTGTCCCTCCTTGTACAAATAAGCCCAAATTAACCCCAATCACATGCTTTAAGATATTACCAAACATGTTATGAAGATTACCAAACTACTAAGTGGATGATGTTTTCAAAATGACAATCATTTATCATTACTCATCAAACCAATCCTATGGAGATTGGACAATTATGCCACTGGGTCCATTAGGCCCAATATTTCACCAAACCCCATTGAATTCAGTTATGGGCCCCAAATGAACCCCATATCATATGCTTTAGGTAATTACCAAAACTATTTTGGGCATTACCAAACTTACCAAGACATTCTTATCTCTTATATGTTATGACTTTATAACTCTATTTGGGTTATTTGGATTAACACATTTATATCATATTGATTAATTTCTACTTAGGATTGTTGATTTTGAATTGTTTATTTTTAATATACTTTGGAATTCACGGTTTTGAGACTTCTCTTAGTTTCTGTTAAAATTTGGTCATTACTGGAACCCCTTATAGTAATTACTTAAAGTTTCTGAAGGATTTGAAGGTTATTTTTTTAGGTTATGAAATGTTTGCATCAAATCATGAATACATTATCCACCACATGCATTATGCACACTAAAACATCCATATTATATACTAAACTAACATCCCATCAGTGTTAGGATATAACATCAAACATCATAGTCATAAACAAATTACATCGAAAAGTTTAAATAATATCCAAACATATGTCTTGTTAATAATAATTACCCAAACCAGAAACTGAAGTTCATAAATATTATCCAAACCACAACCACGAAAATAGTTTTTTAAACTAATAATGCGTTGGCCACAACCTCATCTCTGAGAGTATTATGCTCCCAGCAAATGGCATCGATCAAGGTGTCGATGCGGTACCTGTCCATATCCTACATTAAGACAACAAGAACCAAGTTAATGAAACGCCTTTTATGAAAAACAATTTGGTGCTAGGTAATGACTGAAAAACTATAGGTCATTACCTAAGAGTGCAAGATAACCAAGTAAAGAGTTATGGATGTTTTTGGTAGTAATTAAACATGTTATGGTAATTACCAAATAACCCCAGACTACTACCTTAAAATGTTGAGGGTTGTTCCAACCTCCAAATTCCTTTGTCTCCAGCAGCTTAATGACATACATCCCACAATCATATCTGACAATAATTTAACAATTAATTAACATGATTTCTTAAACCCAAAATCACTATGTTCACACTAGCACACTAAGATTTCAGTGGCCAATTATATGTTATTGGAAAATTACCCATTTTCCTGAACTGGAATACGCATAGATTTCAGTGGCCAATTAGGCATATCCTCGATCTTCCTGCTGTATGCATCCTTCTTCCCAGTCGACAGAAATTCAGACAACTTCTTCACCTACGTTGGTCGAATTTAAAAAATTTTAAACGACTGAAAATATTAACCTTTCGTATAAAGTACTAATAAGTTTTGTTTCGGAGTTACACATGCTCCCCGGCATACTTAAATCGCTTTTTAGAATTTGCCCCCGGATCCGAATCAAAGAAGTATGTACAACATTGCGGCAATGAGATAATAATTACGAACCAATGATTTGGGTCCGGCAACCACAAAGGAACAAGAAACTACATCATAAATATCGGGACCCCATTAAAAGAGAAGTTAGCAAACAAATCTTTTGCATAAGGAGTGCATAGTGTATACCTGACGGCATCGACCAAGTGTTGTAGACAGGTAGGTCGTCTTAACAAGTGGATTATACGGCAATAGTCCTTGCTTCCCATCAGCTCGTTCTTTCTTATCAAATTGTGCCGGATCCATGTACTTAACAAAAATAACACATAGTAAATAATAAAAAAGTTTAAGGTAAATAAAATAAACAAACTAAATAATTTAAAATGATAAGAAAAATAAAAGATGAAAACATTTTCTATATAAATAACGTACTCAGAATGTTGTCGGGATGTAGAATGAAGATGGGTTTTTCACACTCACTCTAACCCCAGCTACATTGATTGTCTGCATGTGTGCTTAATATCATTATGTTTATGTGTAATTAATGGAGTGACCTAGATGCTCATACCGTTTCCGTGACAAGCGCCGTAGGATATAGAGTCCGGAGGTCGGAACGTGTGGCCTGGATCCACTCAGAATCAACTAATAACTCACTGTTTGCCAAACAAACAAAATCACCTCACATTAAACAGCAATGAGAAGTAAAGAAATAATGTGATAAAAGAATTATCACAAAAACGTACTCCATGTCCTTTGTGTCATCAAACACATACTCCACAATAGCCTTCTGAGTCTTTTGTAATCCGTGCAATAAGTGACGGATTATGGCAATCCTGATCTTGAAATTCCACTTCACCTCATCCTAAATGCAATCATTGATGAAGAATTTTTTATTACTTGTAAACAAGAAACGGTTGTGTTTGGTTATTACCTAAACCTGTTTGGTAATCACCAAACAGGAAAATAGTGAAAACTGTATTTATGTCTATGTTCAGTTATTACCTAAATAAGTTTGGGTAATGATCAAAGTTGAATCATTCCTGTTTGAATATTACTTAAACCTCTTTAGTTAATCACCAAACAGTAAGAAAGTTGAATCAGTCATGTCTGGGAAGTACCAAGACATTTATAACCAAATTGTATGAAAGTGAAAACTCAGGTCCTGTCATGTTAAGTCATCACCTAAACATCTTTAGGTTATAACCAAAAATAGAATCACTAATTTTTACTTACTACCTTAACACTTTTAGGTTATTACCAAACAGTAACGATGTGAAAAATGTACCTTAAGAATTGTTTTTTTCTTTCCCTTCACAGTAGGGTCTTTATCTTTGTCCTCATCAGTTGGTGCTTTGGTAGTGTCTTCTGAAGGATTAGGCCCACCCTCTTGCCCCATAGGAGGCTCAGAGCTTTCCTCGGGCTTATTCTCAGATGAAGTCCCACCTACACCATTGCCTTTTCCTGACCCGTTGTCATCATCATCGTGTGGTTCATTTTTCTTATCCTTCTTTCCATCTCCCTCTGCCTCAGTCTTCGTTTCTTCATCTTCCTCCTCCTCAACCTTCTTTTCCTCCTTCTCTTCCTTATTCTCTTCCTCGTTTTTCTTTGATCTTGCCTCATGCTTCTTCTCTTCCTCCACCTTCTTTTGTTCCACCTTTTTCTTTTTTCCTGTCTTCTGCTCTTCCTTCTTTTTTTCCTCTTTCTTCTTATAAACCTGTTCTTTCTTTTTTGGTGCCTCTTTTTTTTCTTTCCCCTTCACATTGCTTTGTTTCTCACTTCCTTCTTTCTCTTCAACACCCTTAATTGAGAGAATAGGGTTGCTTTTAACTAAGGACGCAACATCAACATCACCAATCTCCTCAACACAAATTACATCCTCCTCTCCTTTTTTAGTTTTCTTGCCCTTTTCAGTTTCTTTAGGCAGTTGAGGTGTTTTTTTGGATTTAGGTGTGACCTTCCAATCACTCTTTGTTGGTGTCTTACCCTTTTTGGGTGTCTTACTTTCCTGAGGTAGATTGGCAAATGTCAACTTTTTTTTGCGTAGAGTCGGCTTCTGCAACTCCTCGTCATCGCTCTCACCAGCAGAATCCGTGCCAGCTTTCTCACTCTTAGACATAGGGCTGACATCACTGAATTCTTCATCATTATCTCCATCATCATCACCATCTGAGTTTTGGGCAACCTGTTTACTGCTTTGTTCTTGATAAAGAATCAAATGATAAGATTAGAAACAATCAAATAACAAAGATCAAAGCTAAAACTTCTCTCATTTATGTCCACCTACTGACCATATTGGGTAGTAACCAAAAGAAACTCAGGTAATCACTTAAATAAGTACATGTAGTCAAATATAATCACCGGACTAGGTTTGGTAAGTACCAAACATAAACTCATTACCTAATCAGATACTTTTTAATATTTAGGTAATACCTAAACTTGTTGAGGACATTACTAAACTATTTCAGATCACATAATCCTAAAATTTTCTATCTTAAGTAATGACTAACTGTATTTGGGTAATTGCTAAACTTAGGCATATGACCTATCACCTTTTTAAGTTTTAAGTAGTGCCTAAACATGTTTATGTCATTACCAAACAATATCAGATTATCTTATTCCTCATTTCTATAAAGTTTAGGCAACACAACTTTTGAAATATCAACCTACACTATTATAACTACAATCCACATAAGAAATTTGCATCTCATTAAACGACCAAAGAACCCAAATTAATGCAATCATAACATATTAGGCAAGAATTATACTACTAAGAGCACGGACCTTCAAGCATCCATTTGAACATTTGGTTAAAATTCTGCGATAGTTGTTCAATTTTATTCAATATGACAAATTGCATCTTCAAGCTATTTGCCGCGAAATCGCTCGGCAAATTTCCTTTGATCAACTCCTTCTCATTTTCAATCTTCTGCATCAACTGAGATAAAAAAAACCATAAACATTTACTTCAATACATTGTCAAAAAACAACTTGCAACTCAATGACTTAATGATCATTTACAAACTAATTTTCGGGGTTCTGTAAGAATCTTGCAACTGAACGACGGCGTCATTCAAGCGCTTTGTGTTCGCGTCACTCCAGTCAACCACTCTTGGAGTCTTCAGCCTCCAAATTTCATCGAGGCCAGAAGCCCAAGAGTACTCAGCGAAAATCAACTGTTGCACATATAACAATTAAAAAACAAAATTATTGGTCAAGGTAAACCACACAATTGAACATTTTATCATACTTGTGTTATGAAGATTGTTAGGTAAGTACTAAAACTTTTGTGGTGATTACCAAACAATGTCATACCAACTTATATACTTGTGCTCTGAAGAGTGTTAGGTAATTACTAAAGCAATTTTGGTAATAACCAAACAATGTCAGATAAACCTGTATGTGTTCTGAAAATTTTTAGGTAATTACTAATACTATTTTAGTGATAACCAAAAAATGCCAGGCCAAATTATACGTGTTGAGAAGAGCTTTAGGTAATGCCTAAAAAAAATTTAGCGATTATCAACAAATGTCAGACCAACTTTTATATATGTGAAGAGGCAAAAAAGTAATGAATACTTACCATCCAAAACAGGAAACAACCACCAACATTTGCACCGGATGGGTTGGCTTGAAATTTAGCCACTTCACCGGGCGAAGTGTCGAAGATAAACTTGGCGTAATTCCATTGCGGAATCATCTCCGCGTTAACCACAACATGAAGCCATCCCTCCTTGGGTTTGCGATCAGGAGTGGGCAAAAGAACTGTAGTCATCATGAAGAGGGTGAACAATGCCTTGAACAACTTATCGTCATGATCAAGTTTGTGTAGATTCACGGCCATACTATCTACATCCATATTAGCCAACGCCATAAACCTTTCCTCATAATCGTCGTCAAGCATTTTATTCTCAATATCAAAGCCTATGCTTTTAAACCCCAACAACCACTCCACATGCGTCGGGGTTATTACAGTTTGCTTCCCATGAATATCTAAGATGTGTGTTTTAGGATCGAAGTGGTCAATCACCCACTTACACATTGTTTTCCTTATGACCTTGCAATTTATGGAAAACAAGAAATCAAAACCAAGTTCGACCAAAACGTTCTTCTTTTCTCTCGGAAACTTTTTAATGACGTCAACAAACTGCTCAAGATCTCCTAAAGTTGACCACGTATTCTGTGTGGATATTAGACAGTATTAATAATTACTCAAATAATAGAGTTTGTAAAAAAGGCAACAAAAGTTCTTAAAAAATTATAGTTGCATCCATACCTTGCTTATGGATGAACTCGGCATAGTTGTTTGCCGTTTAGCAACAGGTATGATAACTGGGTCATCCGATTCGGATTGCTTTCGCTTTGACATCGTGTCTTACAACATTAAAAGATTCTCAACAATTAACAAAAATCACAATTACAGGACGGTTTTGTTAATTACCAAAACCAGTTTGGTAAGGACCAAACATTTTCCAGGTATCACCAATCAGTTTAAGGTAATCACCATATGTTGTGACACAATATATAATTTTCCATTAAACTTTGAAGATAAATCAAATAAGTTCACAAATAAAACAACTCCAATAATATACATCATTCCCAAAAATTAAGGTATTTACCAAAACTCTCTTTGTAATCATTACATATTCAAAATTACATGCACAAGTGGATTTTATTCAAATGTTTTTCATCACCAAACCCATAAAACAACATTGTACAACACTCAAAGGTTTTTTAGGGCAAAATTCAAATTAATTACTTATCATAACAAACCAACACCATCATATAATTAACTCACAAAGTAACTACATTGAAACATAGACAAGTAAGCAAAAAATAGAAGAACACTATACTTACTCTCATTTCTAAGATTGGAACATAAAACCTTAACCAAAACATGATGAAAATGTGGGTCGAAAACTAACCTCGGTAAGCGTTTTCAGGCGAGTTGTGCAAGCTTTTTCACGCCGGCGATGGAAAATTACAGTGGATCGTAGGGAGGAGAGAGAGAAATGAAAAAAAACAGGGGAAGATGGAGAGAGAAAAATGGCGGTTAGGGAGGAGAGAGAAAAATGGCGGTTAGGGAGGAGAGAGAAAATGACAGTGACTTAAGAAGAGTGGGAAGAGAAAAGGGGGGAAGAAGAGTAAAAGGGGCGGTTTCCCCAAATTTTATTATGTCCAATATTTTTATTTTTTTAAAAAAAAAGGTTAAAGCAAAAATATATAATTTTTTATACCTTAACCTCTATTTTCTTACTTACTTTAAACTTTTGTTACACAACCCATCAACTCAAGTCAATTCTAACAACTCAAGTTCAATCTCCATTGGAGGAAACCTTCAACTAAAAAGATAAAGGTTAGATCTTTTATATCCTAAATTTATATTTTTGTTCTTAAACTATGAATTATGTATTAATATTACAAAATGAGTCTTTACTTCCATTACATGAAATGACAAAATCCTCAAAATATAATTATGCTAACATTTATAATCATCATCTAAAGCATTTATTGTTGTTTTTTTTATGGTTGTAACAACAATAAATGTAGTATTTGACTTTGATAAACCAATCAATGCTTAACATTTCACTTTTATAATATTATAGTTCCACATAAATAAAAGTTTTATAAAAAGTAAACCCTACAAATTTTGAAATTTAAAAACCATTATATTTATTATATTTTTTGCAACAAAAGAACGATAGTAAACATTCTAAGTTTAAATATAGCTTTCTCTTTCAATGGTATTTTTTCAAACAAAAAACCTTTCTCTTTAAATTCTAAATTTTTTTTTTTGGCCGAAATTATTTTTCGGATTTTTCAGAATTTTTTCATTTTTTTTTTATTTTCAAAATTATTTAAAATATTTTCAGAAATTACAATAAATGATTTTGGTATTTTCTTAAAATATATCAGAACAAAAAAGAAAAGGGAAAAGAAAATGAGGTGGGTGGCTCACATTGCTTGTGGCCCCACCATTTCCATGGTCTTTTTTGAAAAAAGACCATTGTAGAATTTTCATTCAAGGTGACTTTCCCTCTCCACTCTTTTCATCCTCCATTTTTTTACGAATTTAAGTGATTTTAGCAGCTGCATTACCTACTACTCCTATACATTCTTCCACCAACATTCCTTTCAACTTTATCATTTTTTGACCTTTTGTCTTCGGTTTCAATCAAATATGTTCGATTTATTTTAATCTTTTACAGATCTAGTTTTCAATCTGTTTTGAAGCAACATCAATATTTTGGCTTGTGAAGCAAGTTGTTAACAATGGACGTCTTCATTATTCTTCTGTATATATTTACATTTTTGCAATTTGTCCTTTTTTGTTGTTGTTTGTTTATTAATATGTACTATATGTTGAATTTTGTTTGGAAAGAAAACAACTTTTATTAGTTGTATGAAATTTTACTTTTAATATTTATATAACGACGTCTTTTATTTACTCTTTAGGGCTTCATAATTTACTACAGCACAGGGGCCCTAAATTGTATGAGACGGCCCTGAATATAAGGGTTTGAATATAATGCCGGTACTATAACTTGTATACCATCACTACAATCAGTGGCGGATCCAGAAATTTGACAATGGTTGGTCACACTAACGCAAATCCTCGATACAACCAACGACCAATACATATAAAATTTAATAAAGTAGTTTCCAAAAGCAATAAATATTCATTCTTTTAGGATAAAAAAACTTTAAATCTAGCTATCTGGAGAAATTGAAGACTTAGGGTTCTTTTTTCATTTCAACTACTTAAAATCGCAGCACAACCACTAAATCTAGTTCAATCAACTTTAAATACTAAATTCCACCAACATTCTGCAACCTTCCAATAAATCTAGTTCGATCAACTTCAATTACTAAATTCAATCAACCCAAATGACCAAACCATCATCCAAACATTAAAACAAAAAAGAAACATAAACTTAAATAAAAAATTACAAACTCATCTCATTTCAACTACTTCACACACTTAAGCAAGCTCAAAATTACAAGCACAACCACTTACCACTAAATCTACCTCAAACAATTTCAATCAAATAACATTTCTAAAAAAAATCCCAAAAAAAGTGTAAGTACCTCAGAATAATAGTCGGGCGATATTGACGAGAATCTTAGCAAGGGGATGAGTAATATCAAGGAGCTTCACACCTCTCTGTTACATTTCTTCGAACAGCTTCTCTGCTCTCTCAAAATCCCTACCTTTCCTTCAAACCTTCATAGTCACATTATACAACACAACTTCTCTGCTCAAATTAAGCTTATTATGAAACCAATGAAGCGCCAATAAAGCCATGTTTGGATTCTTCATATAATTGAGAACAACAACGGCGTTCTGTTCTATTAAATTATCTCCAAAACCAAACAAAACCCTAGAAACATCTTCATGTGTAGCATTACATGAATCTAAAGAATGTGAGATTTCGACAAGTAAAAACACTACTTTCTAATTTTGAATCACCAACACACGAGTTTTTCCCCAAATTCAAGGGTTTTGAATGATAATTTTTTTATCTATGAAAAAGGTAAAATGGGTATCATTCGGTAGATCAAGGCGAGATGATTATTTTAGTTGAAGATTTGAAAGAAAAAGGAGATTCATGTAAAAGAAAATCAGGAATTTTAGTTGAGGAAATTGAGGTTAAAGGAGAGAGAAAGAAACGCGAGAGAGGAAGTGGAGCTATACTGTTGGGGTTTGTCTTTGTCAGTCTAGGAGAGAGAGAGAGTTGAATTTTTTTTCCCCAAATTAATAGTTGGTCACGTGACCACCTGAGACCACACGTAGTTCCGCCACTGACTACAATAGAGAACTATGTAGTATATACAACATGATTTTTTTTAGGTATTACAATCAAATTATTTTCTATAAATAATCTAAGTTGATAGTTGGAATTATAAACACACATGAATCCGATTATCTAGCTAGGATCTACACCTAACAGATTGGAAAACATTTTTTTTTTGATACTTGGATTGAAAAATTATAACTCCATATGCTTAGCAGAACCGCTGATACAATACCTGCTAGCTTTGACGTCCCACATCGGTTGGCCAGAGAAGAGCAGCGGAAGAATAACAATACAATAAAGACAGTCATGCAATGTAAAAGGCACTTACCTGGACGGGGTCAATGGGCGATCAAGAAGGCTCATGGCTTAGGTTGGTGGCCTCCATTGCACATACCGGAGTGGTGCCTACCTAACGTCTCCCCAAGTGGGAGAGCGTACGTCATAATTTGTGATAGTGGGGACTTGCATTCGCGCGGCCCCTATCCAATTAGTTCTGTATTTTTTATTTACCCACAACTTACATTTTGCACAAATTATTAGAATAAGTGATCTAATTTTAACATAAAATTAGACGAACTCAATATTGAATTTTTCTAACAAGCCTATTCCATTTCACTCTAACCCAACACTATCCTAGTCACCCCTTCTCTTCTCCTTCCTTTGTTTTCTTGATTCTCGAATTACAACATACAATTTCAAAAAATAACTCGGTATTCTTACCGAACGGGTTAAACTAGTCACTAAATGGATTAAACTAGTCACTAAATGGATTAAACCAGTCACTGAATGTTAAAGAATGTCATTACTGAATAGATTAAACTGGTCACGAAATAAATTAAACTGGTCCCTAAATAGATTAAACTAGTCACTATATTAAAAAAGGTGGCACGTTCTCTTTTTAATATTGGGCTTGGGCCATGCCTAATTTTAAATTAAAAGTAGACGGTTTCTTACAAGACCAACTGTACATTCTATTATATCTAAGCTTTTATTCGAATAACTTATATTTTTTGAGTTTGTGTCTAAAGGTCTTCATATTCCCCAATTTCATTTTACTAACCCTGGGTTTTCCTTCTGTCGAATAGTATGAGGCGGTGTTATACCTTTCTTTTTTTGCCAAATACTAAAGGGAAAAAATGTATTTTTTAAGGTTAGGTTGGATTGATTTTCCCTGAACTTTGAGTAATAGCTCAACTATCAAGGTTTTTGGAGCTTTCATTGGGTTTTAGTTTTTTACTACCCATTTAATGATATAACCTAGTTAACATAACTTTTGGCAAAAAAAATAAAACACGATGTGGATTGTGGAAGTACCAAATTCAAAGAGCTTTAAGTAGATTATCTAGTTGTACTCTTCCAAAGAGAACTTTTTAGATATACTCTTTTTTTTTTGACATCTAGAAATTGTACATTAATTAAAAGAGGAAGTACAACCTAATACTAATATAATCCAAACTAATATAAACTAATACAAACAAACAAACCTAAAGGAGCTTTAGAAGCTCGTACATACCACCTAAAACAAAAGTAAATAAAACCAATGTCGCAGGTCAGAGCCTGTGATGGATGCAAACCTCGGATGGCTGATGAGAGTGATAGAAGAAGCGGATGACGATCACGATCCGGACAATGAACAACCATCGGCGAGCGTCGCGTCTCGCCGCATGAGCAATCCCAACGATCTGCTATCGCTTGGCATTCTGAGCTCATGATCCTGTGAGTCACATTCCATTGTGACTCATTACTCTCGATCGAGAGTATCTCAAGTTTCTCCATCAGTAGGAGAAACACCGATGAGTGGGCGTGTTGAAAACCCCCAGTTGCAACTGGGGTGCCGCCTGCAGATTTGAAGTTTTCAAGGCAAAGACAATTGATATCAATGCCAAGCTAAAAAGAGAGCCGAACAAGTCAAGCTCTCGGACACACCTCCGATTTGCGAAATCGGAAAACAAACGTCCCATCCATGCAAATCTATCATCGCCTCGTCCATGCTTACACACCTTGTCCCTCAGCAAATAGTCCCAAAAACAGACATATACTACTGTTAAAACCTTGAACCACCATTCCTGACCCATCTGATAACTACTCGTCGATGGCCATAACCAGCCACTGACAACATCTTTAGGAACTCGAGAAAACCAACATACTCCTATTATTTAGAGATTGAACACACCTTTGAAGAAACAACCAGACTTACTGACCACAACCATAACAGGGGGAAGGGAAAGGGGACGCCCGACACTAACAGGGGTATAGGGGAAAGGGAAGCCCGACACTAACAAGGGGGATGGGAAAGGAAAGCCCGAAACTAAACCAGGGGAGGGGGAGGGGGAGCCCATAATAGCTACAACACTAAACAGGGACACTAACACGGGGACGGGGACCATGGACAGCGATGGGGAGGGGGATGACCAACGCGGAGAACCAACGAACCTCAATATAACCAAACAACGACGGGGAGGCCTGACCTAAACGCACCACCAAAAAACCGAACAAACTAAAGAAAAGAAACTAACGAACAAACTGAAAAACAACCTAGTAGACACCACCTGACCAACGGCGGGGGAAGGGAAAAGGATGGGAAGACGATGAAAGGAAACACGGTGAAGTGGATGGAAACCAACCTAACCTATAGCGGGGGAGGGTGACGCGGAAACAGTCGGCGGCGAGTTCGCAGCCACCAGCGACAACCGGGAAGAGGGGATGGGGAGGCGGGGTGGGGGAAACGAGGGGAGCGACGACGCAGTGGAGGGGGGTAGACTCGACGCAAGTAAACGGGGAGGGGGAAAGACTAAACTACACGAACACGACGGAGAAGAGTGCCGCAGGCTCGTCGGCGACCTGCGGCCACCAGCGAGCCTGCGGGGTGGGGGGGCCTGCTTAGGGTTTCTAGGGTTTGGGAATTTTTGGGGAGCGTGCTAGAGAGAGAAGTAGGGGCAGCGTTGTGTTATGATAAATTAGTCTGATAAATCGAATGTTTGACATTTGGTGATGTTGTCTTTGAAGTTGTGAACATATAAGAGAAATATACATTATACCTTTGTTTAAACTCTTTTTTGAAAATCTTTTATAGACAATACCATGATTAATCTCATCAAATGCTAACATTCGATTTTATCAATTAGATAAATCTATTTTATTAGACTCGTCCAAAAAAATAGAAAAAGACTAGGTATAAACCGAAAAAGATAAAATAAAAATAGCCCAAGACCCTTAATGAGCTCAACTACAATCAACAATATGTCAAAAACTATTTCCTCTAAAAAAAGGAATATTTATGCCATATCTCTTTCATTTTAAGAATGTTTTCTGAAATACGAACATCAATATCGCACTTCGTTTTTTTATAAAAATATTGCACTAGTTCTCTAAGATCACAAATCAATAGTAATAGTAATAACAACAATAATATATTGAAAGTATAACTAAAAGTCAGCATGGGGGAGCGTTAATGGACATATCCACACGAGGGAGTGTCATGCTACCTTACCTAGATATTATATGGTGCGATCTAAGCATGCCATGTCAAAATTTTGAAAATGAAAGTTTAAGATAATTAGTTTTGTAAATCAAATAACATTAGTATTTGATTCACAACAAACTACTATAGATAATTAAGGAGAGTAAGTTAAATGTAACTTTTCTTATACACTTCAAAAACTTATTATACTTCCTCCGTTCTGTTTTAAATGAAACGTTTGCTTTTTCACGCAACCCAACGCGCTTCTTTAATCATTAATATCTTTAGTTGTGCACACGTAAAAAATATAAAAAAGTTATAATTTGATAGTATGTATCGAGACGAATCTAACAAGATCCCACATGACTATGTTTTTCTTTATATAATGGTGATAAATTGGAGTCAAAATTGATCAATGAATAGTGCCATTTCACCCAATGTTTCATTTAAGACAGAACGGAGGAAGTATTATTATATTCAGTTCAGAGTGCTTTTAGACAAGATTCATGTATGAAGTATAAGCTCAATCAATTCATAATTCTCAATGAACATACTTTGCAACAAGTCTTGATCAACTAATAAGGAAATAATTTGGCAAGATGAAAATGTGTTAATAGTACCATTAGTATTATGATTATAAGTAATTTTAACCTGTATATTGCACGGATTTAAAAGCTAGTTATGTAGCCAGGGAGAAAATATAAACCTTTTGTGAGGAATCTCCTCAACAAAAGCAATGATTAAAGTCTTGTAAATCGAAGTATGCAAAAAGTTCATCGTCAACAATATGTCTCATGTCTCCCATATACTAAAAATAATTTTAGATATGAACATCAATATGCACTAGGCAGCTCACTATATAAAATCAGATTAAAAAAAAATGACAGCAATCTCTTTATTCAGAATTATCCCACATCGACACCGCATGAGTCTACAGAGATGCACGAGGACAATAATATGGATGTATGGCTGTCCATGAAATCATACTTACCTGGACGGGGTCTATGGGCGATCAAGAAGACTCATGGCCTAGAGAGGTGACCTCCATTGCACTTAGGAGGGGCGCTTGTCTAACATCTCCCCAAGAGGGAGAGTGTACGTCATAATTTGTGATAATGGGGGCATGCGTTTGCGTAGCCTTTGTTTAATTCATATCAATATTATATACACAAATTCTCATATACGGCCTGTCACACCAGAAATTTCGCGTGTGGTCGGCCCATATATGAGGCCCACGCGGATTTTAATTACTCCATTCATCCAATACACTTTGACTATTAATTGTTATTTATAGTCATGTGGGATCTTGTTTGATTCGTCACGGTATACACTTTTCAAATATATAATTTTTATAATTTTTTACTTTTATACAATTAGAGATATTATCGGTCAAAGTTGTGCATCGACAAATATGAAAAGTCCAATGTTACCTCTAAACAAACGGAGAAAGTAGTATTTTCACTCTCTCAACCCACTTTTCACACTCTAGCGCTCACGCGTCTCTTCTTCTTCTCCATCGTCAACTTCTCTATCGTCAACTTCTCTCCTTCAATCTCTTCAAAGCTTCAACAATGGCGACGACGCACCTCCTACTGTCGACGATGCTGCTGTTGTTGATATGCGAAACTCTTCGACTCGTTGCTGGAAATCATCGGCATCTGTATAGAGTCTATGCGTTTCTTCCGTCGGCATCGCCTAAACTCTAGTTAAAATCCCTTGGATTATGTTCTCACGGGTTTATAAAAAGTTTCCTGAGCAATATTAAAGTTCTACTTACTTGAATTTGTAAATCTGTTTCTGGGTTACTCGAATTCATTAAGTTTTTTGAAGCTATTGAGATAATGGGATTTTACCACTTATTGAATCCTATTGATTATGAACTCTGTAGCTCAATTTGGTCGAAGGGTTTTGAATCCTATCCCATATTTGCATTTGGTATCACGGGCTTTTTGTAATTATAAATAGTTTTGGTCCTATTGAGAAATTAATTAGAGAATTCTGGGCAAGTTCGGATTTTGATCCGGGTTTAGATAGAACAAGTAAAGAGGATGATGACGAAAGCCATTTTCGAGGTAGAATTGATGTCGAGCATAATTTTTTTGAAAGGACCATGAAGGATGCAGATAGGTTGTTTGATGTATTAAGGCAAGATTGTCCTGGGTTCAATGTGAAATTGGAATCGCAGGAGCTGAATGTAAGGGTTTCGGGCCTAAAATGGTGTGGTGTAGGTTAAGCATTGTATTTTGTTTGTTAAAAGTAACTCTAAAATCTACATCAAGCAAAGGATTGTTCAAACTAATTAAAGACTTTTCAATTTTTTCTATAATTTTAAGAATATTATATGAGTAACCTCAATTAATACTATGAGTAACTTCGTTTAATTTTTATGAGTAACCTCGTTTAATCATACTAGTAACCACAATTATTTATACGAGTAACCTCATTTAATCATACGAGTAACCTCAATTGTTCATACCAGTAACCTCATTTAATTAGTAACCTCATTCATTTATACAAGTAACTTCAATAAATCATACGAGTAACCTCATTTAATCATACGAGTAACCCCAAAGGTTCACAAAAGTAACCGCATTTATTCAAACGAGTAACCTCATTCATTCATAAAAGTAAACTGATTAGTAACCTCATTTATTCAAATGAGTAACCTCATTTGTTCACAAAAGTAACCTCGTTTTTTTATACGAGTAACCTCATTAGTTCACAATATTAACCTTATTTAATCATACGATGACCCTATTTGATCAAGTAACCCCATTTTATTATATGAGTAACCCCATTTTTATCATATGAGTAACCCAATTAATTCAAACTAGTAATGTCATTTAATCTATGAGTAACCTCATTTAATCTTATGAGTAACCCAATTAATTCATACTAGTAACCTCATATATTTATACAAGTAACTTCAATTAATCATACGAGTAATCTCATTTAATCATACGAGTAACCCCAAAGGTTCACAAAAGTAACCGCATTTGCTTATAAGAGTAACCACATCTCTTTATAGGAGTGACACCCTTTTATTGTTAAAAGTAACCACATACTCATACAAGTAACTCCATAAGAGTAACTCCATCTGTTCATAAGAGTAACTCCATTTGTTCATAAGTGTTTGTGCATAAGGGTCAACTTCAAAAGGTTATATCTCACATCACACTTAATATTTTGGGAAGATTCAAGTTGGAGATGAAAATTTGGCTCGATAGCTTTTCAACACCTGGTCAAAAGCTCGATTCCGATGAGAAACGAGTGAGATTTGACCATTTGAAAATGGAGCTGACGGGCTGACAAGGTGTCGCGCGCGGCCACACCTGTAATTTCGCGTGTGGCCGGCCACACGCAAGACGCGCTGTATTATTTATAATTTACTTTTAAGGTTTATATTATAATGGGTTAAGATTGAGAAAATAAGAAGTAATTCTTACTAAAAAAGCTTCAAAATAAGTAACACTAGTAAATTGGTTATTAGTAGTTGGTTAGATGTGATTACAACGTCGAGTAGTTGGTTATTTTCATTTAATCAAGTTTTACTAGTGTTATTTTGAACACTCGACGTTTTGGATAAAAATAAATGGAAGTTCTTTTTGGACAAAATATTTCTTTTTCTTTTACAGCATATACCCCTACAATAAAGCATGAAAATGAAATTAATCATTGTTATTATCATCATATCCAAATCATATATCTTATTTCTTAGAAAAAAAAGCAGGTTGAACAAGAGAGAACATTAGTTTGTATTCTAGCCTATGCTGACAATTCATGGAGGTCGTGTGTCCGTTTTTGACACGAAATGTTTCATTGGAAACCTCAACGAGATATCTTCATAGGCAGAATATCATTATAAACGCTTGTTACTCGCTTTCGTATCCGTTTCCCGTTTTTGTGCAACATAAATTCTAAATAACTCTTTCATGAAATTTCATACTTCAAAACTTAATTTCTGCCCTTTATGGAATAATTAAAGGAGCAATTTTCTTGGTTTTGATTATTTTTCTTCCTTGACTGACAAGTCAAGTTGTTTTAATTTTTTTTTTTGATGGCCAAGTTGATTGAATTGATGAGTCAATACAAAGGGATCAGATGGAAACACGAATTGATTCAGAGAAGGGGGAAGAGATAGGGGAGAAAGAGTTGACACTTCATACAACCTTCGTTAAAAGTTGAGCAAACTACACAAAAAGTCAATAGTTTAACTAATTAGACGGTTTGACGGAAACTGTTTTAAGAAATATCCAACAGATGATATTATCGGGTTGTTTCGACGCTGGTTTATACCGTAAAAGGCCTAGCAAATTAGCCTAGTTTAAAGTTTAAACCCTTTGCATATACCAATACTCAAATCCAGGGAAAGAGGAAGGGAATCCATAGAATGTAAAATGCAATATATAACAGTGTTTTCGTACAACACACTCCATAGTTGCCAGTGCAGGAAGACTAGGATCAGGAACATCACAAACTGGCATTATTTCAATACACGAGGTGGACAACGATATGCAGGTCTACGAAAAAAGATAAAGAAACCAGAAGAAAAGTGAGAGAAGACCAAGTGAACAGAGTATGACGCCTTTAATGTATCCGATACCATCAACGGAAACTTGAACTTAAGATTCTATGGCCATGGTCTCCGCCTCCTTCCTAACTGATTCAAACAGCACTGTGGATAAATACCGCTCACCAAAACTCGGGAAGACCGCCTGATAAGTTAAACAAGAATGTAGTTAGTGAAGAAGAAGCAGTCATATCTTACTGTGTAATATAGTGAAAATGTAGGATGGGACTCAGGTATAGGAGAAAAAAGCAGAGCAGGCTTACAACGATGAGTTTTCCAGCATTTTCAGGTCTCTGTGCCACTTTTATGGCGGCAGCAGCAGCAGCACCAGATGAAATTCCAACCTAAATTATGAATTTTTCAGTTATTATAACGAACTATCGTAGCAAAGACTATGAGGAAAGCAAATTGTGGTGATTGAAACATGTGGAGAAAGCAAATAGAATATACCCAAACATAACCCAGAACTTACCAGCAGACCTTCCTTGAGGGCGAGTAATTTGGCCATTTCGATAGATTCTTCACTTGATATCTGCACAATCAAAACCCCCGCCAGAAAAGAGAGGAAGAAAGAAAGAGAAAAGAAAAAGGGAAAGAAAACTGGATCAGTTGTCCACTAAAACTCTACATAAAAACATCTTTGCAGAGAGCTACAGAGCACATACATACCAAGATTCTTATAGCTACGTAGAACGTTCATTTTCAGTTAATTCAAAGTATTTGTAATCAGCACAGTAGCAGACCACAGGTAACATGATAGCCGACTCAAAATCTTTTGAGGACTAAGGCTTTGTTGTTGTTGTAGACCATAGGTTCCATTAGAAAATAAAAAGCTTGAGGTCTCATGTACAACACCCATCTTGTGGACAAAGTTAGCTTAAGTCATTGCAGAAAGAATACTGACAGTTTCCACTTGATAAAATATTAAAATCTATCTACTTAAAATAACACAACATAGTTGGAACTGGATCATACAAATAAGACACACGAACAATGTTGTTGCCAACTCGGACAGGGATCTTCATCACTTTGATTCTATCTTCGTTCAACGCGGTTCTCAGGAGGCAACTCAGGTAGCGGATTTTATGGCTAAAAAAGGCCATAACCCCATAACAACCCTCAATGCTTCATTGGTTTACTTCTTGTAGTAATGTATTCAAAGGATGACTTAAGCTAGTGTTTTCTAGGGGTTATCCACTTATCCTAGATATCTTATTCTAATCTATATTACTGTATAGTGTATATATAAGACATAAGCAACAAATAATATACAAACAAGCAGTTAGGATAGATACGGGAAGAAAATCATCATCCAGACCAGAAGACTTGAAGGCTCACCTGGACCACTTCATCAAGAATATTTACATCCAAAACACCAGGTATGAATCCAGCTCCAAGTCCTTGAATCTTATGCGGGCCTATAAATGTACAAAATCATGTGATATTACCAAGTGAGACTTATAATGCTCAGTAAAGCAACAGTTCTCTTTTGTGGCATACTGAAAAAATTACAGCCATTAAGAAAAGAAAATCAGCACCTAAGAATCACAAATCGAAGAATAATTTTTAATAATGAAGTAGTCATCTTATGTGCTAAGACGTTATATAATCTCTCTTTCAATGAATAGAAACCAATCAAGTTTTTCTCTGCAACACACACAAGTAAGCTCAGGACTTCCATGCAACTGAGTACGCTTTCCTTTCGACACCAAAATACTTGTATGTGGGTTCCAACACACCCTCTCTAATAGTCTTCAGCTGGTTAAAAGTAAGGTTATGTGAATCTGGATCTCCTATGCCTTAGCAGGCACATAGTAAATTATTGTTGCTGCTTGTATTTAAACCAACATAACATGATTGACAATAAGATTAGACGTAAGCTAAGTCTACCTAAGCAAAGGGCTTAAGGGGGACGGCTCAAAAGGCTTGGTAATAATATTGTATACAGAGACTGTAACTGTATAGTCTTTTGTTGGGATGGAAAAGCCTTTGAATACTGTTGTATTACAGATTTAGCATTTACAGTATACAGCCACAAAAACTACAAAATATAACTTCTACAGATGATATCCAAAGTCGGTGTAGAGTCTAGCAAACTTTACAGAATAATACTAGCACAGACAGAATGGACGAGAAGCTACTTCAATGACTGGCCAAGATAATCTTTTGCACAGGTTTCCTTCAAAATCAGAACATACTGACAGTTTTAATATCAATGGTTACAGACAAAATTGGCAGTCGCCAAAAGCTCACAGTTAAACATAAAAATTGCAAGTGATGCACAAGATTGAACAAACTTAAACTTTTCTATGCTTGGTAGAAAAAAGTTCGACTTTCTTTTTCTACTTGTTTTGTGGTAATGCAAACAGATATCAACAAGAACAACTCACTGATCAGAGCTTTGTTAATTACCAGGTTTTCCTCCAGACAATACAGCACTTTCCACTGGCTCAAGACCAATTAGCTGCAGCACAGAGATAAACAACATATCATGATAAGGGCACGAAAGGGACAGAAGAAACAGTGAGAGATATGCGCAAAGGATATAATTAACAATAGATATTTAAATAGCACAATTTCCAATTTTTGACGCATATCAATGCCACAACTGACCTTAACATCTGGATTCTGTTCCTTTAGGTATCTCCCTGCTCCTGTGACTGTACCTCCAGTCCCTATTCCGGAAACGAGAATATCAATCTTTCCACCTGTGCCTTTCCAAATTTCTGGCCCAGTTGTTTCATAATGAATCTAAAGAAAGAACAATGGTGTCAGAGTATATGATTTTAAATCTATAACTCCAATGACACAAAAAATCACCAACAAGCATTACCTTGGGGTTGGCAGGGTTTTCAAACTGCTGTAAAATATATGAATTAGGAGTCTTGTCACGGATCTCTTCAGCCTTTTGAACCGCCCCTTTCATACCTTTTGCTGGATCAGTAAGGACAAGCTCAGCACCAAAAGCCTTGAGAATAGTCCTCCTCTCAAGACTCATTGATGCTGGCATCGTAATGATGAGCTTGTAACGTTTAGCTGCTGCAATGAAGGCTAATCCAATGCCAGTATTTCCACTGGTGGGTTCAATCAAGACACTCTGAACCATGAAGGAAAAATTATACATGCTTCAGAAATCAGAACATCAAGAGAACACTAGAAGCGGAGCTTAGCCCCTGCTTCGTAATAGACATTACCTCACCACATTTTCCCCAGCAATTTCTAGGTAGAGACAATGATTAATGATCAACAAGTAAAATTCCAATTCAGAAGATCATTGCCTTTACTAGATACTACCACATCTTAAACTTTATAATCAACATTCAGCAGCGAAACTGACTACTCACCTCTCCTGGAGTAATTAGCCCCTCTTTTTCTGCATTTGTAATCATACTGTACCCAATCCTGGAGATTGGTAATCACAAACATATACAGCACATAAGAGCCATGTCAGGATCTCAATAAAACCACTGACCTTTTGCACTATTCGTATAACCCACTTTGACCATCTTTTTTACTTATATGTAAAAAATGTTATTGAGTTTCAATGTGTAATTTCAAAATATCAACTTTTCAACTCTTTTACTAATAGATAGTTAAAGATGCTAATGGTCAAAGTAGTGCATTTGACAAAACGTGACAAGTCAATATGCGACAAAAAAGAAGAAGTATATATTAAATCAGAACAGAAATAACCTGTCTTTAACACTAGAGCATGGTTCCATGGCTTCCAGCTTCGCAGCAACGCGAGCAACACAACCATCGACAACATTGTTGAGATATACCAATGGCGTATTACCAATCAACTACACGAGTCCCACATAATCACATCAAATGACAAGATCTTATAAACTATGGTATATCACCACAAAGCTACAAACGGGTCGGGCTACTTACTTCAGTCACATCTTTAGCTATGAAGGCTTTTTCCTCAACCATTTTGAATTAGATACTACAACCTACACAAAACAATAAACATCAACCTTAGGTCTCCATAGTCAACCATAGGCGAGAAAACTCGAAACAACATTGATTGAATAAATCAACTCAGAAATTAGCTGTACAACATCACTATTAAGCATACTATTTTCAAATGAAATTTTCGACAAGCATTGACTTTGTAAAACAAGCTAAATAGCATATGCAGCAAGAGACACAGTGGAATCTAATGTTGATGCAGGAAGCAGTAGGGTTCTTAATCCATTTGTTGAACATGTTGGTGCCAATAAATTGTGATACCCATTAGTTCAGATCTCCATTATTAGAGAGAGACTATGAACTTGATCATATGATAAAATTACCATTTTCAGAGTCAAACCCTCTAATTAGACACTGAATTTTTTTACAAGTATTCATAATTTCCAGTACAAACAAAAGTAATGATTGCAAAACTATGAAAACAACAAGATTCATCTACTACTTAACATTCAAAAAAACCGAAAATTATCATACACCCAAATCATTTTTTCAAGAAGTTTCATTTTTTTTTGTCCCAATATGAAGATTGAACAATCACTCAAAACTGCTCCAAAAAGATACGACTTTTCTTCATCCAAGACCAATATATGGAACGATATCATTTAAAAAAAAAAAGAGTGAGAATTAGTAGAGGAAAAATACTAAGAAATGGCAACAATTAAAATCCTTAATTGCAAAATAAACAGAACAAATTAGAGAGTAATTACACATACCCAGTTCAGAAATTAGATAGAATTGGGAATCAAAGAACAGAGAAATAGATTTATATTTTATAGTCAAAATGGAAGTTCTCCCACGAACCTTATATGGAGAGAAGCGAAAAGTATAGAACCTGAGCAGGTGAGTAGAGATAGATGAAGGAGATTAGAAAACTCCAAGCAAATCCCGTGGTTATTATTTTACTTGTTACACGATTTAATAATAATATGTATCTGTTAAATTATTTCATTTCGCATGTGGAATGTCAGCCTGTAATGCCATGACATGCGGACATGCCCATTTCGGCATTTTTGACTTGTCAAGTTTTTGGATCTTCGTTTAATCACTTGCATTTGACTAGTGAAAATTAATCCCTTGAAGAAATTGTAAAATTAAATTTATTTAACTTTGTAGGTGATTAGGGTCTTAGAGGTATTGAATTTATAATTTATGGTCTCATGGAAGAAGTCGGTATTGGTCAGGGGGTTCATTTGGATAATCCGATTCGATTGGAAATTTCGAATCGGAGAAAATGTGATTCGAATCCGGTCTAGAATAATCGGATATTTGATAGTTCTTCATGTATTTTTGTTTCCTTGCGCACATAAAATGAATTAAACTCAGAAATCTTCCAACATGAAGGAAAATCATTTGGTGGCCTCAACATAGAAAAAGAAATACTAAACAATAGAAAGCATAGAGAGAAAGACTAGGACATCTGAAGTTTGAACGGCTGAAGATGAATCACAAAGTGAAGAAGAAAAAGACGAGGCTGCAGATGAAGAATTCAAGGCGGTCGGTGAAGCTAGAGTTGATATCAAATTGGGTAGATACAAGTCATACCACACTGAAAAAGGATCTCGAGTTCCCGTCGTCCTGAGCAGGTGTCTTTGCAACACTAGTCATGAAGGCTGGTGAGGGGTGAGTTTTGGGGCAGTGAGACAGTGAGGTGTGAGGCGAGATGATTCTGGTAATTGGTGGTGCGAACTGCAAATGTCGAAGAGTGGTGTGAAAGTCGAAGAGTGAAGACCGTATAAGAACAACAGTCGTGCGGCGGCTGGCGGGAAGGGGAGTGGGATCGCCGGCATAGGGAGTGCCGGAGTGAGGTTGGGGAGTGGTTCGAAGAGTCTGGTAGAATGGTGGCTTATTTCGGCTGAAAAGTGATGATATTGGTTTTGTTTTGTTAGCCCTAGTTGCAGAATTTTCTAAAAAAAATTTATTGTTTCAAATTTTTCGCAAAATAAATTTTCCCCGATTCGTATCCAATCCGTTTTTAAAAATCCGAATGCTGAAAAATCGGACCGGATATCCTAAATTTCCGATCGGGCCTGCCGGATCCCGAGTCAAACCAATCGGATCGGACATTTTTTGACAGCTTTATGTATTGGTATAATTTAATGCAAATGTGTGAGCAAAAATTTGTTTTTACTCTCTTGTTTGTGGATATTAAACGTGAAAATTCTTATTACATTCGTGAAATTCTCACTTGGTTGAGGTATGGAGGTTTTAAGGAAAAATTGACAAGAGCAGGCCCAACTATGGCCACCCTTCCATAATAGATCCCAACTTTCGATTATTCCACACCAGTCCCAACTTTGGGGGATGCTTTACATTAATGGTCCTAGCAGGTCACCTAACCTGCTACAACAGGTAAACATTTGAAACCACCACCCTTGCCACCTCTGCCACCCTCTCCCCTGCACTGCCACCTCTTCCCCCGCCATTGTGACTCCTCCCCTACACAACAACAACAATTCCACCCCCTCTCTCTCTACGACTCTACCCCCACCACCTCCGGCAACCCCATGCCCAGCCACCACCTCCACCTCACCTTCTCCCTCTCCCTCTTCCTCGCCGGCAACCGAACCCCCCTTCCCCATCGTCGACCCTAACTCAAGATCGCTTGATAGCTTGCCCCCACCTCGACCCTTTCCCCGATCTCCACCACCCCATTTCCACCACCCTCCAGCCCTCCGATTCCCTCCCCTCTCTCATCTTCTTCCATGGAGTTCCGATCTAATATTCAATGGCGAAGAATAGGTTGCAATTTAGGGTGTATGGGTGGTGGAAATGATGTGGGTGGTGGGTTTCGGTTTTGTCAGAGGAGAGAGAGGGAGGTGCGGCGGTTGGTCGAGGTGGGGGGAAAGAGGGTCGGGGAGGGTTCGTACTGGAAATCGGAGGGCTGGAGGTTGGGGGTCTGAAATGGTGTGGGTGGTGGGTTTCGGTTTTGACAGAGGAGAGAGAGTGAGGTGCGGTGGTTGGTCGAGGTGGGGGGAAAGAGGGTCGGGGAGGGTTCATGGGTCCTGGGTTACGGTCGGCGGCAGGGGAGGAAGCCTTGGCGCCGGCGGAGAGGGTGGTCCGGCGCCGTCAGTGAAGGTGGAAGGGGGTGATGGTGGCTGGCAGGTTTGGAGGTGGTGGTGTGGGTGGCTGGTTGGTGGTTTTGTGGCCGGAAAGGAGATGGAAAGACTGAAAAAGGAGGAAGGAAATGGGTTGAATTTTTTTTTACAGGTTATGCAGGTCACCCTTCCACTTGGACCGTTTTCGTAAAAGACCCTCCAAAGTTGGGACTGGTGTGGAATAATCGAAAGTTGGGATCTATTATGGAAGGGTGGCCATAGTTGGGTCTGCTCTTGTCAATTTTTCCAGGTTTTAAGATTAGTACGTAAGATGAATATTCCCTGCAAGTGGGAGGAGATTTGGCGATTACACTTTACAAGGGGCAGGAATCAAGATTCCGTCACAGGGGTGGAAGGAAGGCCTCCAACCAATTAGACCAACCTTAATTCTTTTTTTTTTCACTACATATGGTTAGGGGTGAATTATAAGTATTTTCAAACGGGTACAACTAAAGTATGTATCCTATTCTAGGCTAATTCTTAAATTTAATTATAATATCTACAGGAGATTCTTCATTAGTTAAAAAAGAAGTTAGCCTAATTTTTTTTTATCCAAATGTACAAAAACCAAAAAAAGAAAAAGAACCAAAAACAACAAATTAACCCTAATACACTAGAGACCAACTAGGGAGGAATAAGATGAGGGACAGTAACCCCCCTAATATCCTCATCTATGATACTACTTAGAACAGGAGCTGAAGAATAAATACAAACTGAAGGGAGCTGAGTAACCCCATGATTGACAAGCCAATCTGCCGCTCAATTGCCTTCTCGATACACATACACCACACGAACTTCCCAATCATCTTGTTGGATCATCTCTAAGCATTTGTTAATCATGTGGGTACATCCATTACGACCACTATCTTGTTTCTGTATCATCTGCACACAAGCCATATTGTCAAGTTGAAGCATCAACTTTTTGATTTGGAGTTCCCTTGCCAGCTCAAGTCCTTTGACTAAGGCCATAATTTCTGCTTTAAAAGCATTGGAGTAGCCGAAATTAGCATAAATGGCTGGTATAAGCACACCACAATGATCCCTAATTATAGCCCATCCACCTGCTGGACCCGGAGAGCCCTTGGCAGCCCCATCTGTGTTGAGGCCTTGAGGGCGTACCAATCCATAGGATCGAGGTTGTCTCCAGCTTATGCCTACCTCCTCTTTTTTCTTCTTTGCTGCTGCACTAGTTTTGGTAGTGAGATTCCTCTCTAAGTTGTGCCTAGTTTCATTGTATCTCATGTGAATGAATCCTCCAATATCACTGGGAACATCTTGATTTCTGCCAAACATTAAATTGTTTCTCCACCTCCAAATCCACCAAATCGAAATACGAAACAAAATTACCCAAATTGGATCGCCATCTTCATCTTGATGGCACAAATTAGAACTTATCCAATGCTTCAGAAGTTGTTGGTAGAATGGTGGGGTATCTGCTGGACCACCTAACTTAGCCCAAACCATCCTAGCAGTGGGGCAGTCTTGAAGAATATGGAGTGTGGACTCCTCTTCCGCTCCACAAATATAGCAACTTGGATCTTCAGCCATGTGGCGTTTGAATTTGGTAGCATTATCTAGAATTCTGTGGCAGACTATCCATAAGAATGCTCTAATGCATTGTTGCACCGGCGTAGACCAGATTAAATTCCAGCAATCCTCATCTAGTGAATCACTATCATTGCGCATGATGCTTAAAGAAGATTTGATGGAAAACTTACCCTTGTTACCTGATCTCCAGTACAATAGGTCACTTATTTCAGGGTCCTCTTTGAGTTCAAATTACTTGATTTTCAAAGTCTCCTAGATTAAATATGGAGCAAATGTTTCCCATTTTTAGCCTTGTATCGAGTCCCACATCTCTTCAACAGTAACCCCCAATAAATCTTGAGGAATCAGTTGAGTAGCTAAGTTCGAAAGAGGTGTGTGAGTGGCCCATTTGTGATCCCAGAATAGAGTTTGTTTACCATTTCCTACTGCCACTTACATTCCTTCACATAGGATCCTTGCATTTTCAGTAATACCTTTCCACACTTTTGACATCCCTAGTTTGGGTACAAACATGTCTACATCGCATCTTCCCTTACAATATTTAGAGCAGATAACACGAGCCCAGAGGGAGTTTGGTTCAGTAAGAACTCTCCAACCTAACTTGGTTAGGAATGCTGCGTTGGATTGTCTTGCTGCTGGAATAACAATCCCCCCTTGGTTTTGTTAGTTTTGAAGAATATCCCAAGAAAGCAGATGCACCCCTCGCTTTTCCTCCGAACCACCCCATATAAAATTTCAAACTCTTTTATCTACATCGCCACAAATCGACCTTGGAATCTTGGCAGTTTGCATTGAATTATTCCCCATAGTTGACAAAGTTGATTTGGCTAAAGTGATGCGACCCGCCAAATATAAATATTTTGTCTTTCAACCTACTAACTTGCGGTCAATTTTTTCACAAATGTGACTGAAGGTTTGTTTAGTGACCCTGCTTGTAATGGTAGGCATTTCCAAATACATCCCACGATCCTCAGTTGAGTCGATGTGTAAAGCCTAGCTAATTTGGTTTTGCTGCACTAGTGAGACATTATTGGAGAAAAACACCCTTGATTTAGGAAGATATTTTTTGTCCCAAAGCCAAACAAAATTTTCGAAGACAATCATGAATAACCTGGGCTTGATAACACTTACTTCCGCAAATAAAACTATGTCATTCGTAAAAAAGAGATTAGAAAGTATCGGCCCATTTCCGCGCTAGCATATTTTCCACAATAGCCTCATCTATAGCTTGATATAGTCTCTCCATACACATAACAAAAAAATAAGGTGACAGAGGATCACCTTGTCTAATTCCCCTGCTTGGTTTGGATTTTTCAGTAGGATCTCCATTCCATAGAACCTGTAACGAAGCTGTAGTGATGCAATCCATAATCACATTGATGAGAAGAATGGGTAAATTCATTTGTTAAAGAGTATCTCTAATGAATGTCCACCGAAGGCGATCATAAGCCTTCTCAAAATCAATCTTTATCGCCATGTACCCTTCCCCTGTTTTCTTCTCATGGTATGGAGAACTTCATGCATAATCACAATGTTATCTGTAATTTGCCTCCACGGGACAAAACTTGCTTGAGTATTAGAAATAAGACCCGGCAATATTGGTTTGAGTCTGTTAACAATCACCTTAGTAATGATTTTGTAGGCAACGTTGCAAAGACCTATGGGTCTAAATTGGGAAGCCAATTCAGGATGTTCAACTTTTGGGATGAGTGTTATAAAAGTGTCATTTAGCTTATCCGGTATTCCTTTTCCTTCTAATACCTCAAGAGCTTAATTATACACCTTCGAGGATACAAGATCCCAGTATTTTTGGTAAAAGAGTGCTTGGTAACCATGCGGCCCAGGAGCCTTAAGAGCTTTTCATATGTGTAATAACCATGTCAATTTCAACCTTGGAATAAGGCTTGGAAAGGGCTTCCCAGTCACGTCTTGGCAATTCTAGAAAAATATCTTACGGGACTGCAAGTATGTCTTGTTCACCTTCCTCCGTAAACAAATGAGAAAAATAGGAAATAAAGTGATTTTTAACACAATTTTTGTCATGTATCCAGTCCTTAATTTTTTTTTCACTACATGGTTAGGGGTGAATTATAATTATTTTCAAACGGGTACAACTGAAGTAATGTATCCTATTCTAGGCTAATTCTTAAATTTAATTACGATATCTACAGGAGATTCTTCATTAGTTAAAGAAGTTAGCCTAATGGTAGCATTATTGTAGACACATAATTGTGTCTCCCCATTTAGTACCCTATGATGACCAATACCCCGCTTTAATTGGTCCGAATTGAGGAAAGAATAAAGAACGAGTCTAAAATAAAATGTTTTAAGCCCAAGACTATTTTCTAACCCTTTTTATTAATCCATTTCCGAAAACCTTTTTTATAACTAATTTTACTAAGCCCACTTCCTAAAACGTTTTAAAATAACTTTTTAAAAGCCCATCTTTGAAAATCTTTTAAAAATAGCTTTTATGAAAGCCCAATTTATAAAATCCCTTTTCTAGCCCAATTTAATTAATAGAATTAATTAATTACATTGATTAGTTTTATTAATAAAAATATCTTTTTATAAAAATAATCTTTTTCCAAAGTGTTTTTAAATATCTTTTGTCTAACTATTTTTTAAAATCTTTTTCAATAAAAATAATCTTTTTCCAAAGTGATTTTAAATATCTCTTACTAACTCTTTTCTAAAATCTTTAATTTTCTAAAATCTTTTAGAGACCTACTAACTTTCGGAAACCTTTTGCAATACAACTACCTTTTTTTTTGAGGAAAAAGCGAGCCATATATTAACTCATTGCCAAAGTGTCAGACATAACATAAGGAGCAATCTCAACAGGATAGTGATTCTCCCAGACCTGCTCCATTCCAAAAGGTACTAATTTCGCGAGATGATGGGCCACATGGTTCCCACCTCTCTTGACATGAGAACAGACTACAGACTCAAAAAAACAACAAAAAGACATAATATCTTCTAAAATACTATCAAAGTCAGAGTAATAAACAACAGCTCTAGAAAGACGCTTCACCAACACTTGACTATCCGATTCCAAGATTATGTTGACAAATCCATACCGCTTCGCTAGCTTTATAGCCAAAAGGAGAGCTTTACATTCTGCAATTTCTGGGGGCCACTAAGCTCGGACTCGTCTCGTTGCCGCAAAAATAACGTCACCTTTCTCATCTCTTGCCACAACACCCAACCCGACCCAACCTTCAACCGCCAGAGACGCATCTGAATTGAGTTTCACCACACCAGGAAGTGGTACACTCCACATATTCGCACTGCTGGGGCTACGAGGGATATTCACTGCATACACTTGCTTCGAGTAAGTGTTTTGCTCCATCACCAGACGCTCCACACGAGCTGTTATAACAGCGTTGGGTGTCTCACTACCTTCAAAAATTTTCTTATTTCGTTCATGCCATATACACCACATTAGGCCTGCAGCGTGTTGTTTTAATTTGCCCTCAAAATTCTTCCAGCTCGCCAGCACATCACACCAGCCCCTGCTCGCCTCATCCACGAGCCTTCTACCTGCGTTGGTCTCCCACAACCCCTGAACCCTCAGACAATGAACTAGTGCATGGGCACTCGACTCCAGGTCTGCTTCACACCAAGGGCATGAAGTTTCGGTCAGCAGGTGACGGTGATGGAGTAGTTCGCGAGTAGGCAGAGTGTTAGAGCATAAACGCCATAGGAAATGCTTCACTTTCGGTGCTATATCCAGACTCCAAATCTCAGTCCATCAGGGACTCAGGGACTCAGGGCGCCCCATCAGGGACTCAGGGCGCTGAACTAATCTCCAAGCCTGTCTACCTAGTAAAGCATCATTAAAAATCCGCAAATCCTTGAACCCCATTCCTCCCAAAAATTTGGGAGTACACATTGTATCCCAGACGCTCCACACGAGCTGTTATAACAGCGTTGGGTGTCTCACTACCTTAAAAAATTTTCTTATTTCGTTCATGCCATATACACCACATTAGGCCTGCAGCGTGTTGTTTTAATTTGCCCTCAAAATTCTTCCAGCTCGCCAGCACATCACACCAGCCCCTGCTCGCCTCATCCACGAGCCTTCTACCTGCGTTGGTCTCCCACAACCCCTGAACCCTCAGACAATGTACTAGTGCATGGGCACTCGACTCTGCATGGGCACTCGACTCCAGGTCTGCTTCACACCAAGGGCATGAAGTTTCGGTCAGCAGGTGACGGTGATGGAGTAGTTCGCGAGTAGGCAGAGTGTTAGAGCATAAACGCCATAGGAAATGCTTCACTTTCGGTGCTATATCCAGACTCCAAATCTCAGTCCATCAGGGACTCAGGGACTCGGGGCGCCCCATCAGGGACTCAGGGCGCTGAACTAATCTCCAAGCCTGTCTACCTAGTAAAGCATCATTAAAAATCCGCAAATCCTTGAACCCCATTCCTCCCAAAAATTTGGGAGTACACATTGTATCCCAGTTCCTCCAGTGAATTTTCCGAGTAGGTCCTGTTTGTCCCCAAAAAAAACTTGCCATAGCGGAGCTGATTTTGTCAACAATCGAACTAGGAAGTTTGTAAACTCCCATCAAGTATGTTGGAATAGCTTGTATAACTGATTTCAGGAGAATCTCTTTCCCTGCACGAGACAAGAGCTTTTCCTTCCATCCCTGTAGCTTCTTCCAGATGCGATCCATGAGAGCTTCAAACATGGCTTTTTTAGACCTTCCCACCACAGTAGGCAAGCCTAAATATTTGATGTGTCTGTCAACTTGCCGCATATTCAGAACACTCATCAAATCTTCTTGATTTTCAGTACTAACTCCTTTGCTAAAGACACCTCCGATTTTTCATAGTTAATTTTCTGCCCGGATGCTTGTTCATACTGGTTGAGAATATCAACAATAGTTCTGCATTCCTGACGGTTGGTTCTAGCAAAAAGAAGACTGTCATCTGCAAAAAGAAGATGAGAAATTTCCGAACCATTGCGGCTCGCCTTAGCTCCATGTAACTTTCTCTCCTGAACATGTCTCTGAATCATGTGAGAAAAAGCATCAGCAACTAGAATAAAAAGATAGGGAGAAAGGGGGTCTCCCTGTCTAAGCCCCCTAGAAGGAGCCACAACACCACATACTCTTCCATTCAGTAAGAAAGAGTATGACACAGAAGAAACACATTCCATCACCAAATTCACCCATCTGCCATCAAAACCCATAGTGAGCAACAGCTTCCTGAGAAAACCCCATTCTACTCTGTCATAAGCCTTGCTCATGTCCAGCTTCAAGGCAATTGTACCTTTGCGCCCCTTACTTCTTTTCTTCATAGTATGGAATAATTCCAAAGCTATGAGAGCGTTATCTGTTATCAGCCGACCAGGGACAAAAGCACTCTTATTCTCAGTCACAACATGGGGGAGAATATTTTTTAGGCGCATCACAAGAGTCTTGGTAACAAGCTTATACAATACATTGCACAAACTTATAGGTCTGAACTCTACCATAGCAGTTGGATTTTTCACTTTCGGGATTAAAACAATATTAGTTTTATTCACATGATTCGGGGATGTTGAACCATGTAAAATATCACTAACATAATTAGTTACATCATTCCCTACAATATGCCAGAACCTCTGATAAAAGATAGCATGCATACCGTCTGGCCCAGGAGCTTTACATGGGTGCATCTGAAGCAAAGCTGCATAGATTTCATCTTTCGAGTAAGGCTTCAAGAGACTCTCATTGAACTCCGAAGTGACCGAACATGGAACTTGCCGCAACACTTCTTGAATCTGGGTGGGAGCTGGATGATCGGTGCTAAAGAGATTCTCATAGTAACTTTCCACAATGTCCTCCAACTTTTCAGTTTCTTCTTGCCAGACGCCCTCTTTGTCGAAAAGCCCCATGATCCTGTTTCTCTTCTTCCGTTGTGATGCTTTATGGTGAAAGTAGCTAGTGTTTCTGTCACCATCTTTCACCTCCATAACCCGAGAACGAAGATACCAATAGGCCTCATGTTTGCGGTGAAGATCATCCTGAGCTCTCTCCAAATTACCACAATCCTCACAACTTTCTTGCGAAATATCTTTTTGTTGGGCTATCCTTAAAGCCTTCTCCATCTCCTCGATTTGCTTCCCCAGCTTATCATACTTTCCCCGACTCCAAATCTGCAGTTTGCGTCCCACCGAACCCACCTTATGCAGCACCGAACCATCAGCAGCATCATCCCATGCCTCACGAACAGCCAGCTCACGTGAGTCATCAAACAGTCACGCTGTTTCGAACTTAAAGGCTCGATCTTTCCGCCTTACCTTGTGAGGAACTCGCTCCAGCTTGAGTAAAATGAGGGAGTGATCCGAATTATATCTCAACAAATGATCAACCGTGGCCTGAAGATATAAATCAGCCCAACCCAGAGAAGCTATGTATCTATCCAAGCGTTCTCGCACACAAGTGTCAACATTCTTTCCTCTCTCCCAAGTCCACCATTGACCCACAAAGCCTAGATCCTTCAGCATACATCGATTTAAAACCTCTCGAAAATTTTTAATCTCACGCCTCTCTCTGTTCGAGCCACCTCTCTTTTCGTCATGAGTCAAAATTTCGTTAAAATCACTGATACGCTCAAGTTATACGACGTTTTAGTGATATTTGCGGTGCACTATGCTAAGGGTTTGATTGTAATTGTTAACATTCGTGTTTTATTTAGCCTTTAGCGGAAATTCGGAGCTTTGCGAGATAATTTGTGTTAACGCCATGTATTCCGAGCTTTCAAGATGAAATGGATTTGAATGATGTTTGATTGAAGTGTCTTTGGAGAGCTTGGGAGATTTGGCATTGTACCATAATGGGCAATCATCGGAAGCTCTAAGCACCAAGCATGCGCGTAACTTCGACCACCTACACAGCTCACGTCAACCAAGCAGCAGCTAGCGTCATCGCCCACCAAGCAGCAGCCAGCCATCGCACGCAAGCTCGCATGGCCAAAGACTCGCACGGCCCGGGCGCGCGCCTGGCCAAAGACGCGCCAAGAAGAAGCTCGCGACTCGCGAGGGATGTTCTTCGCGACTCGCGATGCTTGCCCAGCCATTTTGTGCGCGGGGAGACGAGTCCTCGTCGCGACTCGCGATCAGTGTCGCGACTCGCGACGCTTTTGACGGTTTGGGGCCACGATTTTGTGCGGGGTTTAAATGCTTCCTAAAACCTAATTTTTGGGGAGACGAAGTGGAGCACGAAGAGGAGAGCTGAAATGTAGATCTTGGAGTGGCAAGCTTGAGGGGAGAGCTCCTCTCCTCATCCTTCCTTCTTCATGATTCTCTTTTCATCTTTCCTTCTTCGTTCCTCTTTGTTCTTCATTTCTCTTTTCTTTGTTTTTCATTTCTTAGTTTTAGTTTTCAATTCTTAGTTTAGTTTTTAGGGATTTCAATTATGGATTTGGTTTTTGCTATCGGATTGTAGCTTGAATCGTTCTTGGATCAATTAACATGAAGCTTCAACCATTATTGTGAGATCTTTCCTCTCTTTCTCTTTTCCTTGATTATGGTTCAATTTCTATGCTTGCTTTCCATGATTATTGCATAATTATGCTAGGAACGTTACTAGTTTGATTGTGTGATTAATCTAATGCTAGATTTAAGAATAGAATCGGATTGTTTTACTCTTTTATCAATTGGTAGCAAACTAGGGAGTAATTTAGATGCAGATCATCTTGGTTATTTCTTAGGGAAATTGAATCAACTGTTGAATGTTTATCGCGTGTATGACATTAGCAGGTCTATTGGTTCTCTGTGTTTATTGCTGCTATTGGATTGAACTTAGACGCAGATCGGACTAGGTTATCCTTTAGTTAGGGTTTTATAGTCACGCTGATCGTGCTATTCAACTAAGAATAAGGAGAACGCGAGATTAATTCTCAACAATAGATAATTATGGAAATAATTAGAGTGGAGGTTCGAGGATCGATAATGAATTGAAGTGGATGTTAATCGGATTCAAGATCTTTCCATAATTGATTTCTCATTTTATTTACTTGCTAGTTAGTTTTAGTTTGTTTATAATATACTTGAAACCCCCCTTTGTAATTATAATTAGGTTTCTCGGTCCTTAGCTTAATCTAGGTATTGAATCACGCTGAGTACTAAACTCGTCCCTGTTTCCCTGTGGATACGACCCCTACTTCCACTATACTACCTTAGTGTAGAAGAGAGTAGGAGAAATTTTATCTTTGGCCGGGTGCGGTGCACACAACGACACCATCCGCGCCCGCCCAAATTTTGGCGCCGTTGCCGGGGAAACGGTGTTACTTGTTTGTATTTAGCGTGATTTTTGGATGGTATTGCTTGTGCTCTTTGTTTTTGGTTGGCCACTCTCTTGAGAATGGTTGATTGAAGCTTTTGACGGTTTATGGTATGATTTACTCTATATCTTGGTTATTGTCTAGCTTTAAACATTTATAGTAATGGTCATGACTTGGATTAGCTAGGAGTACTACTAGTTGATGTTTGTTGTTGACTTAATGCTAGGTTTTGGATATAATCTGATGTTATATGCTCAACCATGATGTAGTAAGCTAGGTACTAACGATGCATTGCAAGAGTTCTTGTCAATCAGTTTTGCAGGTACTTGAAGTGGAGATTGACATGGAACCACCATTGTCACACATGGAGCACAACCTAATGATTGAGCTTAAGGTATTAAGTCGAGCTAACGACTTTAAACAACAGCGCTTCTCGGGAGGCAACCCGAGACCCTTTTTATTTTCTTTCTTTTCCTTTATTTCTCATCAAATTTCCACCACCACAACAAATTTTCTTTCACCCAATGCCCACCCACTCAAAAGAACCACAACAAATCTTAATCCACTTTGAGCCAAGTCCACAAAAGAAAACCCGTCGGGAGAAGTTCAATAGCTAGGAGTTGGTGAAGTTGGAACGGTGAGATTGTTGTGTCTTTTCGATCTCTTGAGCTAGGTGCCAATCTCAAAAATTTAAAACTTTTGAATTTGCCATTTGTTTGAGTGATTTGAGGGAGAGGGTTGTGAGTTGATTTCGGAGATTTGAGTTGGTGTTGTTAAGAAATTTGAGTTTGACGGATTGTTTGGTCATGAGTCTTGAGCATTCGATCTTCGATCGATTTACCCGATTTTCGATTTTCTCCCCCCATTTTCAGTTTACTTTTTCTTCTAATTGTCGACACATTGAGGACAATGTGTAGTTTAAGTAGGGGGGAGGGTATTCTCATTCTCATGTATCTATGTTGTATTTATGTTGTATTTATTTCAATTTGAAAAAAAAAAAAATGAAAAAAAAATGAAAAAAATATAAAAAAAAAAACAATGAAAATGAATCCCGCTGAGTTGAAAACCCGCAAGGGCGGGCGACTCGGGCAAAAATTGGGGGCCCGGATAGGTTGAAAACCCGAAAGGGCAACCTATGCAAAAAAGTGGCTTATATTGAGCGGGTAAGATGGTGAGATGAAAAAAGAAATGTGAGAAGCTAGGATGAAAACCCGAAAGGGCTCCTAGGCAAAATGAGAGATTAAGAGAGAATTATGTATTTTGAAGACTCATTTGCCGGAGATTTGTTTTGGCTTTCACTTTCTTTTGATTGTTTGTTTTTGGGAGTAAGCATGGAATTTATCCCTTTTTGTCTTTGTTCCATGACTTGCTATTTTAAGTTAGTTGTTGTAGTAGTAGTTTATCTTTTGAGGTTTTAGGCGAGTTGTCATTTGGATTGTGGCGTTGGAGTGACTTCAATTCCTTTGAGATCCTTCAGGATTTGAGCTCACATTTTGGTTGTCGTTTGGTGATTATTGTTGTCGCGTCTTTGTATATTTCCGGTGAGCTTGAATCTAAGTGTGGGGGAATCATCATCCCTTACGTTTAGGTTTTTGAGCGGATGTTGTTAAGATGTGATGATGATGATGTAGTAGATGGGGAGTGTAGGTTGGTGTCGTTAGCTTGAGTGATGATTTATTTGGTGATTCTCACTTTTGAGTTTACTCGAGGTCGAGTAAAGTTCAAGTGTGGGGGTATTTGATACGCTCAAGTTATACGACGTTTTAGTGATATTTGAGGTGCACTTTGCTAAGGGTTTGATTGTAATTGTTAACATTCGTGTTTTATTTAGCCTTTAGCGGAAATTCGGAGCTTTGCGAGATAATTTGTGTTAACGCCATGTATTCCGAGCTTTCAAGATGAAATGGATTTGAATGATGTTTGATTGAAGTGTCTTTGGAGAGCTTGGGAGATTTGGCATTGTACCATAATGGGCAATCATCGGAAGCTCTAAGCACCAAGCATGCGCGTAACTCGACCACCTACACGGCTCACGTCAACCAAGCAGCGGCGGCTAAGCGTCATCGCCCACCAAGCAAGACAGCCATCGCACGCAAGTTTCGCATGCCCGGCTTTCAAAGACTCAGCACGCGCCAGCGCGCACAGCCAAAGACGCGCCCAAGAAGCAGGCTCGCGACTCGCGAGGGATGTTCTTCGCGACTCGCGATGCTTGCCCAGCCATTTTGTGCGCGGGGAGACGAGTCCTCGTCGCGACTCGCGATCAGTGTCGCGACTCGCGACGCTTTTGACGGTTTGGGGCCACGATTTTGTGCGGGGTTTAAATGCTTCCTAAAACCTAATTTTTGGGGGAGACGAAGTGGAGCACGAAGAGGAGAGCTGAAATGTAGATCTTGGAGTGGCAAGCTTGAGGGGAGAGCTCCTCTCCTCATCCTTCCTTCTTCATGATTCTCTTTTCATCTTTCCTTCTTCGTTCCTCTTTGTTCTTCATTTCTCTTTTCTTTGTTTTTCATTTCTTAGTTTTAGTTTTCAATTCTTAGTTTAGTTTTTAGGGATTTCAATTATGGATTTGGTTTTTGCTATCGGATTGTAGCTTGAACTGTTCTTGGATCAATTAACATGAAGCTTCAACCGTTATTGTGAGATATTTCCTCTCTTTCTCTTTTCCTTGATTATGGTTCAATTTCTATGCTTGCTTTCCATGATTATTGCATAATTATGCTAGGAACGTTACTAGTTTGATTGTGTGATTAATCTAATGCTAGATTTAAGAATAGAATCGGATTGTTTTATTCTTTTATCAATTGGTAGCAAACTAGGGAGTAATTTAGATGCAGATCATCTTGGTTATTTCTTAGGGAAATTGAATCAACTGTTGAATGTTTATCGCGTGTATGACATTAGCAGGTCTATTGGTTCTCTGTGTTTATTGCTGCTATTGGATTGAACTTAGACGCAGATCGGACTAGGTTATCCTTTAGTTAGGGTTTTATAGTCACGCTGATCGTGCTATTCAACTAAGAATAAGGAGAACGCGAGATTAATTCTCAACAATAGATAATTATGGAAATAATTAGAGTGGAGGTTCGAGGATCGATAATGAATTGAAGTGGATGTTAATCGGATTCAAGATCTTTCCATAATTGATTTCTCATTTTATTTACTTGCTAGTTAGTTTTAGTTTGTTTATAATATACTTGAAACCCCCCTTTGTAATTATAATTAGGTTTCTCGGTCCTTAGCTTAATCTAGGTATTGAATCACGCTGAGTACTAAACTCGTCCCTGTTTCCCTGTGGATACGACCCCTACTTCCACTATACTACCTTAGTGTAAAAGAGAGTAGGAGAAATTTTATCTTTGGCCGGGTGCGGTGCACACAACGACACCATCCGCGCCCGCCCAATCACCCCCTAGCAGAATGGGGATAGTAGACTCCTCACAAATTTGATTGATTAATTTCCAAGTTCGATACTTGTTCCCTGCATCAGCCCATCCATAAACACCAACAAACCTCCAAGTTAACTCCCCTTTTGTGACATCCCCGCACATATGGTGACTAGACAAAGAAATTAAGTCAAACTTAACCCTTTCATCCTGCCAATACAAACATAATCCACCTGATCTCCCGGAACTTGCTACTCCAACAGAACTGGAATAACCAATTTGCTCTTTTACCTTCTCTGCAGCTGCTTTACTAATCATAGTTTCAGAGACAAAAACTAAATCAGGGCCGGGGAATAGATATTGCTCCAGCTCCGGAGCCTGCGAACTATCCAAGGGTTGCCCATACCCTGACAGTTCCAACATAAAAGATTCATAATGCCTGGCGGGGTTGGACATCACCAACCACCGCCTCGACAGAATTCACCTTACTGCCAAAAGTAACAAAATCATCCATTTTGGCCTTTTTATGGCCTAAATCATCATCCAGCGTTTCATCCACAATCATTTCATCAACAAGTTTTCTTTTTAACAAGTTTCCATCACAAGGCACAGATATTGCATCATTTTTATCAACTAACGTCACATGCTGTGGGTTATTCATTTTCATTCTAGCATGAGTTTTGACTTTGTGAGACTTAACAGGGGTACCTTTATTAGAGTCAACACTAAAATAAAATAAAGGAGCAACACTTACATTACTCATGCAAGAGTTCACATTACTTGCGTCACTAACATTATGCAAGTGATGTGGCCCTCCACCCACACTTGCTATCAAAGGGACCTCCTCCCCTACATAAGCAACCTCACTCCCAACATCATCATGTAACTCTTTCCCCAGTGCAATAGCTCGAGCATGAAAATTCTCCTTCTCACCCTCATTAGCTTCCACGGCTGGCTTGGGTGAGAATTGTAGGACCCGAGCACAACTGTGGAAAACTTCCTCCTCCATCTTAATCCTCCCCCTTCGCGGTGAGGCTCTAAGCCATGAGCCCCAATGCTTTTCCGTTTCCTTATCTTCTTCAGTAGACAATTGACAATCACGTTCAATATGGCCTAGGAGACCACAACAATAGCAGAAGTTGGGAAGCCTTTCATACTTCACTTCCACTGCCGCAATCGAACCATCACTGTTTCGAAGTTGTTGGATGCGGCGGAGTGGTTTAGTAACATCAACAAGGACCTTCAAACGAGCCGATTTATCCCATATAATACCATCCGAGTCAACCTCCAGCACCTCCCCAAGACTTCTCCCTAACGTTCTCACCCTCTTCTCGGACCTATTGTTCATTGGCAAGTTGTAAAGACGTATCCAAAATGGGCTGTGTGTCAAAGCAATATGCGAAGGTTGTGCCCTGCCATCGATTTCGTTAAGTAACACAAGATTCTGGTCGAAAGACCATGGCCTCCCCACCAAAACCTTCGACTTATCCTTTAAAGAAGCAAACTGTACAACGAATAAGCCGTTCTCGATCGAGCGAAACAAAGCTCCCTTTGATAAAACCCAGATCTGGTTCAAGGTTTTCTTCAAAGCCTCAAAATTATGTGGTCTGATCGCTAAAACTTTCCCGACTAAGGATAGGTTAATTGTCGAGTCCTCCTGATCATCGTATCCATCATCGAAAGAAACAATTTCTTTCTCCTCCTCTGAGATGCGTAATTTGGAACACTGTGCTATGATATCATCAGCCATCAAGCTAATAACAATCCCAAGAAGGGATTCAAGACTCGACAAACAAGACTTTTCGTTGGAAAAGCCAAAACTTCTCACTCGAACCCTAGTTTCGCCCTAGAGCCAAAGACTTAGATACAAATGTTATCATTATACAACTACCTAAACCTATATAAACCCCCTAATCCCATCTCATATTTTCACGGCTTTACTCTCAATATCTCACACGACGCATCGCAACTCTCACCTCACGCACAACATCAAAATTCCACCGCCTCAACTCTTTAACTCCACCTGCTAATACACGTACACCCTCATCTCACAAATCACTCACATAATTCCACGCCATTCTCCATACAACTCCCTAATAATACTAATCACCGCCATACATCACCTAACACCACACTACAATACTCCTAAGTCAACGCCCAATACACTTGATACAAAAAAATCTTGCGCCTAATACATATTACGTAACAAAAGACAACTTTTTAAAGGCTTGTTCAATGTTCAATTTTCCAAGATCCGTACAAATCAACGACCCCGGACGGTGGTATAATTTCTGAGGGTCAACTAAATTAACCACCTTTCTTTTATTTCTTTATTTATTTTTATTATTTTCTTGAAGTTACTAACGTTCTATTCATGATGTAGATTGTTAACAAATTCATGCGATTGTAAGTATTGTATATTATACTAACTAACTGCAATATTTTATTTTCTTATTTATTTTCATATTATTCTTGCATTTGTATATTATATGCCTTCCTGATCATTATATGCATATTATATAATTGTCCCTGCTTTATTGCTTTTATCACCCACATGTTATTATTGCTAAACAAGACCTAAAGAACTGTTCTAACATTAATCAGATTAATCTGGACAACCTGTTAGGTTCCCTGTAATATTGATTGCATAATAACTTGTCACTATAAATTAGTCTTTTTATGTGTTTTCTGAACTAATTTAGACCAATTATTTTTAGGGTGTTTAAAACATTATTTGATTATTCTTTGGCATAAAATCTGCAATGAATCGATATTTAGTAGAGGCCAACTTTGGGCGAATGTGGTTCGTTATGACTATATTCGTACCCTCACCCCCGAACTCAATCTCTGGTTCATTTTGACCATATATAGAGTAATGACGGGGAAATCTACATTGGATAATTTGTCCCTATGATTTTCCTATATCCAATTAGGTTTATGATTCTTCCTAAAAAGAATTGTTGGGGACTTCTTTCAAAACAATTTTCAATAAAACCTTAACAGTGGGGTAGTCAAATCTAATACGCGCTCACACCGCGTAGGCGAAATAAAAACACGCCTACAATTTGGCGACTCCACTGGGGAGGATTTTAAAAAATTAATTTTTTAAATGAGTGGGTGAAACTTGAAAAATACGATTCATTCTTATTTTATGCCTTTGAATAATATACAGTTTTGCATATGCATGGCTACTGTTTAGCCACCATAAAGGACAATCTACCTTGCCTCATTAGCACATGTTCTATGTGTGAGGTCACCCCCGGGGGGTTTGCGCTTTGTCCTTCCAAAAAGCTTCCTTAGCAATAGTGTTGGATCTTAGTCATAAGCAAACCTACCCAACAATGGCATTGTTCTTTTGATCTTGACTTGAGACTGGAGTGCGTCTTACACGTGGCCACTCCTTTTAGCAGGGGTACGAAGCGTTGGATCAATCTCTTAGTCATGGACCCTTTTCAGCCTTAACCTAAACCTGACCAATAGTTGAATGTAGAACTGGACTTTAGGTTGGAACTGTTGCATCCATGTTATATGACATTTGTCTGTGATTGCAATTCTTGCCTGTGATTATCCTGTCAAATTGTCATTATTATGCGTCGTTCTTAAAATCGCATCTAAAATAGATCGTCATTTTCGTCCGAACTCTCGTCAAATTACCAATACGCATGCCGCAGAGCAGTGCGCCAAACGCATTAATTTGCGCCTGGCGCACTGTTCCTGCGCCAGACGCATAGCATGCGTGCCGCGCACATCAATTGCGTGGCACACAGCTTATTCGTCCCATGCTTATTGATCCTTTGACCATTGTTCCAAGTCAAAAAAAATAAAGAAGATTTTCAATCTCTAATCTCCTATCTATTTCAAAAATTTTATCTCCACCTTTTTTTTTTCAAAAAAAATCTCTCCATCTTTTTTTCTATCACCTATCTTTTTTCGAAAATTCATCCTAGCTATATCCTATCTCTTCATGTATATTATCCATCTTTTCATATGTACATCAATTAGGATTTCTTTCCTTTTAGTGTCCATCTTGTTGTAAAAGTCTCGTCCACCTAGGAATTCTAACTCCATTAGAAATCCATCTAGCTCATATGTGTAGGTTCATCCAGTTTCACTCCATTTAGAGTTCTTAACCCCATCTAACTCACCCCATGTTAGAGTCTTGATTCGCTTGAGTCTCATCCATCTTAGGAGTCTAAACCCATGAGAATTATGTCCATCTTAGGAGTCTAAATCCAGTAGAACTTCGTCCATTTTAGGAATCTAGGTCCACTAGAGTTTCATTCACTTTAGGAGTTCAGGTCCACTAAAGTCTCGTGCATATTAGGAGTCTAGCATCCTTGAAAGTTCATCCTTGAGAGTTCAGGTACCCCTGAATGAAGATATAACTTCCCAATGAGGATCCGCTGCAAGGCTTCAACATTCATTAACGAGATGAACACACTCACCACCATTGGAGGTTTTACCTTGGAGCAATCGGGTACACGCTTGGTTATCCATTTTAACGAGGAGTTTTGATATATTAGCATCTCGAGCTAACTCAAGACCTTTCAGAACTGCAAGCATTTTTGCACGTAAGAAGGAGCGTGCTCCATAGTGAGAGGAGAAACCAATTTATACTATTATGCAATAAAAGATTTTAATGGTCAAATTAGTGTATTGGAGACCGCATAAAATACAAGTGGATGAATCTTTATGAAATAGAGATAGTAACAAGAACCTAATTAAATTAAGGATTTTTTGATTTTTACCACCTTTTAAAATCACGATTTTCAAGATAACTACCTTATAAGTTCATTTTTTTAAATAACCACCTTATATGACCTAAATCTCTTTAAATACATACCAATTGACAGATTTCGTATAAGAAATTGGTCTTAAAGAAGGGTTTAAACCTTATATACATTCTAGTGAATAAATGTGAAAGTTGTGGAATTGTTCTTAAACCCTTTTTGAGGATAATTTCCTTGACAGAATATGTCAATTGGTAGGTATTTAAAAGGATTTAGGTCATATAAGGTGGTTATTTAAAGAAATGAACATATAAGGTGGTTATTTTGAAAAACGTGTTGTTAAAGTCAAATTAAATTAATTTCAATCCCCAAAACTAGATTGAACAAATAATCATTTCTCTAATAAAATCTATTTTCTTAAAAGTAACATTAGGGAGTGCTATTTTTTGCTCACCTCCAAATGAGCATAGTGCGAGCTCTAAATGAGCAAATGAGCATAGTGGGAGCTCCAAATGAGCAAATGAGCAAAAAAATAGTCTTGGGTGTACCATGCTCACGGTACACTCGATTGTATGATAAAAATTGTATAACATAAGGTACATAATTGAGAATTTGAGACACTCCTATAATGACAACGAAACTTTTTTTTTCCATAAAATATAAAGACCACAATACTTTAAAAACATTTATAAGATCATATTACTTCCTCCGTTTCTTTTTAAATGTGGCACTTTTACTTTTCACGCATGTTAATATAAAACTTTGAGGACATATATCTCTAATTTTGTATTTGTAAAAGTTATAAAAAATACATATTAAAAAAAAAAATTAAGACGAATCTAACAAGATTCCACATGACTATATTTTTATTCACGTATAAATCACAAACGATGATCAAAGTGAAATTTGTAAATAGTGTAAAATATCAAAGTGTCACATTTAAAAAGAAACGGTGGAAGTATAAAATTTAGAATCGTATACATTTTCAACAAACATAAGGAAATTAAAACCCAAAAGATCATATTTCATCATCAAATTTGGTTCAATATGGGTGATTAGCATAAGTAAAACAGAATATCCAAACAAGGAAACCAAACCAAAGCTTGTTAATCATACTTACACATAGGGCTCGTTTGGTTGGAATTGGGAAGTATAACTCCCCATGAATTTGCATTGCCCATGAATTTTTATTTCCTAGGAAGTGCATTTTTTTGTTTGGTTGAACATGGGAAATTCTATTTCCCATGAGAAGTTCCACTTACCTAGGGGGCCTAGGCAAGTTACTTCCTCCATTTTGTAGGAAGTAAAACTTTTTAGGAAGTTCTACTTCCCATGTTTTTGCCAACCAAACAACAACACATATATTTATTTCCTAGGAATTCTAATTTCCCATGCATTTGAAGGTTAACCAAATAAGCTTATAGTTTAAGATAAGGACTGCAAACCAACATAGTAAAGATTTAAGATTACAACAACTATCAACCCACAAAAATCAATCATTTATACTTCCACCTAAATTGGATTTCCCTCGTTCTTTTAGATCAACAAAAAGAAAATAAAAAGAAGAATAACCCAGAAAAAAAGAAAATCAAACCAAAAAAACCCAGTTCTTCTTCTTCTTCTTCAATCAACTGTGCCCTACCTTAGATCTCGACCGTCTGATCAATTACATCAATGGGTGTTCCGGCATTCTACAGATGGTTAGCTGATCGTTACCCATTAGCAATTTCCAACGTTGTTGAAGATAAATCAATGGAGGGTGTCCCAGTTGATATTTCAAATCCTAATCCCAATGGAATGGAGTTTGATAATTTGTACTTGGATATGAATGGAATTATTCATCCTTGTTTTCATCCTGATGGAAAGGTAATTTCTTTCTCATTGTTTCAAGCAATTTGTTTTTTCTTTTGGGAAATTTTGAGTATTTTTTGTTGAAGTTTTCAACATTTTTTGTTATTGGGTATATGGGAATTTAGGGCTTTTAACATTGTTGATGTGCTTATTTTGTTCATTGTATGTTATTGGATGCATTGAGTTTGGCATTATGGCATGTGAAATTGGGGTTTTGGGTAAGGGAAGTAGCTAAAATTTCAACTTTTGGGTACATGAAATTTTTTGGGTATTTGATGAAGGGTTCAATGGATAGCTAAACACTTGTGATAGTTGCGCTTCGGCAGATATAAGATGTTGAAACTTCATGGTTGACGTTGTAAATGAAATTGAAGTTTTTATAATGTTGGGCCAGGTGTAAGTGAAGATAAACTTGTTGTTTGGATTGTTTACCAATATCAAGTTAATGTGGGAGATGTGTAGTTCTTGATGAAATGCTATGATAAACTGATGTTGGTTGTTCAGAGTGTAAGTGGAAAATCGATTTTTACGTGGCAACCATGTAAATATACCGTCCATATTGAAAGGAAAGACTTACCTAGTGAGACATTATACACTTCTATCTCAATTGCTATGTTAATAGACCTAATACTCTTTTCCATAAATGTTAGACTAGAACCATGAAAATGGCCTTTTCACTTTTCAGTTATTTTGGCTGTCTATAAATACTAGATTTTCTGTTATATGAACTATTAAGGAAATATTATATGGGTATATGTTACTAAGAATGCTATATGCATGACAAGGAATTGAGGTACAAGAGAAAAACTGAGTAATGTTTAGTAGGAGGAGTTAGGGGTGGCAGACATCCCTGATTGAGGGGCTTAGATAAAGAGAAGTATGGGAAAAAGAAGAGAGTAGAGATAAGGCAGGTTTGCTGAAGTATAGGCAGATCCAGAAACAGTAAGGGAGGAGAGAGCAGAAGGCATTACGTGACAATTGCTAATTAGATTTTAGATATCCTTGTTATGTAAATATTTATTAGATACAAATGATTGTATGACATTGATGGCAGTACTGGTGTTTTGCAATCAACTAAACAATTTGTTCATTGGTTGGTTATTGATTGAACATTGAATAGTGCACCACGGAACATCTACCTTAGCGTCGTAAATTCCACTTTTGGCCTTTATCACCTGGTGGAGGACTATGGTGCAATTAAAGTTGTCCCCATGTGGCATTGCATTAGTATGTAGTTACATTACGAAATGTCGAATTGGGAAGGCTACAAATGATTGTGGTATGGACAAGTCAACTGTTGGCAGACAGGCAGGTATGAGGTTGATGGGCAGGTGGTTTGTGTTTGGGCTGGTGGATATGAGTTATGACACAGAATTCACCTCTGCCTCACTATTATAAGTTGTCATGTCCATTCCTGTCCTGTTAGACAGTTACCCATGAAAATATTAATGACCCTCCATACCCACCTCAATTGGGCCAGATGTGGGGCAGTACCCGCTTCTGCCCACTTTTACTCCAATCCCTAGATGCAGCTGCCATTGCCAATTTTCTCCATCTCCTTGGAACTTTCCCTATTAGAGACATCATACTCGTCCTTGTTTTGCAATTACATTGAGTCTTCTAAAATCTAAATTAAAGCAAAATGATTGCCAGCCAGCATTGTAAAAAATGCCATCTCACGAATTAGATGTCTTTAAAATCTTTGTATACAATGTTGACAATAAATCTACCTAATGTCTCTAAAATGGCTTCATATCAAAGTGGAGTAATAGAATTTTTTATATATAAACTTTTTGTGATGAGCCGCTTACAGAGAGAATGCTACCAACTTGCCATTATACCCTTGACCCTAAACATATGACTGTTTCCAGTTTCAGAATATTGAGTGGGTAAGATGGCTAATGATTGATTTGATTGCTATCATTATCTTAAGACAATAAAAAGGTATTAACTTTTTGTCGGGAGTTGTAAGCTCTTTGCACTTATTCGCCTATACCATAATGTTTTGATACGTGAGAGGGTCTGAAAGGTTTATATGCCGAACTGAGGGGAACAAAATTTTCTGGTTGGAATTGACGGAGACATTTTGTTTACTCCTTCAATCTGGAAATAAGTGTTACTATGGCAGTATATCTTAGAGTTTGAACTGACAGGGTGACAGTTAATTTTGAATGACACAGTATTATCTCTGGAATCTCAACTTGATGTTATGACCGATTTAATGCAAAAAAAAAAAGGAAGAAGTTACTTATACTCCTCCTTTGAACCAGGAACCAATAATGTGAAGCATCTGATATATGTTGGAGGAGTCACCTGGGCTCGGGGTTATAAATCTTTGGTTTTATAACTCACTATCATGACAATAATTATAGACTGAACATATGCATGTCACCAGTGTCCGTGAAGTGGCATAGCATTTGATGTCTGAAACTTGTACACTTCCTACCTTTAGAGAAAAAATGGAGCAGAGTGAGTAATGACTTAATGTAGAAGAATCTTTGAAGCTCTTCTTCTTTTGCCTCTAGCAAGTTAAACTGAGTTATGCTATGAAAGTTCAAAATCTGTTTGGCATTGTAACAAATGTTCTGGAAGATAATTTTCCATTTTTGAGCTGTTAGTTAATGGCTATTAGAGAGAGGTCTCCTAATTGCTTACTGTTGGGTGACTTCCCCTTCTTTTCCAGGCAAAAAGGGAAGTTCGCTGATATTTGTTTTCTAATATTGCAGCTTGCACCTGCAACTTATGATGATGTATTCAAAACAATTTTTGCTTACATTGATCATATAATCTCATTAGTTCGTCCAAGGAAGGTTCTCTACATGGCAATTGGTAAATTTGGTTTATCATGTCCTTTTTTTTTAAAAAAAATTTTATGTCATGACTTATTGCAATGTGGAATCACTTATGTGTCATCCTGGAAATGATAGATGGAGTTGCACCAAGAGCTAAAATGAATCAGCAACGTTCAAGGCGCTTCAGAGCCGCAAAAGATGCTGCAGAGGCTGTAAATTCGCTTTGTCTTTATTTGGTTGAGCCTTTTCTTACTTTTTGATGACAATTCTCAGAATCTTGATGCTGGTGCATATGATTTCATTCTAGGAAGCAGAGGAGGAGAGACTGAGGAAAGATTTTGAGGCTGAAGGAAGAACTCTAGCCACTAAAGAAAGACGAGAAACAAGTGACTCAAATGTCATTACTCCTGGTACAGAATTTATGTATGTGCTCTCAGTGGCACTTCAATATTATGTACAGAAGAGATTGAACAACCACGCTGGCTGGCGGAGGATGAAGGTTAGTCATACAACTCCTGTGCTCTTTAGTCCCTTAAAGATCTGATCGGATGATTCCTTTATATTGGAGTAATCCCTTCTTTATCTTTTCCCCATATACTTCTGGATTTCAGGAGAATTTCTCTCCAAATTTATTTATGAGGCTGCATTGGGTGCTTATTTGAAGGTTATTCTATCTGATGCTAATGTACCCGGCGAAGGAGAACATAAAATCATGTCGTACATTCGGTTGCAAAGAGATCAGCCTGGTTTTGATCCTAATACTCGACATTGCCTGTACGGATTGGTGAGTTCTTTGTAGTCTATCTATGTATCACTATATATTGACGTTCCAATTTTTTTCCCTGTGTTTACGTCTGTATTAATGTCACTGTTTCACTTTCAATTTACAGGATGCTGATTTAATAATGTTGGCTTTGGCCACGCATGAGGTGCACTTTTCAATTCTGAGAGAGGTTTGTTATGCTCTGCATTGTGCTTTTGAGATAATAATTTATAGATCTTGTTTGTCTTTATCAGTTACATGACTATTTTTCTTGCATTTAGGTTGTCACTCTGCCTTCACAGCAGGAGAAATGTTTTCTTTGTGGCCAAGGTGGTCATCTGGCAGCTGATTGTCGTGCTAAGCCTGATGCAAATGGAAAATTGGTAGATGATACCCCTGTTTACAAGAAAAAATATCAGGTTTTGTGCTTGATCTCCTGGGCGCTAGTGATTTTTGGTCAACTTGTCTACAGCCATGTTTGTCAACTCTTTAATTATTATATTACTTTTTTTTGTGGATTCTTGCAGTTCCTCAACATTTGGGTATTAAGAGAATATCTACAATATGACATGGAGATTCCTGATGCACCTTTTCCTACAAATTTTGAACGGTTAATTGATGATTTTGTGTTCCTGTGTTTCTTTGTTGGCAATGACTTCCTTCCGCATATGCCTACATTAGAAATACGAGAGGTATGAAAAGTTATGCTTCCATATATTTTGCGACTTTACTTTTCATGCCTTTTTAAATGTTAATCTTGTTCTTAAATTATCTTCTTGCTTAGACTACAAAGTTCATAGTATATTTTCACCATCAATGTGGAGCTGTCCTCCTTTTCCCCCCAATGTTTTTTTGTTGATATGAATCTTCCTTTATATATGTGTGGCATGTTTCTTTTCTGTTTCAGGGTGCTATAAACCTGTTGATGCATGTATACAGAAAAGAATTTGCAGCTATAGGTGGTTATCTGACTGATGCTGGTGAAGTAAGTTGTTTTTATCTAATTCAGACTTATTTTGTCAGTCTTGCTTATTCATATTTTTATTTTTGTAGTTTCCGATAGAAATGGATGCTGGAACATACCATTTGTAATAGAAGTATAAAGTGAAAAGTTGGGAAATGGTTACAAAAAAGAACAGAGAAAGTAGGTGTTATAAAGATATAAAAGTCTGAATAATATGCCTTCTAGTGTTCTTATTAGATGAAGCAAACATAGGACGTGGGAAAGAATGAGAATAAAGTTCCTTACCTAACCTTTCTTCAGGAAAGTTAGAATACACAAAAAGGTAAATCACAAAAATCAAACTAACAAAGCCTCGTCTTCCCTCGAAAAAATAAATTTGAAAAGAAGGGGAAAAAAAAGAATTTGTTGAACCTCCAATAAGAGAAACCAGAAAATCTTATGTCTCTTTCGCCTTCGGAGTTCGAACTTCATATATTGTTTGTGTAGAGGACTTAGAAGAGAAGAAAGGGCAATTTGATGCATCCATTCTCTACCAAAACCAAATGACCTTTTCCAAAGAAACTTCATGTCACAATGCGAAAACAAATGATTGCCTCACTAGCAAGACATACACACGTGAAGAAATCAAGTCTTGTGTTGTGTGGTTTTAACAAGTATTGAGCTTCCCCAAACTGGCAACCCAAAGGCATAAGCTTTGAATAGTTTCAGATGCTTATTATTCAAAAGTAGAAAGGGGAAGGATTGTGAATTTGGTGTTTTCTAAACAGGGTCGGGAAAGGACTGAGAGATAAAAAATCTGAAGTCATCCGACCACACTCTTCTATGATGGGAGTGTGACTAAGAAACAAATTCAAGGATCCTTAACAAGTTAATTGGCTCCTATGAACTCCTAACCATGAAATTTATTAGGAAATTAGTCCGTCACCCAAAACTAAGAAAGAGGAGTAAGATTTGTAGCTAAATATATCAAAGAGAGAGAAAAAGGATACTGGAAGGCTGCTCCCTGCCAAAAAATACTTCCAAATACCAACATGATCTCTGTTACCCTTCTTGTACTTGACCTAGGGAAAGAAGAGATAAGAATTGTGTTAAGCGAACCTTTAAGGACTAGTATGAGGACCTGTGACCTGTTGGCATATCCCATTCATTTGATTATCTGATAATGCAAGTGGGATACCACCATTTCCCTTCCTAAATGAAAACCCATCTGAGGAACCCACGTCTTTGCTCCTTAAAAACTGCCTACTGAAGACATCAACCTCCAAAGAGAACACAAAAGCAGAAAGAGGATTGCCTAACTCAAGGCTCAAACCACGAGTAGCCCAAACCACCAACTCTGAAAAAAAGAACCTCCTATTTATCCTACCTTTTAGGACCAAAACCCATATTCTTTATCACCTTTATCCAAAAAATACTCAGAAACTATCATGAGATTTCTAAAAATCCTGCTGAAAATAACGCCATACTGCCTACCTCGAGATTATCATCCACCACCTCATTAGCTACCAGAGTAGCTTCCAGAATCTGTCAACCCCACTCACAAAGCCACTCTGGTCATCAGAAATCTTACGAGGTAAGACCACATTCAAGTGGTTAGAAAGAACCTTTACCAAAATTTATAAACACTTGCAACCAGACAAATAGGTCTGAATGTTTGCCAGAAAATTTGATCTTCCTGGAAAACGTTTTGGGATGTTTGTTTTGGGTTCTGTAATTTCCCCTGCCAAAAGAATTCTTTTGACTGCGAGTCCCAAATGTTACAGTGTCCAGGAGCTTGTATCCGCTATTGGAACTTACTCTAAAATAATGCACTTATGGATGCTTTCTGATTGGCATAACTCACTGATAGGATGCTAGCTGCTACATTATAGTCTAAAAATTTTAAATATTTGTGCTGCTTAGGAACTACACTACCTACATAAACAAAACGAAACTTTTCATTGCTGTTTACAGAATATATATTGTGTATCATATAAAGTGGGGTTGCTACTTGCTACAGGTGACTAATATGACAAATGCCTTTTATTACGTCTGACAACAATTATGGTTCATGTAGCACAGAAACAGGAACGGTGTAATGACACCTTTGGAGCAAAGAAGGGGAAGTAGAAAACGCTAATATGATCAAAGAATATATTTTAATAAATTCTTATAGTTTATTGTGTCAAAACAATATACAAAACAATCAAGTTTTTTATCCAGAAAATAATCCTCAGTGCTTAGAGGAGATAGGGGGTTAGCTGATAGAAAAAGAAGTTAAATACTTTTACAAGTCTACATCCAAGTGTAGGCCCTGAGGTCTGTATAATTCCCTGTTTTAAGTCTTTTAACTAGTGAAGCTTCCACACCAAAGCCCAATGTGATAAGGGTCAAACTTGTATTGGCTAGGTGAAGCATTTGCAGAGAGGCACAGGTGAGACGCAAAAAGGCGCATAACAATCTTTGTTACACCCTTTTTAAAAAAAAAAAAATGATGCTAGGAGTCCCAACTATGACTGAACATTTTTTAAAGTTCCAACTACCAATTAAGCAATGGCAGTCCCAACTTTGATGGGTATTGTTTTTCGGTGGTCCCAGCAGGTTACTAGGTGGTAGGATAAATAGGAGGTTTTTTTTTTCTGTGAACAGCCACCGGAGATGGGATGAGCAGATATAGCTCCTAGATAAGGCTGGAGAAATTGAGAGAGAGAGAGAGAGGGAGGGAGGGAGGAGAGAGAAGGGGGGGGAGGAGGGAGGGTCTTCAGCACAATTGCTACCGAATATGGGCTTTGGTCCTCTTAAATGACTGTTCTATTTCTCATTATATGGCAATATCCGTCCTTTCTCCATGATGCTAAATATTTCCCATGTGTTGTATGAAATGTTTTAGTTCTTACTCTTCAATGAATAAAGAACCATAGAAGTCTCTTTCTATTCTTGAACGGCGTTAATGGTAGTAATTTTTGGTACTCAGGTCTTTCTAGATAAAGTGGAACATTTTGTTCAATCAGTTGCTGTTCATGAAGAACAAATCTTCCAGAAACGGGTTCGCATGCAGCAGGTTCCCATCACTCTTCTTCCTTTCTCATCCAATGTATTTGCTATGCTTTAGTTGTATACGTTACTGACAATGCAGACTCAATGGACTGAGTTTTGCTCATGTTTGTAGTTTTACTCACGTATGCTTTATGTGTGTGTGCACACCCTCCCATCTCTTGTATGCATGTATAAAATGTTACTTCAAACACCATCTCCTTCCCTCCCCCAACAGAAGACAAGTTGTAAACACTATATGCTTGCTGCTTAAGTATTTTCTATTTTTTAAATCGTGCTTTCCCGAGGGCTTATTTCTTTTTTGCTAGAATCTACACTCACTTCTTTTACTCCATTCTTTCCTAGTATTTCTTGTGATAAGTACATTCTCTTGTCCATACTTGGTGTCTTTTTTTTTAATGATAGCCGAAATTACATTAGGCCGGAAGCGTTTTTATGTCTCATTTTCTCTAATCTGATTGCCATGGCAATAGTTTTCTGATATATGCTGTATAGTGGCTTCTGGAGGTGTTATGTTTTATGATTGCTAAAATTGATTGATGAGAAGCACCAAACAGGACTCTTTTTGTTCTAATTGTTTGCCATGTCAATAGCTACCTGATATATGCTGTTTCATAGTAGTGCTGAAAGTATATCGGCGCTAGTGGCTTCTGGAGGTGTTATGTGTTATGATTGCTAAAATTGATTGATTAGAAGCACTAAACTGAAGCATTTCAAGTGGCTCGCTAAATGGTAGTGCTGTTGAGTAAAGCTGCCAAGTTTTTTTTAGTAATTCTATATTTGTAATTCTGGTGACTTGAAGTTAGGGATTGAATCTTGGTCGCATCATGGCATCGCGACTGGGTTGTATAGGTTTTTTAGCTTTTCACAACCATTGCTACAATTGCAAACTATCTGCAAATCCTTTGAAAGTGGTTGCACAACCCTTATGGTGCTCTCGACCACATCTGAGATTTAAAACACTGCTTGCAGAGTCTTTTTTGTCGAGTCAACCTCCAATGCGGCTTTATATAATAATCAACATCCGTCTAATGGTACCTATGAATTCTCTGTTTCATGTGCTCTGCTCTGTTATATAAGATGGAAGGTGGTAGGTTGAATAGCTCATGTCCTTTAAATAAATTGACTTTTTTTTTCCTCAACTTCTTGTCACATAAAATTTTGGCCAGACAATGTTTGCATTACCTAATTGCTAAGTATCTAAAGAAATAACAATGAGTTACCCAAGTTGATCCCCTGAAGGGTTTAGTTATGTCAAAATTCATAAGTTGGTTGCTATGATGATTCCATGTTTCATGCAAACATTTGTCTAACCTTAACTTAAAAAAGGATTATGCAATTGCATGTTTGAATATACTTGATTTAATAAGATTTGAATTTTTAATGGGTTCGTAAATGTCCTCCTTTGATTTATAGATGTATGAGAACAATGAGGAGATGAAGAACAAGGCAAAACGAGAATCAAAAGATCCGTTCGAAGAGCCACAGCCTCCAGCGGAAGACAAGGTGAGGCTTGATCATTTGACCATCTTTGAAGAGCTGCAGCTATTTAAGTCTTTGCAAATTATTGCACCGAATGTCACGAGATGTCTGATCCATGACATGTAACCGGGAATCATTACTATCTTTGGCAGCTGAATCTATGCTTTTTTTGCTAAAGTGGCTTAATATGGCTGATTCTACTGGCCAATTGATCTGATTTCAGAGAGTTGATATTTTTCTGCTTCGATTATGAGTTAGAGGCTTTGTAGCACTTCCATTTCTTTGCTTCCACTCGGAGAGCTCACGAATTTGGTGCTAGCTTCATGCCTTTGGTCAATCTATTTAAATATTCTTCATCATTGTGAAGTTTGAGCTTTGATGCTTTGGCTCTCGGTACTGTTATTTTCTGGTTGAACAATGTATTGTTCCTGGACCCTAGGCGATCATTGTGTTTAATAAGTGTTTGTTAAGAGGGAAAAGAGAAAAAAAATGGAAGTTAAACAGAAGGATATATTTGCATATTTTTGCTTCATTTTTTCTTATTATCGCTCTCATTGGACTTTTTTTTCTTTGTTTTTGCTGTTACTATTTTCATTTTCAATTTCAATTATTCTTTGTGATAATTTATAGTTAGAACACTGATATACATTTAAAAAAAATAGGGATATTGAATCAGATCAGATGTGTCACATTTACAATTATATTTTTCTGAATATTGGAAAGTGTATTGCTGCTTGCGTACTATTCTTTACCTGTTTCTTGCCGTGCTTATGAGTCTCAATTCTCAAACTCTTTGGCACTGTCAAGTACATTAATGAATCAGTATCTTTTCTGCAGATCAAACTTGGGGAGCCTGGGTATAAAGAGAGGTATTATGCTGAGAAATTTGGTGCAACAACTCAGGATGAAATTGACAAAATTAGGAAAGATGTGGTCAGTACCATCAGTTTCAATGCTTAGCACTTATGCAAATTAATATGTATGAGCATTTTGCATCCTACAACTTTTTGCTTGCATTTTGAATGGCTTCTCTGGTACTGCGTCTAGAGTTGCCTGGATGTTGTCATAAACTTTGTTTGGCAGACATTTCTCGAAAGTCTAAGCAGGGAACTTAACATGCAGTTGCTCCATGGAATTGGGTCTGCCCTTTTCAACATTCTGCAATATTACAATAAAAGCTGTCTACTTGTTATATCCTACATGGTTCAAACCAGTATAGGTGAAAATTGTTCTTTTAAGAAAGAAAAGATATCTTTGTTTATTAGACTATTTTTGGGAAAGTTTGAGCATCTCCCTTTAGTTTCTTGTGCTCAGATGTTTCAATTTAGTTAGCTAATTTTTACATGATTGATTCCAGAAGGAAAAAAATGATAGCTCTTCAATTTTGTAAGACATTGTGTTTAGACACCTTTCTTGGCAAAAGCTTGATCACCTCCCAATTGTTCCTTTGGCTTAGATGTTTCGACTTTTTGTTCTTTGCACCCTTGATTATAGAATCAGAGAATTGTTTATTATATCATAAGTTGACTACTGTTTTTTTCCTTCAGTATTTTGATTTATCTTATTATTTTCCTGGGACTTTTTCTCTTTGGGGGAGGGGGGCTGCTGGTCCGGAATGTTGTACTCAAAACTGAAATAAATATGACAGGTAATTGGTTAGGCATGTAGAAGAATCATGTAGTCTGATCCCTTTATTTTCTATCTTCTTTTCTGGGGCCTGGAGGAGGGGTATCATGCGGTCAAAGTTCTAGGTTGGAACTTGTTATCTTTGCTCTATCTGCTCATGGGAATTTATGAGGTGTTTCTCTCCTCATTGTTTCACTTTTTAATTTTTATGGGTAGCTTGTTGGATTTTGGCTTTGGTATCTTAGATATTTTTCCGGAGGAGAGGCTTTTATTTAGTAACTTTCTTGTGGTTCCCCTTTTTCCCTCCCCTCCTTCATAGGACCTTAGTTTTAAAAAGCGCGCCCAGGCGCTAGGCCAGTTGAGGCGCAAAGCAAATCGCCTTTTCAAACCCAGGGAATGCGGGTTACACAAGGCGAATAGAGCGCGTGCTTCATGCCACCTTTTGGGTGGTGCAAGGCACGCCGCCTTTGGTGGAGAAGTGCTGGGGAGAGGGGGGAGAGTAGCTCTGAGTTGAAAAATAAAAATAAAACCAAAATTTCTTCGATTTCATACTTACCTTGGCTTTAATTTACTAATTTCGAGCAAAACGCCTTGTTAATTGCATTAAATTTCGTCAAATTGAACCCAAATTAAAAATCCCTAATATGGGAGATAAACCCTAATTCATGATTTGCTGGCTATTGATGGACGCCAACTCGACGGAGGTGACAGAGGTCGGCCGCGAGCCATGTGCCGTCGTATCTCCGGTGTCCTTCGCCTGGGAGCAGCCTTTAGGTTAGTCCCTCTCTCTCCTTCCACCATCTGCTTCATTCTTTTCTTTTCCTCTTCACGCTGTAATGAGGCTTTCTCCAGCCTTTTCTTTGTTTTTATTTTATTTTATTTTACCTTTATGACTGAGATAGTCATAGCCACGTGTTCTTTTACCTTTTCTTTTCTTCCTTATCCTCTCCTTTCCTTCTTCTGCTGCTTCTTAGCCTATGGCCAGATTTTTTTTTCAACAAGTAGCTTAATTTATTGGTATACTAAAACTAGGTAATCATAAAATTTACAGTAGCTAATCTAAATTAGGCAGTAGCTTATATATTTTTTAATTATTATGTTGTTTTGAGTATAAATATGTTCTATGATTAATTATTAAGATTTTCGGCACCAAAGGAGAGCCTCACCTGTGGGATGTGCGCGCCTTCGCAAATTGCGCCTCCCTTCGCCTCACGCTTTGCGCCTCAGTGCACCATGCACCTTTTAAACTAAGCATAGGACAAGCTCTCTCATACAGTTGGTCTTACTATCCAGCATTTGGTGGTGCTCTTGTTGGTTTTGTCTTCCTTGCCTCATGTATGTATTTAGAAGGAAGGAGTTTGATGAACTGACCTGATATGTTTTGCTGCAGCTTGTTTTGCTTACACATTATGTATCCAGCTTACTATACTCTGGTTGCATGTCCAGCATATTGATTCAACCAGATAGAGGCTTAAATTTTCTTTTTTGAATCATGGAATAAATACTTGACTAGATGAAATTACAAGTTTGCAAACTTTGCTTTTATCTGATGCATCCTTGACTCGAGATCTAATCTATATGCAGGTCTTGAAGTACATAGAAGGTTTATGTTGGGTGTGCCGTTACTACTACCAAGGTGTTTGCTCATGGCAGTGGTAATCTAGTTGCTACTCTACAGAAGTTTACAATTGAATATACTTTTGAGTTTTACTTCGAATAATCTGTCTGTATAAACTGTCTGCTCCACATAAGGCAAATTCCTATTGGTATGGATGTTCTGGGTCGTTCCCGATTTGTTTGTCATGCTTTCTAATGTATTTGATGTTTTTTATGAAGGTTCTATCCGTACCATTATGCTCCGTTTGCCTCTGATCTGAAAGATTTAGTTGATTTGGAAATCACCTTTTTCTTGGGAGAGCCATTTAAGCCTTTTGATCAACTCTTGGGAACTCTACCAGCTGCAAGGTTTTGATTGCTCATATTTTGAGTTACCAGCTTGTCTCTGTGACATACGTGTTTGACCGATAATATATGTATATTTTTTTTCCGTTTTGGTACAGTTCCGATGCTTTACCACAGATGTACAGGAAGTTGATGACAGACCCATCATCACCTCTGGTTGATTTTTATCCGTCTGGTAATGTAACTTTACTCCTTGTAGTTATAGGCTAGCCATATTTTTCTGTCACAATCTCATATCAGTTTCATGTTGTCAGATTTTGATATCGACATGAATGGTAAACGCTTCACTTGGCAGGTATATTTTAGGTCCATCAGAACCACCCTTTTTGTCTTTTCTCCCTGCCATGCTAAACTGATGAATTCAATAATTTATCTTTTGTGATGTTTTCCCTTTTCATTTTATTCTTCTCCTTTTCCCTTCAAATTCTTGGACCAGGGTGTTGCAAAGTTGCCATTCATTGATGAAAAGAAATTGCTTGCTGAAACTAATAAGCTTCAAGAAACTTTGACGGTTAGTTCCTGAGATCCCCTTATTCTCGCCTTCTATGAAATGTTCAGATTGTCTTTGTCTGCTGCAAGTTCTTTGTCATCACTTTGCTAAAAACTAAAAAGTTCCAAATAATATCAGTCAGCTCTTTGAGTTTTGGCTCTTGAGCATTGATGGTATTTGAGCCAAATTGGTCAGAATGAAGTAGTAAACAGTCTGAGGTGCACTATTCGTTATACAATTGTTCCAATTCTCTAGAGTAGGGGTGTGCCATCTTCCAATTTGGTGTGCTTGAAAATCAGCTGATTCTTTAGGGAGGAGGTTTCCCCTATAAAAATTTAAGTCCCTCGCTTCCTCCTGCCCCTCCCTTTTTAGGGAGGCTGTATAGCTGGAGCTTAGTGCTCAGTGGCTCTTGACTTTGCTTGAATCTGTATATACTAACTGGATAAGAAGTCTTGTGATAGCTTAAGAAAGGAGAACATAATTTGTTTGGCTACGACCCTCCTTATGGATGAACAACTCCTTGGTGTATTTTCTGATTTTCTTTTTGCAACTCTAATTTATTTAAATGAAGCTAAAAGAAATTGAGAGATTGGGGAATTGCTGTAAAACTCAACTAATTCTCATTAAAATTCATAGCACAAAACCACGAGGAAAGCATAACATCAGGGTCTTAATCATAAGCTAAAGACTAACATTGAAAATTCGAAAACCTAAAACATAGTCGAAGGAAACTAAATAGATATTGAATACTCCCTCCGTCATGAATAGGCACAAGTATTAAGGAGAAGTTCTAGGTGGGCCATTAGTTGCATAAAATTAGAATACAAAAATTGAAGTTAGTACATTATTCATGAATTCTTTATTGAGGAGAGAGAATGTAAGTGGGTAAAGCAAGTGGATGGGACCCTTGATTGATTTCTTGGAATGTGAGTCATATAATAAAAAATGGAAGGTAAGCAATATTTTAATGGGTGGATCCATGCCAAATAAGGAAATAGGAAATGTATTTGGGACAACCATAGATGGAAAAATGGGAAATCTATTGGGGGATGGAAGGAGTAATTGATAAGTATTCTTATTACACCTATTGTAAGTTTGTAACTACTAAAGAAGACGTAGAAATACGTTTTTGAGCCCATGATATCTACAGCGGTCTATCTCTCTATATCTATCTTCTACACACACACACAATATTGGGTAGATGGTTTAACTACATTTCGTATCAACAGTATGTAGTAGGTAAGGCTGCCTACATCTTTGGTCTCTTGGTGGGAGCTCATTTGAGGCATTTGGATAAGCACTGTTATTGTGAGTATGACCATGTACATTGTAATGATAGTCTATCGGTCTTGGATGTAGTATAAAGAACTTGGAAAATTTGTGAAGAAGAAGCTGGTGGATTTGGGATAGGAGATTTTGTCCAAGGTGGGGAGGCTTATCACAATGAATTCGGTTGCTTGTGATTTCTGGAAATACCTAGTGACTTATCATTGAATCCAGCTGTGTTAAGTACTCTCTAGTCTCTTCTTGCGAGATTAACTCATCTTTTGATTGTTATGACTTATGACACTAATCTCTCAATGGACCATACACAGTGGATTGCATTTGGATAGGGATTTTGAACTCCCAGAGACCTTTTAAGTGATGCTGTTCTAGGAGAAATCATTTCGGACCCCCTAGTCCATGGTTTAAAGGATTTCAAGGAGAAACAAGGTGTTTTTGGAATGCACCTTTTATCAAAATGGGATTACTATAAGGTATAAAAGCGCTTTCTAAAGGCCTGGTTTGCAACACATCCAGTTTTACCCCCAACAGGGATTTCTAGTGAGAGAATTGAAAATTTTCTGTAAGTGATAATTTGTTTTGAATTGCCCGATACAAGTAGTATTATGTCTTTCCCGTTTCATTAAAGTTTCTATGATGGTCACTAATTTTAATCATGAAACTCTAGAAGCACCGTCATCTCTTGGTTTTCTTTTTGTCTGTATGCGGTATGCCTTTGATTATAGATTTATATCATACCTGAGCCCAGAATCTTGATGAATGCTTAATTGGTGAAACTATTTTCTTTTGAAATTATTGTGATGTATCAATGATCATGTTATTCTGTATTTCTGCTTTGCTTTTCACTATATAAACCTATGCACTCTGCAGGTAGAAGAGCAGCATCGGAATACTGTGATGTTCGATATGTTATATGTTCACCCTGCGCATCCTATGGGTTCTCAAATTGTTTCATATTACCATTTCTACTATCAGACGCCTCCTGACCAAAGATATGCTTGGCCAATTGACAGCTATGCTAGGTAGGTGTTTAACTTTTGACTTTTAACAGTAAATTAGATTTAACTTCAGTTGTTCATGGGTTTTTCTTATGTCTTGTGATTTTCTTTTTCCTTTCACGCTATGCAGTGTTGGGATGAATGGTTATTTATGGTTATCTGAGAGGAATGGATGGAGGCAAGTGGTCCCTTCCCCAGTATATGGGCTACCAGATATTACGAACAATCTAGCTTTGTAAGTGTTGTCTGCTGCTGGTGTGTTGCTGAGTCTTGTTTTTTTCTGTGCTTATATTAAGAGGAACATTACCATTTGTTCTGCAGGAATGTAACATACTTGAATCCCCTGCCTCATAAACACATTCCAGAGCCGCCAAAGGGTGTTAACATGCCAGCTAAGGTATGTAGATTCCTTTTATCTGAGACAATTATCGTGGACATATATTACTATATGTCGTCTGCTCACTGCTCAGTGGAGAAGGTTACTTCATGTAATTTATGTTGTATTAATCTGAGTTTGAACTAGCAATGTCACAATAAATCCTGGATGATATTAGAGAATAATGGTAGACATCTTGCAGAGATCCAGTCTCCTCATATTCAGAGATACTAGCATTTGTTTCAAGAATTTTAATTCATGTTTGGTTGGCTAACCTCAAATTCTATTGCAATTGAGCAGGTGGTAAAATATACTGATGTGAAACCTTTCCCCCCGTTATGGCATGAAGACAATGGCAATAGGCGTAATTTTGGACGTGGAAGGTACAACTTTACTTTTCTCTCTTCAATCCTATGGTGCTCTTTTGGCTACTGACATAAATGGCGTATCATTAGTAGAATCTGGAAGATCTAAAATTAGTTTTAGTTTTACCCTTTTAGACATTTTTGCCTACATAAGCGCATCCTTTCTTTTCTGCTGTGGGGTTGAGTGGGTTTTTTTTGAGTTGGACATTCGTATCCCTAATTTTGTTTCTTGGACGACTTTTCACTTGATTGAATATAGTTGGTAATATGGTGGTTTGATTGTATTTGGATGGCTCAGATTGGATATGGTGTACAAGTAATTGATCCAGTAACTCTTTTACGAATTTCATCAGTTTATAACCGTCATATCTAGAAAAAAGAGATATTCATGTCCTTTTAAGTCAATATTATCTATTGTTGCCTAGCAGTCCAATGAATGAACAAAAAAAAATTCGGTATGATATTCAGCAAGGTCCTTTGCTCGGCACAATTGTCTCATGTGATGCACAAACAATTACACGACCTGTACAGTCATTTCTGAAACGTATCATAAATGGAAATCGGTTGGAAACAGAATGGGTGATAGTCGTGCATGAAACGCTCTTGCCGTTTGTTCTTTTTTTTCTCTCCACTAAGTTTTTGTTTCATTACTGGCTACTTAATCTATATGTCAGGCCTCAAGTACCAGGAACGATACGTGGGCCACAATTGGGGGAAGCTGCTCACCGCCTTCTCAAAAACACGTTAAATATTAAACATGCTGATTCATCTCCTGGATTATTGGAATATATGCCCCATCCGCATCATCCAGGCAACCCTTTGTTTAATAGGCCAAGGCCAGCTGGACCTTCGGGGTATGAAAGAGGCTACTATGATGATAGCAATTACTATAATGGGCAGCATCATATGCCCCGACCCATGTCAAATGGCCACAGGCCACCCTATGAGCCACTTGGAAGTAGACACAATGACCGCGGTTTGGGAGCAGCTATGTCGAATTTGACACTAGGTGGGATTAGGAATAGACCACCAGCAACGATGAGACCAAGGAACCAAAATACTGGGCCGACACCCATGCCCAATCAACAAAACAGTTATGTCCAAAATGTGGGTCAGCTTCCATCACCACCTATGAATTGGATTAATAGACCAGAAGCTGGAAATAACATGCATTTCCGGCAGCAGCAGATGTCATCGCAAAAGCAGCTCAGGCCATTGTACCAAGCTAAGACACAACGACCAACACAGCAAGAATAATGTAACTGCTAAAACCATAAAAAAGATACTGTTCAACAGGGTTCGTGTGATTCATGATACTGCTGATCTGTACAGGAAAATATGTTCTAGATTGGTACAATTCTTAAGATATTTCACAGCAAAGAAGAGGCACTTGCTGATGATTCAGGATTTAAAGGAGCAAATTTGTTGTTTATTATCGGAAGCTTGCGCATGTTCTGTTTTTAGTGTATTTGATCAAGGTCATTTTGGTGGCTGCGCATCTGTAAATCAAACATCTTACAAGTTAGGAGTATGGTGATGGTAGACACTCCAGGAGTCCAGGTCTATGATACTAACTTGTTCAATTGTAATATAAAGCAGGTTAGTCACAGAACGAAATGTACAACAATTAGTATATTTACAGTTTACACATTTGCTGATACTAACAACTTTCTTTCTTCAATATATGTTTCCAGAACTTCTTATTCTCTCAGGTTCATATTTGGCTCTTACACCAAGATCTAGTCATTGAATTCCAGCTTTTATGAAATTTCATTCAAGTTTTTTTTTTGGTTCTGCCACTTCATTATATGAACTGCTGACTAGATTCGTCACAGACGAGTTGAAGATTTGAGAGTTTCCATGGCGCTGTGAAATAGTGTTATTGTTGCTTGAATTAATTCGTTTATTCTGCATTTTTTCTGTTGATGGTGTTTTCAGTCAATTCGTAGAGTTCAAAATATGGGTTATTCTGCTTTACCCTGAATTAATACTTCACAGTTCACAGTAAATGAAAAGTGTTCCTTTTGTCCTTTTCTAGTTCCATTATTTCACAAGGTCAAAATCTGTAAATTTTGGGCATATCTTATTGCTAATATATTATATCTTATTTCTAATATATTATTACGTGAAATCTCATTAGTTCATTTCGACATGTATCATTGGAATATTAACGTATATCCATATATATTGTGATTATCGGGTTACAACTTTTAAAATGGACTATTGTGAGTTCTCACCTTTTTTTGTTATTTGTTTGCACGGAAGCACCTAGTAAGAGAAATGCATTTAGAAAAAGGTTGCTTAATGTTGGAACTAGGGCTGGGAATGAGCCAAGCCTGCCCGTGAACAGTTCGAGCTCGGCTCGGTGAAAGCTCGGCCAGGGCTCGGCTCGCTAAGGCTCGGCTCGAGTTCGGGATCGGCTCGAGACCTAACGATACGATCCACGAGTTAAGCTAAGCTCGGCTCGAAAAGCTCGCGAACTGTTCGAGTTATTTTTTTTATTAGAAAAATATAAAAAATAGTATTATTATTCGTAAGTAAAAAAAAAGGCAAAACATTTAAAAGCTATATTAAAAAAAAAGGAAAAAACACAACAAAAAAAGTTTGAGGTGGATCCAATATTTTAAGTTTGAGGGTCTTGAACAAACCATCTAATAAGAACATATTGAGTATAATGAGATATCAAACAATAATTTTATGACGCACATATCGATAATGAGAACCAAGTTAAGCTCAAAGTTTATATTGTTCATGCCAGCTATTAGATTTCATTATATTATTTTTTCATCACACACCATCTATCTTTTTGTCATATGTAGCACTTTTACTTTATTCAAAAAATGGGGAATTTAACTTTAATACCTCAAACACACAATTTTGCCCATTAATTTCTTAATTACTTATTTATTAACTAAAAAAGTATAAGGAGTTGATAATTAGATAGTATACAAAGAGAATAACAAGTAGTTCAACATAATACATAATAATTTTTGTACTTCGTCAAATTTAGTATATAAAAAGTGAATGTAGTCGAGTTATCGCATTTATTTGAGAGCAAATAAATTAATTGTTAGAAATGTATGATTGAAAAATCACTTGTTAAATACTTAGAGCACATAAAAAGAAATGAATATGCAGTCTTTAAGTTTTTTTTTTTAAAAATGGATAAAAATCAGAAAAAAGAAAAAGGAAAGAAATATTAGAAATGAAAATAGAAAAAAAAAATAGAAAAAGAAAAAAAAAATAGAAAAAGAAAAAGAAAGAGTAAACTGCATAAGAAATAGAAAAGGAAGTAGCAAAGGTTCAACTTCATCGTAAAAGAAGAATATGTGGCAGATGCATTATGCATCCCACATCGGTCGCTCAACGTGAGGGAAATGCTTTCAAGCTCTATAAAAGCAAATCCTTCAGCTAGCATTTCCCTACAGCAGTACAACATGCTAGCTATTTGCTTGGGCTTTGCTAACAACAACTGTTTAGAAAATGGGCCCTTGAATTATCAAATGTTTGGGCTCATGATACTAACCTTGGTTGAAAGTGAATTTCGAGCTCTTCGAGTCTGTCGAGCTCGAGCCGAGCTGTAATTTTTGGGCCCACTGGTAGTGAGGTACCGTACATTATATGCCTGAGCCTCAAACGAGCCCGAGCCACGAGCCTCAAACGAGCCCGAGCTTGAAACGAGCCCGAGCCTCAAACGAGCTCGAGCCGAGCCTCAAACGAGCTCGAGCCGAGCCTCAAATTCCATGAGACGAGCCCGAGCCGAGCTCCATTTTGAGGCTCGACGAGCCTCGAGCTCGAGCCGAGCCTCGTTTTCGGAACTCGAGCTCGAGCCGAGCCTCGTTTTCGGAACTCGAGCTCGAGCCGAGCCTCTAACACTATTCGGGCTCGGCTCGGCTCATTCCCACCCCTAGTTGGAACTAAGTGAAATGGTCAACAATTCGGCACTGACTTTCAATTTCTCTCCCATTTTTGCATATGAGTTATACTCTCCCTATCATTGTTTTTTTCTTTCTCACGTGCACTCTTTGTCCCTCTCTCTAGTCTTCTACCATATGCCTCCCGATTATCGTCTTCTCTCTTTGGTTTCTTTCATCTCCCCTCGCTAGGACTGACAATCAGGTCGGGTCAGGTCAGGTCAATTTCAGGTCGGCTTGTTTACATAAACGGGTCAACACCCCCAAACCCGAATCCGACCCGTTTACCTAAACAGGTCAGGAATTCCAACCCGAACCTGACCTGTTTATAAACGGGTTGACCTGAACCCGACTCGTTTAACCTAATTTTTAAAAATGTCTTCCGAGGTTCAAGAATAGGTGGGCAAGTTCTCTATGGTGAGAATTATGTAAGAAAAAAATATATACTTCCTCCGTTCCAATTTAAATGTCACACTTTTTTTTTCACAACTCCCTATGCAAAATTTTAATGGGGTATTAAGAAGGGGTAAAGGAAAGTGACTAGGAGGGGATGGGGGACAACTTCACATGGGGTAAAAAGGAAGATAGGAGAGAGAAATCAGGGACCACCTGATTTCCCTCCTCATTTCCCACGTCAGTTTGGAGGGAATGGGATTTAGTGGGAATTTTTTCCCACCAAGTCAGATATCCTTCCTCCCAATAAAGTTTGGAGACAAACTTTTCAAATTTCTGAAATTTTCAATGAGATTTAAATGTTGACAACATATCCAAAATAATACCACCATATTCTCCCCAAAATTAAATGAGGGGCATTTACACAAAATGAAGAGAGAGAAAACATGTTTTCCACCTAGAACGGTGTAGTTACACAAGCAATCAAGTTTTTAAATTAGATCACATCACACACATCACTGTAATTAGTACTAATCCTAGAAATTAGGGGGATTGAAATTCCAAAAAAAAACTTCCAACTTTCAGCCTTGGTTCTGCACAGCTATCTACCAAAATGGAGCCATTAGATGTTGAGGAGGTTAGTGTTCAAAGCTTTCAACAGCTCCTAGACATTGAAGGCATGGAAGAGGCGTTGCTGCTGCATGAAATGGGCAATCATTATGATAGTGATGATAATATGCACTCGGACAACGAAGGTGAAGCCACAGAAACAGAAGAACAAGCACATCAACATGAACACCACCAACCAGAAGATGAGCAACAGCAGCCAGAACCAGAAAATCAACAACAACAAGATGTCAATGTAAGTTCAAGTAGAAAAAAACAAGAATTGAATTTAGAAATAAGAAGAAAGTTAATTGATGAACTTCTTACTTTGGAAATACATGGTAAACTTCCATGGGGTGTTAAAAGAAAAATTTCAAAGAAATTTAAGATTCATAGGATGACACTAGATAGACTATGGAATGATGCAAAACAACAAAGAGCAAATGGCCATGCTATAGATGTAAGGAGCAAAAAATTTGGTAGATGTGGCAAAAAACTTAAAGTCTATGATGAGGCATGGCTTCAGACAGTCCAACTTCATTTGAGGACAAGTATTAGGGCATTTGTTGGTCATCTTAAACTACCTCATGTTGCTGTGTATAGACTCTTAAAACAGGGAAAACTCAGAAGTCATACAAGCAGCAACCATCCCAAGTTGACAGAGAAACACAAGTTGGACAGATTGCAATGGGTTTTGAAACATATACTACCAGCAACCAGCACAGAACCACCAACATTTGTTGATATGCATAATGTAATTCACATTGATGAGAAGTGGTTTTATTTAAACCCAGATATGAGGAGGTTCCACTTACTCCCTGCTGAGGATGATCCTTATAGGTGTTGTGTTTTTAAGAGGTACAAAATCAAGGCTATGTTCATGTGTGCAACATCAAGACCCATCAAGGACAGTGAAGGGAATATGATACATGATGGGAAGTTTGGTATTTATCCATTTGTTGAGTATGTGACTGCCAAATATTCAACAAAAAACAGAAAAGCAGGCACACCTATAACTAAAGCACTTGATAGTGTCACACAACAAAGAGTGAGGGATATGATTATTAACAATGTCATCCCTGCCATAATGAAAAATTGACCTGAGGGTTTGTCAAAAGACATCTACATCCAACAAGATAATGCAAGGCCACATATTCATGCAGATGACCCACAATTTATGGCAGCAACAACTCAAAATGAGTTCAACATTCAATTGATAAATCAACCAGCTCAGTCTCCTGACCTTATTGTGCTAGACTTAGGATTTTTTAGAGCTATACAAGCACTACATTATCAGTCATTTCCTAACACCCTAGATGATTTGATCACAAAGGTTCAAGATTGCTATGATTTTTTTGATCCAGAAGTGTTGAAATATACATGGCTACAGTTGCAATATGTCATGGTTGAAATTCTTAAGTGCAAGGGGGGGAAACAGCTATAAGAACCCACATCATGGAAAAAGAAGGCTGGAAAGGCAAGGCTTACTTCCACAAAATGTTACAGTTGATCAATCACATATTGATGAGGCAGTTTCTTTCCTTAATGAGAGGTTCATTAATGTTGGTGAAGCATTTGACTACATTGATGAAATGATACAGTAGATTTTTAAAATGAAGAAGGCAACATTTTGGAAGAACAAAGAGTGCAGCAACATTTTAAAGTCAGGGACAGAGTGCAGCAACATTTTGAAGAAGATAAAGTGCAGTACCATTTTGAAGAAGAAAAGTGCAGGATTTTTTTTTTGTGTATTTAGGTGGGAAGGCAAGTTTTTGTGAATATGTGATGGTTTATACATATGCAAGCATGAAGATGTAATGCAGCAACACTTCTAAGCAAACCATAATAGGTTTGGATAATTGGGGTAGTATTAGTATGCACTTTTTTTGTGTTCAAATTGAAGACTAAGGAGTGGTTTGTAAAGCAGTGTTGCAAGAGACATTAATCAATATATATTAGCTTATGGGTTATGTTAATTGTTTTAGCTGTACTCATATTTACATCTTTAAAACATATCTAAGGCTTATTAGTGTGAAATGGGTCTTATCTAAATCCATCAGGGAGAATTTTATGGGTCATAGAAGAAATAGGGAGGTTGATTTAAATCCTCGACACATTGAATATTCTTCAATGTGGAGCAAATCAACCTCATTCCTCTACCCACAAACATGAGTCCCTTCATCATTTGGATGACTTAAGCCAACAACCTACAAATGGGACTCATTGTACTTCCAACAGCAACACACATAAGGTCTCAAACAACTCAGCAGATTTACCCCCAACCAGTAAGGTTTTATATTGACTGTATCACATCATTAGCCATGGACCTCATCATAGACATAGGGACTCAAATAGGGCTTCTAAATCCATCAGGGATAATAGTATGGGTCATTGAAGAAATAGGGAGGTTGATTTAAATCCTCAACACAATGAATATTATTCAATGTGGAGCAAATCAACCTCATTCCTCTGCCCACAAACATGAGTCCCTTCATCATTTGGATTAGGCAAGGCAACAACCTACTCAAGGGTACTCATTAAACACCCAACAGCCAACCAGGACTCATTTAACCAACATATGAGAGTCACCATACTCAAACCAACAAATAACCTACACCAAAACCAGGACTCATGCATCCACAATTCATAACCAACATAACCAAATAACCAACATAACAACAGCGTAATCATCAGCATACTAAGGCAACAAAAATCATACAAGTCAGGGACATAACATCATCAGCATCACCATACCAAGGCAAGAAGTCCTCCCACAACTCAAAACAATCATACCAACAAATCATCATCATCACCAACCCAAAGCCAACAAGAATCAAACCAAGAAATCTATATAATCATCATCATCATACAAAGCCAACAAAGTCCTCCCACAACTTACAACAATTCAAACCAATCATGGACTCACAGCCAGCAACCCAACAATCATGAACATCAGCAAACCAACATTGCACAAATATATTGAAGGGACTCAATATATAAATAATAAAACAGTAATATGAATGGCAAAGAACTCAAAGTTAGGAAGAATAAACCTCAGGGACAAGTTTTTCTGGCTTTACGCCAGAGTAGGAAGGCATGGTAGTCCGGATCCCATTCCGAGGTTGTGGAGGGACTCATTGGCACAGGAACGGGTTCCTCATCATCAGAAGAGACAATATCCTCATACACTTCAAACACAGACCACCCCCATCATTCTCAACATACATGGCGTATTTCTTCCCCTCATCATCATAAACAGGAAACCCATCACAAATAGCAGCCTCAGCCTTCTCCTTTCCCTTCACCTCTTTCCCCTTTTTCTCCTTTTCCTCCTTTTTCTCCTTCCCTCTATTTGACATCCCTTTTCGGACCGATTTTGAAGCATACGCTTGAGGCGCCATTAGACCACAGATGATCTGGCGCGTAGTCCTCAAACCACCCTCACCCTTTCCCCCTTCAACCAGTCCCTCACCTTTGCCCCCAACAAAAACATCCTTACCCTTAGACGCAGAACAACATTTCGACCTCAAATGATAAACTCGCCCTTTAGGTGGTGTTTGTGCCAAGATATTACCTTTTTCCGGACTGTCGGGTACTAGGATTGGAGTTGGGGGAACAAACTCCCTTGGAAGAGAGGTTTTTGCATAGAAATCTTCCACAACCTCAGATAAAGCACTCATAGCATAGGGTCGGAGAAATTGTTCGGCATCACCACTGTCGAACAATCTTCTGGGCCAAGGAGAACCGTCAATGAAACCTTTCATCAAGTCCTTAATCAAATTAGATTCATCCTCATCATCGGTTTCAAAAAGTGCGTCAGTGAATGGAGAAAGATTTGGTACATACATATTCGCTATAAATTAGGGTTTTTTGGGGACTGAATTTAACAGATGTGAGGAGTTTTTAGGAAAGAGAGATAGAGATGAAGACGAAAACGATGAGAGAGAGAGAAGTCGAACTTGAAGATCGGAAAATTAGGGTAGATTTGAAGAGAGAAAGTGTAGATTTTAGGAGAGAGAGAGAGGCGAAGTGAGGAGAGAGAAAGTTGGATTGGGGTTTGGAGAAGATGAACAGATGAATGAAGATGAAGGGATCAATGTAAATGAGGGTGGGGATTTAATTGATGAACAGGTGGTTGGGGGTTTTATTTTCTGATGCAATTGATGATAGGTAGTTGGGGGGGTTAAATTTTTGGTGGGAGTCATTTAATCACATTAGGATTAATGGGGTTATATTAAGTAGGAATCAATTTCATTAAATGGTATAAACAAGGGTAAAATCGTAATAGCACAGTCCAAAACTTTCCATTTAAGGTAAAAAAAAAAGTGTCACAACTAAATTGAAACATGCTAAATAAGGAAAGTGTCACAACTAAATTGAAACGGAGGAAGTAATTAATTGGGGGCATCCAGCTCCAATAACTTTTATCAATAATTTATTGAGTCCTTTTGTATAGTCTCCATGTCTCTTCTTCTATTTCTTTAGTACTTGAAGCTGCAACAATGACTTCCATTTTCAATTATATTTTAGGCTAATCTATGAGTTTCTTCTTCCCACTTTCTCTTTCTCACACTATCTCTCCCTTCGTGAGCCTGGCTTTACAATTAATTTAAACGGGTTAGGCGGGTTTTTTTTGGGTTGAAATTTTCAACTCGAACCTAACCCGTTTAGTTTTCAGGTCGGGTTAAGGTCGACCCATTTAGTTAAACGGGTCGAAAACTTCAACCCGAACGCGCTAATTTCGGGTTAGGTTCGGGTCGGGTTCTCGGGTTGGGTCAACTTTTGCCAGCCCTACCCCTCGCACCTTCTTTCTGTAAGAAAAATTAACGGGATTGATTAATTAAAGACGTGTTTGTATTGTTCTTAAGGTATAATTAACTCTCATTTTTTCTAGATGGCTTTTGGGTTATGGTTAAGTAATTAAGTTACCATAAAGCAATCTCCACAGTAATTGTCCTACGAATGTAATTAGGGAGATAATGAAAATGAATCCTACGAATGTAATTAGGGAGATAATGAAAATGAAAGTAAGGAGTAATTAAGATTACTTAACCCTTCATTAATCGCGCAAGTGCTTTTCGGTATAAATATTAGCATATATCAAATGCACCTTCATACTTCATAGTATTCCCTCGAAAAACTTCAGAAAAAGTAAAGTGGAGCACATTATATAAACTACTCTCATCCACACTACATATCTAATGTGGGTATTTTAGAACACCAACAACAAAGACTAACTCTAACACTTCCTCCATTTACGATTTACGAATTACGACCCCGGTTTCTCTACCCTCTCTTACATTTCACCATTTTTATATGATTCTTTTGTTTTGCGGCGTATCGAACACTTGACAAAATGCTTGGGACTCCTGGACTTGGACTGGGAATATCAACACTACTTTGAGGAAGACAAGGCTTTTGTGTTGCAGATGTGGATCTTACCACCTCAACTAATTAATAAAAGATTCAAATCGAACCCACAACATCAACCCTGTATGGCCATTTCAATGCTCAAACTACTAATAGTACCTTAAACTAATGCCTAATGACAAGCATCCCATAAAATTAGGATCTGGGCGATATCATTGCCAGTTCCCAGATTTTCAATTTTCGGTTATAAGTTTGTTAGTTTTAATGGCTTGCCTTCTATAATTATCCTTTGATGAAATTCCCATAGCAAGAAAGCAAGAGATAGGTCATGGTTCTTCAAAAAAAAAAAAAGAGAGATAGGTCATCTTGGGGTATTCTGTCTTTCTCATGCCTTGTTCATTTCTTGCTCTTCTCTTTCTTTTCTCTAAATCTTGGCTCTTTGGATGTTGTGCCTATATCTATTGGTTATGATCTCTTTTAACAATTATAATAACAGTTGGATACAAAGTATCCAATGGTTCTAGAGTTCATTTCCTTTTAGTATGAGCTTTCTCTATTCATTGAGTTTTTATCAAGGTTCATTCATTTTATTATTGTAAGGATTATGTTGTTGTTACATGAGGTTAAGAGTATACTATTAATCCGATTTTGTGTCTTTGAGCAAAAGCTTATTTGTCCCTAATCCTTCACCCACTAGTACATGTACATGTGTGTGAGAGTTATTAGTACCTAGCATGTATCGAATCTCATTTTCAAGGTTGTAAATATATGATATATCCACGACACAACATATCCACATTTTTCCTTTTGAAATTTTCACGAGTTAAGAAGTACAATATGGTATAGGTTGTACAATGACTCTAACGAGATACATTAGCCTTATTAGAGGTGGACATGGGTCGGGCCAGCACGCGGGTCGGCTCGGCACGAGACGGTTTGGGCCCGGCCCGGCACGTTGTCCGCTCCGTGGGCCATGGGCCTGCCACGGTCAAGAAATTTTATTTCAGGCCCGCACCGGCACGAGCCCGCCTATATAGCCCATGGGCCGGCCCGCGGGCCGAACACCCCTTTTCTTTGTTTTTTAGCCTAAAACTACCAAGAATCCAAAAAAACAACATAAAACAAGGTCCAGGCCCGCAGGAGGCCCGAGCCCGGCCCGTGGGCAAAATCTGGAAATTTCAGGCCCGACACGGCACGCCCCTCCATTCACGGGCTCGGGCCCGGCCAGACCCGCCATTTCCTCAAGCACGCGGGCAGAGCCCATGAACAGGCCCGGCCCATGCCCAGGTCTAAGCCTTATATATATATATACCAAGATCCTAGACTTCTTCGATCTTTTCAAATATCCTTCAGAACCTCAATGATCCTTTGTCTACCACCATACATCAAGCTAGTATTCAGTACCCATAACCATATATTGTTCTACTTACATAGGAACAAACATAATTCTCTGCAACCTTAACCTTGCAATTAGAGGAGATACAAGTCATACAACTTCTTTCTCTGATCACAACTACTCAAATTTCGTTTCTTAACTGAAATGAGCAAGCTAGAATCCGCAATATTCGATGAGATTAGATTGTATGGTAGAAAGATTCATATACTATACAAACATGTTCCTCCATGATACATAATGATATCTTCCGCGTTTGATTCAATCCATGTATTACAAAGCTAATATTCTCCCCAAGATTGTCAATTCTCTTTAAAATCAATGTACAAAAACACAAAGTAAAACAAACATGATCATGCACACATAAAGCTACTATCAATCAATCTAAAAAAAAATTCCTTCTGTACTGATATTTCAATAGTATTACAATTACATCCCACTCCATTCCATCCACAAAAACTACATTTAAATTGCCCCCCTTTAAATCTTCTCAAATATACTACTATGGCAAAAAGTAGCCTGATAAAAACAACAAAAAGAAAGCAAACAATGCACCATAGATAAGAAGAGCTTTCTGTCCAGAAGTAAGTGAATTACCCCCAAGTCCAAACTGTTGATTCTGCGCGAAACCGGCAATTTCGACACTCTTACTATCAAAAAAGCTCTTGGCAGCTCCACAAGTTGGACACCTCCAATCCTCCGGCAGCTGCGAGAAAGGCAACCCTGGAGGTACAGGGTAGTTAGGATCACCAGCAGACTCATCATACTTATATCCACATGATCTACACTCATAAATTCCTGTGTTTAACACTGCAAATTTCTCTTCCAATCTACGTTTATCAAAATTCTCTGAATCTGATGAACTGGGTTCCTCTGAATTTGGATTCTCTATAATGGGTTGGTCTTCTTTTGACACATCAACTGATTTTGGGGTGAGATTGAAACCATTTGAGGTGTTTTGTAGAGGGAAAAATTTGTGGGTTTTAGAGGAAATGGTTGATGTTGTGAAGTGAGTTTTGGGTTTTGGAGGAGAAGGTGAGGAAAGGTGGAATGAGAAGGTTGTTGGTCTTGTAATGGCAGAAGCCATTATTGTTTTAATGGTGGTTTTTTTTTATTATAATTGAAAACTAAATTTGGAGCTTGAGGAGTTTGGAAATGTGGTAATGTTAAGAAGTTTGTTTGTTTGTTTTGGTTGAAAACTTAGAAGTTTGTGGAGGGAGGAGAGGGAAGAAGGATCCATGGAAAAGGCATATGCCAAGTTTTAGACCTTTTGTTTTGGGAGGGTGTTGGTTGGATAGGGTGTGGGTCTAGCTGTTTATTGTGCATAGCCTGTAGGTGAGCAACACTTGTATGGGTTTTCTTCTTTTTTTGATAGCTTTGGGTATCTTGACTTTTGCATCAGCTAATTGAAAGGGTAAAATAAACTTGAATACATCCGGTAACTTACTTCATATTAGGTACCATATGATATAGTTAGTGATTCAGTGTTTATTTAATATAGTCAGTTTTGGTATTATATAGGTCTTATTTGGTAGATAGAGGTTTGGGGTAAAATTAGAGGTTTGAACTCATATTAGAGGATTTGACTAGTCAATCCTCTAATTTGAGTGTCTGGTAAAGAGAGGTTTCTACTAGATGATTATGCCCAAAAAGCTCTTTTCAGAAAAGCTGGGGGAGGAGCTTTTTGACATTAGAGGTTTGAGAAGAAGTGGGATCAATTACATTTATGTCCTAAAGTTGTTGAAAATTACATTAGTAAACAATAAAAAGTACAACAATTTATGCACATGCCTTTATGGGTCATTTACCCAATTATGTAGCAACAATCTATCAGCTACTTTAATTGCCAAACACCTTTATACAGCAATTAATATAATTAGATAGTCAAATCAACTAATACAATCAGCTAACAACTATCTGTTAATTGCCAAACAAGACTATAATTAGAGGTGGCAAACGGGTCAAATGGGTCGGGTTCGGGTCGGGTCATAATCGGGTCAACTTTGTGTTCGGGTTACGTTCGGGTCGGGTCGGTCCGTTCGGGTTAGTTTCGGGTCCATTGCATATCGGGTCACATCGGGTCGGGTTAAAAACGGGTCGGGTTAGGTCGGGTCGGGTTAAAACAGGTCGGGTTAGGTCGGGTTTTTATTCTAGCAAATAAATAAAGCACATATAAGACTAATAAAACTAAGTTAAATAGTTAATGGGAAGTGGTTAAGTCACATATAGTATCTCACGATAATTTTTTTCCTTAAATTTGTTTAAAAAATAACTAATATGACAACTTTTCGGGTCGGGTCATCATTATCGGGTCACTTCGGGTCGGGTAGATTCGGGTTCGGGTTATATTCGGGTCTATTTGCTTTCGGGTCGGGTTTGGGTCAGTCGGGTTATTTCGGGTTTCGGTTCCATTTCGGGTCATTATTTTCGGGTGGAAAACGGGTCTCGGGTCGGGTATTTCGGGTCAACGGGTACGGGTTTGTTTTGCCGGCTATAACTATAATCTTCTTTTGTGTAGTCAATTTTTGTATGATATAACCAACTTTTTACATAGTCAATTTTTGTATGATATAGTCATATGTATATGATATAATTAGTTTTCTTTATTATAATCAGGCTTTTTTTGTATAGTCAGTTTTCTTTGTTATAGTTAATTTTTTGTGTTATATAGTTAATTTAGATTTACAAAAAATTATTGTTCGATCCAAAAATTGCGGTTGAATCTTGAAATGGTGAATGTTTAATAATTTTAGAGCAATACCCAATACTAGTTTTTAGTGGAAAGAGCAATAAAGCCCGTTGGATCACTAATTGCTGGCTCACCTGCATCCATGCCTTTCTGCCGCGCATCTTGCACTTTCTTCTTTCCTTCGCTGAAGACCTGCTAAATTTGGTTCTTCCTCGTCAACGGTTCTCTAGTCTGTCTCTACTATTATGACCTTTCTCTCTCTTGTTAATTTATAACGGCATTATTTAGTAAAGAGAGGTTTACAAAAATATTATAGGTGTAATTTCATATTAGAGGATTTGACTAGTTAATCTTTTAATTTGAGTGCTTGATTACGAGAGGTTTGGAATAGCTCATTAGGCCTAAAAACGCTTATTTGAAAAAGTTAGAGGAGCAACTTTTTGACATTAGAGGTTTGGACAAGAGTGGGCTAAATTACATTTATACCCTAAAATTTTAAAAAGTTACATATATAAATAGTATAATAATAGATATAACATGCCCTTATTGGTCATATTACACAACCAAATAACAATTAGTTATCAGTTACTTACCAATTAAACACCTTTATGTAAACTGCTGCTAATGTATTTTACTAGTCAAACTAGCTAATACAATCATCAACCAGCTAATACAATTCACTATTTCTTCTCATACCCACCCAAATGGGTAACTATTAGATGCACTTTAGTTGGGTAATGCATTAATTTTTCAACCTAGATTGATATGTGTGCTAGGAGCTATAACAGGACATTTCGGGAATAAACTTGGAGGAAACATGGGGAGGAGGGTGTTTGAGAACAGTGTAAGAAATGCGAGTGTTAGTGTGTGTTATAACATAGGCATCTGATATATGCAGCCCTTACTATTTAGTATGTTTGTCCAGCAAGTAAGCTATGTGTTTAGCCTCCTTGTCCGGCAAGTAAACCAGTTTCCCTAATTAGATGTTCTTCACTTGGAGACTTGTGCAATAATGTCTGAATCTGCCTTGTCCGAACTTGAGCTTCGTTCCCGAACCTGCAAAAAGGGACCCACCCTAGAGGTTTGGGTGGTGGTTCCCCCTCCGAAGCTTAAGTCAGATATCAGGAGTTGGAAGGAAAAAGTAGCGATAGGGAGAGAAGTGAGAGAATACTTTTACAGAGTAAGTTTGCACTGTTTGCATTGAATGAATCTTTCTCCTGATTTCAAGGGTATTTATAGTGTTTGTAGTATGACTGCTATCCTTAAAGGTTGCCCTATAATAGTGGCACCTGATTGGCTAGGCAATCAAACCATGACACTTGGCAGGCTAGGATTTGTGAGGGTTTATCAACCAATCACCTGCAGCCACCTTTAAGGATTTGGGCTCTGACTAACCTTTGGCCCAGAAAGGTGAGTCCTTTCCCCCAACCGGGTACAACCCAATGGTTAAATATTTTTCCTTTATTTTCTCTGAGAGGACACGTGTACGGCCCTGATGGACCCAAATGTCTCTAAAGAAGCCGTAGATTTTTTAGGCTACAATATTTGCCCCTAAAAGGGTTTTTACTGTTGGCCTATCAGACGATTAGGCCCTTTTACCCGAGGTGGTTAATTCAAATTCAAAAAAGAGGCAAAGACGTGCCCTTTTCTGGGTTTTATCGGTCATAGTCGACCGTTTTAATCTTTTCCGGTCATTCTTAACAGGTTCAGCGGGTTTTTTACCTCCCTATATATATGCTTGGTGTGTCTTCATTTAATCATTTCACACCTTGAGAGAATTTTTCTAGAGAGAGAGGCTCTGCATTTTTCTAGAGAGAGAGAGTGATCGTCCAATCTCCGTTTTCTTCACCAAATCGTTCAAGCATTTCGTCAGGTATCTTTTCTTTCTTCTTTTTTTATTTTCCTTTATTCTTTATTTTTTTTAGAAAATCAATAAAATGGAATCTTCTTCTTCGTCAAATAATCCTGGCCGACCAAGAGCTTGTCTTGACCCTAGAACCGAGAGTACTTCTTCTTCGGCACATTCTAGAGTTGGGGCCTCTTCTGACCGAGTAAATATTTTTTTATGGTTTTGACCGGAAAAGTCAGACGACCCAGTCTTTACCTGTGCAGGGTAATCTGGCGCGCGTCAAGCAAACGGCCCGTCTAAGACGAAGAGTAATCCTCCCGACAGATAGTTCTGAAATGGAGGAATCTACTGGACGAGTTCCAGATGAGACGAGGGAGGCCCAAAGTGCTCAACCTTTGGGCGGGACTCCTTCCCCTGACCACAGTTTTGGAGATCCTCAAATAAACCTTGAGGCCAGTCCTTCTGGCAGGGACATCAATATGGAGGAAGCCGGCGAGGACAATAACGGGAGTGAATCCGGCACTGCCGAAGAATCGGATGAACCCTCCACTACCTCGTCTGAGATTAGGAGACGCTTAGGTCCCCTTTCTGACCCTGGCTTTATCTTAGTTAATCGTAAATGGTTAGAAAAGATAGGTCCTGACCCCAGCTACTTGTCTACTTATATGCCCATGCCGGGCTTTTCTTTCGTCATTCCTAATAAGGAGGCCACAATTCTGAGTGCTCCCAAGAACCACTTTGCCGTTTACAAGCTGGCCTTGGACGCGGGACTGAGGTTCCCCCTCCACGATTTTATAGAACAGGTGCTAAGGTATTACAACATCGGCCATAATCAGTTAGCGCCTAATGCCTGGCACAACGTGCTGACCTTCATAGCCGTGCGAGCTACGCGGCACGGCTCTTTCTCTCGGAGCCTTCACCCACATTCATTATGCGGCTAAGGTTCCGGGGGTGTGGACGGAACATGGCTCGGCATTCGCAACCGCCCGGCTTTCTCCTTCGTTGGGGCAAGCCGTCGAAGATGCACGACTGGAAACCCGACTTCATCTTCCTACGAGCGGCCAACGACTCCGCTACTGAGGGCTACCGTTTTTATAATCGAGCCGTCACGAATACTGGGCGAAAGCAGTCTTGGTTGGAGTTGGAGGACCAGTTTGACGAAGAAGTGGTAGACTACTTTAGAATAAAGGAGTATTCCAAAGTCGAGACATCCTTTAAAGGGCCGACTAACTGGATACCCTTTAAAGAGATGTTTTATGACGATAACTTCTTGGTCGCCGCCGGGTTGCGGTTGGCTGATGATAAAGGTATACATTTAAAATTTCCAAGTAAAATGCCTCGTCCATAGCCCAGATCGGACTAACTCCTTTTACTTCTTGCTGCAGATTCAGCCAGAGCACTTCTCAAACACTCTTGGACGGGAGATATCAGTATGTCCAAGTTCACTGACAACTTGTGGAAGGAGTTCGCCAAGAGTAGTGCTGAGAAAAGGGCTGAAACCCTGGTAAATAAGTTTTTTTTTTTGGACGAGGATCGTTCTGGCTCGTCAAATATGGATTTCAAATTCTTGGACGAGAATCACCCGAAGAAGGAAGGCGTCCAAGCTTGGGCGGCCAAACTTTTTGGGCTCTTCTCGTCTGAGATGCTGAATGGCCTTTGGACGAGGACCACTCGGGTTCGTCCAAATTGATTTCAAATTCTTGGATGAGAATCACCCGAAGAAGGAAGGCGTCCAAACTTGGACGGCCACCTTCTTTGGGCCCCTCTCGTCTGAGTGATTTTGAAGGCCTTGGACGAGGATCATTCTGGTCCGTCTATTTTTGGGACGGCTTCCTGCTTTGCACCACTCTCGTCTGGTCATAAAAAATACTTTGGACGAGGTTCTCTTTGGAATGGTTGTCCATACTTGGACGCCTTCCTTCCTTGGGTGATTCTCGTCCGGAACTCAATAGTTTAATTATAGCTTTTGTTCTTTGGACGATCCGATTAATAACTTGTTTATTTTTGCAGAAAAATGCCCCTACCAACAAGCCCCCGCCTGGAAAGTCTTCTTCGGCCAAGAAGAGACCTACAACGGCCGTGGATCAGCCTCCAGCCAAAAAGACTAAGGGCTTTACAAGAAAGAAAACGGAGAAGACTACTCCGTCTGGCAAGGGAGTTGGAGAGAAAGCCATGCTTCCTCCAAAGAACAAGGTTCTGAAGGAGGAGCCGTCCGCTGCTTCCCCGGCTGCAGAGGTGAAAGGTTCTGCTCCTGCTGACCAATTGGATGTAATTCCAGCTGATCTCACTAACGTCGGACCAGACTCGGCTTTAGCACTGGTTATTCTAGAGCCGGAGACGGCTACAGACACCCTGCCCGGCTTCAGCGGCTCGGTAGCGAAGCTGGTCTCTCAGATGCCGTTATCCATTAGGACGACATCCTTATCTTCGGGTGAGTCCTATTATCCTAATAGAGTTAGGACGGTGTGGGTCGGCGGACGGTCAATGAGTCCGTTCAACAGACAAACCATAGTCATTCCTATCAAGAGAACTGATCCCCCCTTTTTCAGATAAGGGCAAAGAACCAGCTTCGTCTGCGGTTGTTCCCACAGTAGACTCGGACGAGGAGTCTTCTGCTGCTTTTGCCAAGATGTCCAAAGCTGAGCGAGACCGGCTCAAGCAGGAGCTGTTCAAATGCTATCCTGAATCCTATATAAAGGGGTTGAGGGGAGCATCAACTGGGCATGTGGGCTACATGTCACAACTTGCTGCTGAGGTACAGTTTATTGTTGCTGTTGTTTTGTACTTGTATAATTCTTTTTTTTTAACTCGTCTAATGACTTGTTTTGTTTTCGTTGTTCCAGCTTCTGGCTCGCAGTATTTTGACCGAGGAGTGGGCGAGGGAGCTTAGGAAGGAAAATATGCAGCTCGTCCATCTGGCTACAACGGCCGGCGACAAGGCCATTCATGACATTGAGATGGCGGAGACTCTTCACCGCCAATCAAAGGATGCTTGGGAGAAACATTCGGCCGAACTGGAGGCTAACAACCAGCAGTATCTCATCACCATCAACAAACTGTACAAGGAACAAGACAAATTGAATTTGGCCTTAGACACCGTCTCAGCCGAGTTGATAGGCGAGAGAGATACCGCTCTCTTGGCTGTTGTTCAACTGAGGAGGGTCTCAATCAAGTTAAGGAAGCAGTTCAGGCCTTTGATGACGCTAAGAAAGGTCTCAATCAAGTTATTGAGACTTCCAAAGGTTGGGCTGTCAAGGCCTTTGAAATGCTGGCAGAGCCTCATGAGATCCCCAACTTTGTTCGGCGTCTGGATTTCTAGGAGAGCGTTCACAATGCAATGGTGACTGTTGAAGAGCCTCCTGAATTCTTGGAATCGGATGAAGAGGCTGCAGACGAGGACGAATCTCCTAAGGACGACCAAGAAACTCCTGCTGAATGAGATGCCTAGTTTTAGGTTTACTTTCTAGGTTTCTTGGCTTGTTTGTCGTCGTAGCTTTGTCTCTTTTTGTTTTATACTAAGCTGTAAGTTGTTTTGACAAGTATATAAAGAGAGGACCTTTTGCCAATTGCTTGTCCTTTCTTTTATTGCACTTAAATTTTCATCAAGTATAACTGAGACTCGTCCATCTCTTCTTGGACATTTTTGCAACTTAACGAAGCAATACATGCCTCTTGCCCTTGTCTTTAGACGGCCTTCAAACATTCCGCAAATTAGCGCAAGTACAAATGGGACTCGTCCTACTTGTCTTTGGACTTTAAGTTTTGTGACGGAAAGGGTTAGTATCAACCTTGCCTTTGGACGATCATCGAACTTCCCAAAATGTAGCCGAGTATAAATTGAGACTCGTCCTGACTTTTGGACGGTCTGCGGGGTTTGCAAAGGAAAGGGTATCATCCTTGTCTTTGGACGATCATCAAACTTTCCTAAATGAAGCCAAGTATAATTGTTACTCGTCCTTCAAACTTGGCTCGTCCTAAAAGTTTCGAGGTTATCCCCCCTTCTTGGACTTAGTGCATCCTTGTATTCTGGACGAGCCTTGTCCCAAGAAGGAAAACGGCCAATATTGGCCGAGCAACCCTAACCTCCTTTGTTCAGGACGAGCTTAGTTTCTTGTGGACGATTTATGTATTGCGGTTTATGGACGAGTCGTGCTATAGCCGGCTTCGTTGAGGAGGCAACCATCGTCGTGAAGTAGCGAACCCTTACGAGGGCTTTTATTGCTTAGTTCGTCCTGGCCTTTGGACGACCTTTGACTTCCCTCAATAGAGGCCAAGGATAACTGTGGCTTGTCCTACAGACTTGACTCGTCCTAGTAAATTTCATGGTGTATAGCGTTATCCCCCCTTCTTGGGCTTAGCTCAACCTTGTAATATGGGCGAGCCATGCATCAAGAAGGAGAGCGACCAACATTGGTCGAGCCTGCTGAAATTATTTCGAACGAGCCTTGGATTAATGGACGAACCATGTTTTGGCCGGCTTTCTTGAGGGAGCAACACTCATCTTGAAGTAGCGGACCCTTACTAGGGTCTTTACTACTGAGCTGTCCGTGTATTCGAAAGTAAGATTCCTTTACTAAGGGTTGCTTACTTCAGGTCAGCTTTCTCTTAGAGACCTTGACGTTTCTCTTACTAGAGATTTTTGTCAATTTGCTGACCATATATGCGATCTAACCTTTAGGTTTATTACACTTTGGCCGGACTCTTTGAGGGAGTGATGTTCAGCAGAGAAGTGAGCATTTTTTACTCTCGATTGCTCTTTGTAATTTTGTCCAAGTTACCGTCACTTTTAGACTACGAACTGGTTAAATGCCCCAAAGTGAATCAACTTGTAAACAAAGATGAGAAGGAAGTAGAGATTGTATTATATGAATTTTGCTTGATTAAATGTCAAGATACATGTTTACAATTCCTTTTCCCTTGTTTGTGTTGTGGCACTTTTGAGTGATTACAAACTACTTGCCGTTTTTTCTGGCGATTAACTGAGTTAGACGTGGTACTTCATCAAAGTGTCTGAGTTCCAAGTGCGATGTATTGGTCGTCCATCCATATCTTGGAGACGAAAGGTTCCGCTTCGCACCTCTTGGACAATCAGATAGGGTCCTTCCCAATTTGGTGTTAGTTTCCCCAGCTCCTTAGCTCGTCCAACTGCTTCCATCTTCCTTAGAACCAGGTCCCTTACCTTGAGTGGTCGTCTAGCAACTCTCTTGTTGAAGTCCCGAGCCATTCGCAACTTGTACAATTGCATTCTCAGCAAAGCATTGCCCCTAACTTCTGGCACTTGATCCAAAGCTGTGCGCAATGCAGCCCAGTTGGCATCTTCCCTGTAAAGCATGACTCGCAGGGTGGGTTCTTCAATCTCAATGGGCAAGACGGCTTCGGTGCCATAGACTAACATGAAGGGTCTCTCCCCTGTAGAGTTTTTGACGGTGGTTCTGATGGACCATAACACCAGCTGTAGTTCTTTAACCCATTGTCCCTTAGCATTATCCAACTTTCTTTTGATTCCATTGGATATAATCTTGTTGAAGGACTCTACTTGCCAATTGGCTTGTGGGTGGGCGACTGCAGCGAAGTGGGTTTTGATTTCTCTTTCTGCCAACCAATCTTTCAGCTTAGGCGTTTCAAACTGTGGACCATTATCAAAGACGATGAACCGCGGCATACCAAAATGAGTTATAATGCTCTTCCAAATAAAGCCTTTGACGTCATTCGTTGTTATACCCTGCATCGCTTCAGCCTCTATCCATTTAGTGAAATAGTCCACAGCTACAATTACAAACTTCTTTTGTCCAGCGGCTATAGGGAAAGGTCCCAGAATATCCATGCCCCATTTGGCAAAAGGCAGAGGGAACAAGATAGGAGTTAAGTAATTGGACGGCACCTGATGCAGATTTTCGTGCTTCTGACAACTGTCGCACTTCTTTGCATAGACGAGAGCATCCTCCTTTAAGGTAGGCAAGTAATACCCCGTCCTTAAAGTCTTTTCTCCCAATGCTCTTCCCCCAATGTGAGATGCACAAGCTCCTTAATGGAGTTCCTTCAGAACCTCTAGACCATCTTCCCTGGTGATGCACTTGAGAAGAGGACGATTTAATGACTTCTTGTAAAGGGTCTCATCCCACAGTTCAAACCATTTGTCTCGGGCTTTCACATACTTTGCCTCTACAGGGTCTGCAGGCAGTCGTCCTGTCTTCTTGTACCCTATTATAGGATCCATCCAAACTGCCCCTCGGCTAAGAAACATGATTTGTTCTTTATCAATGCTCTTTTTTGGTTTAACTTCCCAAAACACTGTTCTTGGCGCATCACCTTCGTCCGAGCTGGCCAATTTTGAGAGAACGTCTGCTTGATGATTTTCTGAGGCTCAATCTCATCCTTCATCAGACGCATATATTTGCTCATTGATGCTTCTTTACATTCGAAGTCTCCATTGACTTGACTGTAAACCAAGAGAGAGTCCGATTTGGCCTCAATCTCCAGAGCTCCAGCCGCCTTACACATTTTGATCCCAGCCAGAAGTGCTTCATATTCATCTTCGTAATTGGACGCTTGGATTTGGAATCTTAGCGCATATTCAAACTTGTCTCCTTCTAGAGATTGACAAATGATTCCTGCCCCACATCCGTTGACCGTGGACGATCCATCAACCATGAGAGTCCAATGCTTCCTCCCTTCAGCTGGATCAAGCATTGGTTCTATAGTTGGCCGAGTAAGCTCAACTATAAAATCTGCCAAAGCTTGCCCCTTAATGGCTTTCCTTGGTTCAAATGATATATCGAACATGTTAAGCTCAACAGCCCATTTTAGCATCCGTCCAGCGGCTTTCATCTTTTGTAAAACTTGCTTCAAGGGTTGGTCAGTGTAGACGAGTATACTGTGAGCCAAGAAATAGGGCCTTAACTATCTGCTGGCCATGACGAGTGCCAGTCCAAACTTCTCGACCGGAGTATACCTACTTTCCGCGTCCTTGAGTACATGACTCACGAAGTATATTGGGACTTGCACGGACTCTCTTTCGGCCAGCAGAACAGCGCTCACAGCCTGAGTGGACACAACCAAGTATACAAACAGTTTTTCCCCCTCGGCTGGACTGACCAATCTAGGGAGCTGACGAAGGTGATCTTTGACTTGCTGAAGTGCTTGCTCAGCTTCTGCTGTCCACTCAAACTTGGCCTTCTTCTTGATAGTAGCAAAAAAGTGATGGCACTTGACACCCGACTTAGACAAGAAACCTCCAAGGGCAGTTAAGCAACCCGTCAATCGTTGAACTTCCTTTATCTTTGACGGGGATTTCATATCTAGAATTGTAATACCCCGATTTTTAAGAGCGTTTTAATTAGCGTTAATTATACTTATAAAGTTAATTATGTTTTGAAAATTCTTATTTTATTTGAGTTGGCCTATGAGTTTTAAATTGAAATGTTGTAGTGTGTTTATTAATTTGATTTTTTCTAAAGATAGGAATAATATATTTTTGGATTTTAAATAACCAAATAAATTTTTAAATTCTTTTTCTCTTTTGTTATATTTTCACCCCAAACCCCCTATTATTTTCTCTTTCTTGAAATAAAACCCCAAACCCCATTTATCTCTCTCTTCAAAGAAACCCCCATTTTCTCTCTCTCCCGTGAAAAACCCCAAGCACCCCCCTTATATCTCTCCCCTCACCCAAAGAAACCCCAGCCATTTCTCTCTCTCCATCCCGTGAGAAAACCCCAAAGCCCTCTCACCCTTTTCTCTTCACTCCGTCATCTTCCTCCCTCCTCTCGCCGGCGACCTGCGTCGGTGTCTTGGACAGCGCACCGCACGCGCAGTTTCCCCCTCCTCGCACGGTGCTGCTGCTGCTGTTCGAGCTCCCTGCTCCTCACTGCTCTTCTTTTCCTCCCACGTTCTGTTGTTGCTCGTGGGTGGTGGTGTTGCTACTGTTTTCTAGTTGTTCTTTTCTTTGCTCTATAAGGTACTATACCCCCTTCTTCCTCTCTTTTACTTCCCTCATGTTAGAGGTGATATTATTAAAGTGATGAATTCTGAAATTTTGTTATTTATTGTTGATGCTTTGAATTCCTGAGTTATGGTAAGTGTTACAACTATGTTAATTTTTAGTATTACTTGAATAAATCTGTAAGACTTGGTTAATATTAATTTTGGATGAAATTGGAATTGGTTGATGAAATTGATTGAATTGATGAAATTGATTGAGTTGATGGAACTGATTTGGGTGAACTATAATAACAGTATTACTCAATGTTTTAGAAGTCATTCTATTGATTTCCTAGTAAACTTGTATTTGTGAATTATGACGCTTTCAGTGGCTTAAAACTGTACTATTTATGGAATTTAGACTAATTTATGGTGAGTTATAATTACTAAAGTTGGATTATTGGCAACTATGTGATGAGAAGATCTTAAGATATTTATTAAGAAGTTTTAGGGAATTACTTAATTACCTTTATGGGTTGATACGTTCAATATGATGGTTAAGTATTCATCCACGAGGTTGAAATGATGTATGGGTTAAAGATGAATTGAGTTGATTTATTGATTTTCAGACAAATCTGGTATTTTATGACTTTTAAAGTACACTTGTTAACTATATCAGGTTTATTATTATATGTTAATAACATGGAAAGCTAAGAGAAACGTATTAAGGACTATTGTGAGAACTGTCTAGAGTCGAATGATGTTTAATGACGCTAATTGGTTATGTGAACTATATCGCTAATAAACTTATTATATGGATATGAAGGAGTATGGAATAAGTATGCCTCTTGTTTCATAAGTGATCGGAAAGTGTTAAATGATGACTCTTGTTCTTATGAATGATGAGTTATGAAATGTTTGCTATGATATATGTTCATGTATTCTGAATATGTTAAAGTATACCTTTTAATTCTGAAACCGTCTGAAAGTATGAATGACTCTTAAACGATATGAGATACGAAAAGACTGATATGCTTCTGATATGCTTCTGCTATGCTTATGTTATGTATTCTCAAAGGTACTTAAAGGTATGAAATATGCTTATAATTTCCAATTATGTAGATCATTCTGAAACGATCTGAAAGTATAGAAAGTAACAGTTATTGCTAACATCCACGATCCCCTTCAAAATGCGTTTGTGAAATGATGTTTATGATTATGTTAAGGTTCTTGTGATGTGATTCTTTATATGGATTGTGGGATACTTAAATTGTTTTCGAATGAGTTTCGTAAATGATGATCTTATGAGTTATTGATGCTCAAGTATGATTCATGAAGAATCTATGGCTTATGCCGATGAATGCTAAACAAACGAAACATGATAAATAAAAGTGAATGAGGTTCAGGCAGTATAATGTTACGCTTATCTACTTTATGGTCGTGCACGTACCTTCGCACTCGCCGTACACCCAACAAGGGAGAGTGCTCCTTGAGGGGTACCGCATGTTATTTTGGTGCGAGCGGTGTATCCAACAAGGGAGCTGGGCTCCTTGAGGATCATCGCATGGTGGTGTATCCAACAAGGGAGCTGGGCTCCTTGAGGATCATCACATGGTGGGAGACGTCCCACATGTCTCGAGCGGTGTATCCAACAAGGGAGCTGGGCTCCTTGAGGATCATCACATGGTGGGAGACGTCCCACATGTCTATACTCGCCAGTTACCAAGCTAAAAGATGAAAAGATAAGGATGAAACTTATGATATGAAATGAAATATTTATTATGTAGATGATTTTATGACTTAATGCTATGAAGTATGATGACTTTGATGTTACAAAAGTATGATTATGATTGCGATTATGTTTTATGATTGCACGCATTATGTTATCGATGTTTGGATTAGGAAATATGGAACGTTTTATGAATATGATGATTAGTGATGTTTATGAACGAGTGCTATGAAATAACTATGTTATTAAGATAGTACGATCATTACTAGTTAAGTAAATGAAAGATGATGATGATTCATGATATTCTGTATGACTTAAAGTATATGTTTATGAATGTTTATTGTCAAATGATATGAAAGTATGTCTTCCGCTTTGATATGAAAGAACTACGATGATGTTACGACTCTGCTATGATTTCTGAAAGTACTTAAAGGTCATGAAACATGATGAATGATAAGGGACTAGGTGAATGTTACTGTGTTGTTGTGATACGGTTATGAATGATGTGAACGTGTTGATTACGTGAGAATGGTAGACACCAAAGCATGTTTTAAGAATGTTTTATGGGTTAGTACTCAGCGTTGTGCTGATGTGTCTGTCAATGTTTTGTTTTGTCACTACTGTGGCCTGTCACTTGGTGGGTGGCAGTGTTACAATAGTTTCAGGTTGAAGTTCTGGAGCATCTTTTCCAAGATAGAAGCAGTTACGTGCTAAGAGTTCAGCTATGATTGTTTTATGTTTCTTTTGAGGCGAGGACGTTCCACTTTGTAATAGATAATAAGTAATGGTTTAGTTTTATTTCTAGCTCTGGATGAGCAATAGTGCTCCTGATTCTCTTTAGCTGCTGCTCCGCGAAAGCGTTGAGTTCTGGATTTGGTATATTTTATTTGTAACAGGTTTCTCAAACACTTTCCCATTGTGGGTTGTCCAATTTACAAAGGAAACTCTGCCGAAATTTCAAAAAAAATATTAATCTACTATTAAAGTGTCTCTTTAAAGAGTGTCAAATCAAAGTAATGTCCGTGTAAGTTAATGTCAAAGGTCGCCTTGTATTTTCCCCTAGTGGAAAGTACGGCAGTAACGCGCCGACTAAGCTAAGTCTTCCGCTGCTAATCCTGATTACTTAACTTAATAAGGATGGACGAAAGTCGGGGCGTTACAAGAATAGTTTGGTTCTTCTCAGGGTTGGCTTCTATTCCCCTCTGATCTACTAAGAAGCCTAAGAACTTCCCAGACAAGACGCCAAAGACACATTTGCTGGGGTTCAATTTCAGTTTGTACTTTCTGAGAGTTTCGAAAGTTTATCTCAAATCACCAACATGACCTTCCTCTTGCCGACTCTTGACTATCATATCATCAATATATGCTTCCATGTTTCTTCCCAACTGTGGCTGAAAGACAGTATTAATCAATCTTTGAAAGGTGGCCGGCGCATTACGGAGGCCAAAAGGCATCCTCAGCCAGCCATACAGCCCTTTCTCGGTAATGAAGGACGTTTTGTCCTGATCCTCTGACCACTTGGGGATTTGATGGAAGCCTGAATATGCGTCCATGAAGCTTAATAAATCATGGCCGGCCGTGGAGTCCACCAGTCGATCCAACTTAGGCAAGGGGAAACTGTCCTTGGAACAAGCCTTGTTGAGATCAGTGTAGTCCACACACATCATCCAGGTGCCATTAGGCTTTGGCACCATGACCCCATTCGCTATCCATTCTGGATAATAAGTCTCTCTGATGAATTTTGATTCCAACAACTTCTGAACTTCCTGGTCGACCGCCTGGTTCCTGGTCGGTCCTAAATGCCTTTTCTTCTGACGAACAGGTTTTAAACTTGGATCCACATTCAGCCGGTGGACGACTATCTCTGGATCAATTCCAGGCATTTCTTCAACACAAAAAGCAAACACGTCTTGAAATTCTTTTAGCAAGTTGATTAAAAGGCTCCTCAAACCAGGATAGAGTGAAGAACCAATCTTAAAGGTTCTTTCTGGACGGGCTTCATCCAAACAGACATCTTCTGGGGCTTCCACCGGCTCTAGACGTTCTAGTGCCAGCCCCATGATGGCCATCACTTCTCTAGACTAGGGTGGCTCTTCCTTGACGAGCTGATACTTCCTTTTCTTGCTGGGAAGATGCTCAGACGTTTTCCTTGAGGGAGCAGCCGGCGTCTGAGGACTCTCAGTTGCCGTTCTCAGCGAGGCCACTTGGTCCTTTACCATCTAGGACGCCTTCCTTTCGCCAGCAGCCTTTGACTTATCTTTTCCAAATTCTGACGGGTTCCTTCCGCCAGCAATCTTCGTCTGGTCTTCATTGTCTGCTTTCCATGATGACGGCTTCAGGGTAGTTAGGTAACATTCCCTAGCCGCTTGCTGATCTCCATTCAAGGAGCCAATTTGGCCACCATCGCATTCAAACTTCATAAGCATCAAGTGAGTTACTATTACAGCTTTAACATGATTCAGAGTTGGCCGTCCAAGTATGACATTATAGGCTGTCAAATCTCGGACGACCAAGAACTTGATAAACAAAGTCCGCGAGGCATCCTTCTCTCCAACCCGGACGGGCAAGGTAACTGTTCCCATATGATGAATGATTCCTCCCCCAAACCCTATGATGGGATGGTGGACGGGGACCAAGTTCTTCTCATCAAACTTCAATCTAGACAAGCAATCTGCACTAATATGTCTGTCGAGCTTCCGGTGTCAATCAGAATTCTTCTTACTCTTAAGTTTGCTATCTTCATTTCTACAACCAAAGGGTCATCATGGGGAGTTCTCAGCTTCCCCCGATCTTGCTCAGTAACCACCACCATTGGGAAGGGCTCGGCCTTTGTCTGATCAGTTAGCAAGACTTGGCCGAGCTCCCTGAGATAGTTTTTGTACCCTCTATTAGTTGGTCCTCCAGCGGCAAACCCTCCTGAGATAACAAGGACGACATCCTCGTCAGTGCTTTCACTCTCCTTCTTCTTGCTCTGATGATCATCTCTCTTCTGAAACTTCTTTCCACCTTGGGGTAAGTATGAGTTCATCTTTCCTTTTCGAGCTAGATCCTCCAAAGCCCTCTTAAGGTGTTTACATTCATTGGTCTCGTGACCACAGTCCTTGTGAAAGTGACAGTATTTGCTCTTGTCTCTGTTTCTGTAAGGAGTCTTCATTTCAGCTGGAGCCTTCAACTCATATTGGTCCTCTATCTCCATAAGAATGGAGTATTGGTCATTGCTGAATTCAATATGGTTGGCTGAAGGCTCAGATTCCTTTCTCTTGCTTCTTCTGGACGAAGTAGTGGTTGAGGTAATTGCCCAAGTCTCGGCCTTTTTGGGGTTGCTCTTCTTTGGTTGAGCAACCTCTTGAGCTTCTTGGACTCGGGGTGCTTTGCCTCAAGCACATACTTCGATGGCGTGTATAAACGCTTCGACTTCCTTTAAAGCTTCGGCAAGAGTGGTGATTTTCTTCTTCACCAGGTCAAACTTAAAACTTCCTGGCCTTAGTCCCATGATAAAGGCGTCAAAGGCCACACCAGCATTGAGATCTTGAATCTGAAGGGATTCTAGATTAAATCTTTTAACAAAACTTCTGAGGGCTTCCTTGGGTCCTTGGACGACCTTACCCAAGTGCATGCTTGTTTTCTGTTCTTGCCGATTGGCAACAAAGTGACTAGTGAATAGGTAACTGAGCTCAGTAAAATTGTTGACTGAATTAGGGGGGAGATTGTTAAACCACTTCTGAGCTACTCCTTTCAGAGTAGCCGGGAAATTCTTACACCAAGTAGCATCATCCACTGCTTGGACATACATCTGATGCTTATAAGCGGATAGGTGATCGTCTGGATCAGTAGTTCCATCAAAGGGCTCTATAGTAGGGAGTTTCACCTTTGGGAAGGGGGACACCTCCATGATCCTGGCCGAGAATGGGGTCGGCCAGTTGATCCGAAGGGCTCCCAGCTGTCCCTCAATGGGTATGAACTCCTTTCTGTGTTCTTTCAACACAAGGTTAGATGAAGTGTTTGCAGGGGATGGACGCCTATAAACCATTGGCTGAACCACCGTTTTTTCTTGTCTTGGACGAACAAGAGAAGGGCCAAGACTTCTTCCTTCTGTTCTGGACGACATCCTCAAATGAGGGTCTCTCAAGTACGGTGTAGACCCTGTGGCCGACCGTTGTAATGCAACAGCTTTCTTTGCCTCTAGGTACTCCCTAGCATCAGTTTCCATTCGGTGCCCATTTGGACGAACATTATTTTGGGTCCTAATCACCAGGTTCCAGTCCATCTTCCTTCGCTGCTCACTAACTTCTTGCTGCTTTTCTCTGGCGGTTCTCCTAGAGGGTTCCTGACGAACAGTCGACTTGGACTCGGACCGGTTCTCCCGGGAACGCCCCTAAGAGGAATTGGATTGTTAGGCTGCCGCTCCGGATTTATATGAAAAAACAGGCATGTTGCTCTTGATGCATTCCTGGACGACTGCTGCCATCTTAGTCTGAAAATCATTCAAGACGTTCTCAAGATGGGCATCAGTCACTGGACGTTCTAGATTCTCCTGAATAACAGGTTGTTGGCTTTGTCCAGGGACATTGATGATGGATGGAAGTCTATCCCTTCCTCGAGGCGGTCTCTCATGATCTACTGTATCTTCGACATTGATCTGAAAACTTCGATTTCTAGCCACGTTGGACGATTGACAATCAGTCATCGTTGCGTCTCCCCACACACGTCGCCAAATGTTTAGTATGTTTGTCCAGCAAGTAAGCTATGTGTTTAGCCTCCTTGTCCGGCAAGTAAGCCAGTTTCCCTTAGATGTTCTTCACTTGGAGACTTGTGCAACAATGTCTAAATCTGCCTTGTCCGAACCTGAGCTTCGTTCCCGAACCTGTAAAAAGGGACCTACCCTAGAGGTTTGGGTGGTGGTTCCCCCTCCGAAGCTTAAGTCAGATGTCAGGAGTTGGAAGGAAAAAGTAGAGATAGAGAGAGAAAGTGAGAGAGTATTTTTACAGAGTAAATTTGCACTGTTTGCATTGAATGAATCTTTCTCCTGATTTCAGGGGTATTTATAGTGTTTGTAGTATGAATGCTATCCTTAAAGGTTGCCCTAGAATAGTGGCACCTGATTGGCTAGGCAATCAAACCATGACACTTGGCAGGCTAGGATTTGTGAGGGTTTATCAACCAATCATCTGCAGCCACCTTTAAGGATTTAGGCTCTGACTAACCTTTGGGCTAGAAAGGTGAGTCCTTTCCCCCAACTGGGTACAACCCAATGGTTAAATCTTTTTCCTTTATTTTCTCTGAGAGGACACGTGTACGGCCCTGATGGACCCAAGTGTCTCTAAAGAAGCCGTAGATTTTTTAGGCTACAACACTTACGGTTGCAAATAAGCATTAAATACGTTTCATGAAATAGTATTATTTGAGGAATTTATGACACAATCACACGTCAATCGATACAATTAATGCTTATTTATTCCTTAAAATTTCCATTTCAACCTTCTTATATGCAGCCCTTAGCCCATTGGGAATGCATATATCATTTCCCTATTACTTATAACATGTAAAAATTATGAGTTTCCCGTGTGCTAATATATTTAGTGCTTATATGGTTAACGTTGATCTAACCTAAATTTGATGTGAAATAAGAAGTTAGAGTTGAGATTTTCGACCCATTCAATTAATGAGGTTGACACGTATAACCAAATTAATTAAATATGTTAAGTGAATAAATTAACCAAAAAATGGAAGAGGTGGTAGAATATGGTGAAAAGTGCTAGTATTCGTGTTCCTAGGTGGTGGAAGTAGTGCCTTTTGTGATCGAGATCAATCTGTTACGATATACTCCTTCCGGTTCCTAAATATCCTGCCACTTAATTTTCATGCATATCAATGCAAAACTTTGGACACTAATATCTCTAATTATATGTACTTGTAAAAATTATAAAAAGTAGATATTTATAAAATACATATTAAGACGAATCTAACAAGATCCCACATGACTATATCTTTTCTTACTTATAAATCACAAACAATGGTCAAAGTGAAATTTATGAATAGTGAAAAATGTCAAAGAGGGAAGATCTTTAGGAACCGGAGATAGCACTAAAGCATAAACTCACATATGCCATTTTGTTATTAAAGATTTATGTTTGTAGGAATTAAAGTTATCTATTAAAAACAATCTTATTTAAACTGAAAATCTTAAATAATATTTTTAAATTTTATTCAAACCGTGGTAGAGATATTACTACTAAAAATGGCCAACAACAGCCTGTAACCATTTTTAGCTCCATTTAGTTTAGTTCAACTCCATTTAATTCAGCTCAGCTAAATTCGATCCAAAAGAACAGGACCGAATAATTATTCCTTAGGTATGTAATCGTCTTAAACGTGGTCTAGCATATGCCTACAATTCTATCACTCATTTGGGTAGTCATAATCTAGTGCTTTCTATTTATAAAATTATTACGTGCATTTAGATAGTTGAGTCAATATACGAGTTTTTTTCTTAGAGTTTTGAAAAGAATAAAAATGTTCCAGATATTATATTATCCTCAAACAGTTCAAGTAGGTATACAAATAATACAGCTAATATGATAAACTATATCTCCTCATGTCCACCCAAATGGGTAACGATTGGCTGCACTCTAGTTGGGTAATACATTTATTAATTTGTTCAAACTAGATTGGTATGTGTTCTAGACTTCTAGGAGCTACAACATATTCTTTATTTGATACGAAAGAAGAAATGAATCTCAACCCATTCAATTAATTAGGTTAGCACGAGTAACCAAATTAACTAAATGTGTTAAGTAAATATATTACCCAAAAAATGTAGGAGGTGGTACAATATGGTGAAAAGTGTTAGTATATGTATTCCAAGGTGATGGAAGTAGTGGTTTTTGTGTTCGAAATCTATCAGTTAGGATAATACTAAAGTATAAACTCACATATGTCATTCTTTTATCAAAGATTTATCAGTCTACGTAATTTGTAATAATTTCTAGGAATTAAAGTTATCTATTAAAAAACACAATCTTTTTTTAGCTGAAAATCTTAAATTAATAACCTTTTTAAATCATAGCAGAAGGGGAATTATTACTAAAAATGGCCAACAACAACTTGCAACCATCTTTAGCTCCATATAGTTCAGTTCAACTACATTCGATTTATCTCACCTAATTAAATTGAATCTAAAAGAACATGGTGTAACAATCATTCCTTATGTATGTAATTGTCTTAAACATGGTCTAGCATATGCCTATGATTCAATCACTGATTTCGTAGTCATAATTTACCTGCTTTCTTTATTTGTAAAATTAGTACGTGCATTTCGATAGTTAAGTTAATATAGGAGTTTGTTTTTCTTAGAGTTTTAAATAGAATAAAAAATTTATAAATATTATCCTTTAAGAGTTCAATTAGGTATGTTTTAAAATACCTCTAGAAAGGAATGTTTTAAAATAAATGAAGTTTTTGTTGAGTCAACTTAAGATTGTACGTCTAATTTTCCTGATTGCCATATTAGTTGAGTTATGTCATATTAGGATTTACACGTGTAAAATAACATTTTGCGAAACCACTTTCCTGCATGTTCATATTAATACGAGTTAATGAATAGAATCTAAGAGTTTTTTCATTCCATTACGCTCCTATAAATTGAACGTGTCAAGTTGTACATTGACTTAAATGGAAAATTTGCATAAGGTATTCCTTTTCGTTCTACTATTAATGAGCCACTTTCATATTAGAGCCTATGAAAACCAATAATATTCGACATCCCTTATTCCACACGCATTATTTTCTGATTCGAGTTTGTAATTAGGGTTTTAAACAAGAGGCTACTAATATTAACTTTCAGCTTATTCTTTCATTTTACATTAACACAACCAACACCATCAACTAATTCCACCAAAACACATTCATAAATAGCCAATAATCAAACAACAAACACAAAACAACCACTCAAAACCTTTTCATCACATTCTCTCTTGGGCCCCGCCGCCTTTACCCCCCCCCCCAAAAAACCAAAGTCCGTCGGGCCGACGACAACCCACAACAATCATACCAGGACTAGCAACCGCCAACAACCAACCGCCAACAACCAACAACCAATTGCCGGACACCCTCACACACCATAGTCTCCCATCGAATCTAACAATAGTGTAGCATAGACTTATAGTTACCTACTCTCATTGATTAGTAGACATTTAGACAATTTCATGAACTTAACCCACACCCCTCCCCCCCAAAAAAAGTCCAATAAAACTCACTTAACCCACACACACAAGTGGCCCCCCACCCATTTGGTTTCTTCTCCCAAACAAACACAACCCCAACACGCAATAGAGACACATTACACAATACAATTTACACATAACATTCATTCACACACACATCTTTCCCTCAGGCCTCAAACAAACAACTCGTGAACTCCCATCTCCTAACCACCCGGTCCTAACTCTCTCTCTCCTAAATTCTAAACTTTTAACCTAACCCATCCCCAATTTTCTCTCTCCTCCCAACCTTTCATGGTGCTATGGCTTTCGAGGTAGAACCACACCCTCCTTTCAACGACGACGACTTCGACGACGATGACGACGACAGTGAACCTCTTAACGGTGCCGTTCCAGATGACGACGTCGCCGGAGATTCCGATTCTTCCTCCGCCGGAGATTCCGTCATTGCCGGAGATGTTGAAGCAGATTCCACCGCCGTTACCGTCGCCATTCCTTCCTCTTCAATCTCCGTCGCTGTCTCCGTTCCTCCTCCGACGTCAGTTAACGCCGTTACGATCGCGTTACCTGACCCTAAACGACACCGTTTTGATCCTCTGGTATCCTCTTCCCTCATCGTAACTCCAGAGAAAAAGCCGATCGATGATTCTAGAAGGTTGTTTCAACGTCTATGGACTGATGAAGACGAGATCGAGCTTTTGCAAGGTTTTCTAGAGTATACATCTAGCCGTGGTACGACGTCGTCTGGTCATCATCATGATACGGCGGCGTTTTATGATCAGATCAAGTCGAAGCTTCAATTGGAGTTTAATAAGAATCAGTTGGTTGAGAAATTGAGGAGGTTGAAGAAGAAGTATAGGAATGTTTTGAGTAAGATGAGTTCTGGTAAAGATTTTGTGTTCAAGAGTCCTCATGATCAAGCTACGTTTGAGATTTCGAGGAAGATTTGGACTAATTTGTCCCCTAATTTTCGAGGTGTTGTTGAATTTGATGATGACGATCAAAACCCTAACCCTAACCCTAATTCGGTTCTAGCAGCGGGGACGCCACCGAGGCCACCGAATAGCAGCTTTGTGATAAGTCATATCAACCTCAACAGCGCGGCGGGGGGTTCGACACCAATGGTGATGGATCATAAGGCAGGTAGCAGTGGTAGTTATAATAATAACAATAATAATAGTATTAATAGTAATGCTGTTGGTTTTGATATTATGATGTCCAATTTGAATAGTCCTGCTGCGAAATTGTCGTCGAGGAAAAGGCCTAGGGTGAAAGTGGAGGAGAAGTTTGGGAGGAATGTGAGTTTGGGAGGGAATGTTGGTGGAGAGGGTGGGATTAATGTGAACGAAAATAGTATTAATCACAATGCGAATAATAATAATACTAATAATATTAGTAGTAGTAATATCAATCTTGGTTCAACAATGCAGGGGTTGATAGAGGAGGCTGTGAGGAGTTGTTTGTCGCCTTTGGTTAAGGATTTGGTGAGTAATGCAGTTAATGGGACGGTAATGGCAGGCAGTGGTGGTGGTGGGATCAAGGGAGTCGGGGCTTTGGCATTGAATGCCGTTCCATTGAACTTTTCAGGGCCGAATTTGGTAGGGAATAATGGTGGGGATGTAATGGATGAGAAGTGGAGAAAACAGCAGATTTTGGAGCTTGAGGTGTATTCGAAGCGTTTGGAGTTGGTTCAAGATCAAATTAAGTTGTCGTTGGAGGAGCTCAGGTCAATGGGGAGTTAAAAGTTCGGTTCTTGGGGGGTGATCGGAGTAGGTTAGTTGATGTGGATTTGTGAGTTTCTCTAATTTATTTTTCCTGGTTGATCAATGATCGAATATCAATTTGCTGATTATATATGTGTAGGTAGTACCTTTGAGTTGATAGATATTCTCTTTTTTAGTTTGACATAAAAGAGAGCTGTTGAATAATGTTTATTCTATGTGTGTAGCTCTTTGCTCAATGCAAAATTTCATGTATAGCAATGATTTGATGAATAGAGAAGGCAGGATTCATATTGACATATTTTGCAAGTTATGGTTTGCTCCAGGGTTTGTTTTTGAGCGCCCTGTATGTTTAGTAACTGTTGTTGAGGATGATGCTGGTTCTTCTGGTCTTTATGTTCTTATTTTTAAACCCTAAAGGTGATTAACTAAATGAGTAACATCAATCATTGGTGACTTGTATAAGTTAAACTGATTTTACATGTGAGCAAACTTGTGTTTGGATATGTGTATGTTGTTGTGAAGTTGGCCAAATTATTGGTGAATTTGAGGTGTTTTGAGTTTTGAAGATTTGTGTGACCATTGTGTCATTTTACACCTTTGGTGTTATTGTTTGTTCGGAAGATGCCATAAGATAAGTTTGCTATGCAAAACATTTTGATTAATGGCGATACATCTTTAATTGTTTTGTTGGACGTTGGTTTAAAGAGTCATGCAACGTGTCGAGTCATGCAGCGTTTCCTTTTATATACTTCAATTGTAAATCAGTCGAATTGAACGTGTCACAGGATTTCATTACCTTTTAGAGACTTCAATTTCCAATGTCGGAAATTTGGAGAGTATAAGTGGTCTTTTGGTTGACAAAAAAACATAAGTGTAAAACTGCTTTTTTTTTTCCTGGTCAGCAAGAACACAGGAGGCGCAAAATCGTGAGAGGTTTGTTTCCCCCTAGGTAAGTGGAACTTCACAGGAAGTTCTACTGGATGCAGTCGACTATGCAATTTATTGCATTTTCTAGGAAATTCAATTGCCTCTGGAAAGTGCATCTCCCTAGTCCCTGCATTCAACCTAAAGAGACATGTTAGGAAGTTGAAACTAGGAGAATAGGATTAATTTTAGTGTAGACTTGTAGTAGTACACTATAAGATTCAGGATAAACTTGTAGCAAAAACCCATTAGCAGCATACTTGCTGCTACTGTGCTAGAGATATAGCTTGTTTGTTTTAGCACATAGAAAAAGAAGGTAGGAGGTGATGGCCTGATGGGGATAGGATAACAACTTTCGTTTGAGCATCCTCGCGAACTTTGGGCGTCCCCAGGTCCAGGGTTCGTCTTCTCATCAAGGCACATGGGAGGCTCCCCTTTTCTTCTTATGAGTGAGTCTTATCCCTTCTTTCTTCATGTCTTTGGGTCCTTAAGACCATAGCTCCTTTTACCCTTTGCCCTGCCTTTTGAGCCAGTGAGGCCCCAAGTTACCATCCTAAAATTATACTACCCTGATGGGAAAAGGTTTCATCTTTCCTAAAATGGTTTCTGGAAGTATAAAATAGTGACATCAACAAATATCCTTAAATGTTTATTGGAGTTGGCACATGTAACATGTTTTTCTCCCCCCTTCTTAACTTTCTTTTTTTCTACTTTCTCGACTCATCAGCTGTTGATATTTTGATTAGGAAGTTTATATCACAAGATTGTAATTGAGAAATGGCTAAGAAAACGGGAAAAGCAGGAAACTATAGTTTATTCACTCCGTATTCAGGTTTATTTGTCGCTACTGTTGTTTTTTACGCCGATGCCCGATATGTTGCTAGAACTTTCTATAACAATGTGCCAAACCTCTTCATAAAACGTCATCTACGTTGGCAGTTCACCCTTTTTCTTTTCCTGTTCTCGTTAAAATTTGATACACATTTACATCATATTTCTTTCGTCTGAATTAGTTGGTATTGAGTTTGCAAAAATATCATTACAGCTGAGCAATTTTCTATCATTTCTCCATCACTTAATCAGTGACATATTTGTGAATTTAATATATAGTCTATGTGACTTAATCTCAGACGGATAGAGTGTATGTGAAAAAGGTGTTTATATATGCTGATAGTTGATACTTCCCTTTCAAAAAAAAAAACAAAATGAAATATGTTGATACTTGGGTGAGGAGTCATTAGGTGATTAGGTTAACTTCAAAACAAGTTAAAATCGAGCCGAGTCATATTCGCCCAATCAAGTGTATCTTTAATTCGTATATCATGTAAAATAGATCCATTTTACTCATACTGGTTCTTGGATGGGATCCATTAAGTGAAAATCTAGTTATCTAGTTTTAGTTGCAATTCGAGTTTGAGTTTATCATCTCGAATCGAATTAAATTTTATTAGGGGTCAGGTGTTTATAGCCATCGTCTCATTTGTTGAGTAACTCGTGCAGCTTGTGTAGCATATAGTCTCTTATCCACCTTGTATCGTTAACTAGTGCACTAGCTGTTATTGATCACTTTCATGGGTCAATCACTCGGCAGTTACAAGAATAAATTCCTAATGTAAGCATGTTTATAGTATACCTGTTGCGTTGGGTGAAGAGGCAAAGAAGAACGTATGGGGGATCCCTTTTTTCTTTTAAAACCCAAACAATGGCAGACAATGGACCTCAAAAACCACCTTATATACCCTTTGGATTCTTAACACTTTCCAAAGACGTGTTGAAAAAAAATTGGAAATATGCCTTCATTTTTCTCCCCAAGGCAAATGCTGGACTTCGTTATTTGGCGTTTAGAAAAGAGCAACGGGTGTAATATGGACATTATTTGGCTGAAGAATACTTGTATCTAGTGGGTGGCCGTAGAAAGACTCATACACAACTAATTTTTTTTATGTTGACTTGAATTTTGCTAAATAATACTAATGTTTATTATTAGTGGGTATTTCCTTTGAAAAAAATAATCTTTGGTGAGTATTATACCCGTCCATATTAAAGAAATCTACTCATTATTCCCTTTTCTAATACATTTCTCTCCACCCCCACATCATTTTTGTTATTTTTCATGGTAAGAAAGTTTATACTCATGGCTAGAAGAAGTTGAGCATCCTATCACTTTCGACTTTTTCACTATTTTTTCTTTTTTTATATCTCAATCCCTTTTTAATAAGGTAAGAAGTACCATAATGTGTAGTAATACTCATAATCTGGTAGATAATGTGACTGGTCCCATGACAGTAGAGTTCCCTACAGGAATCCAAGTAGCGGAGGTTGGAATGAACCAACCCCGCGAACAGCCATGAAAATAATAAGCTGGAACTGCAATGGGCTTGGCAACCCATTGTCAGTTAAAGCTCTCCAGGATTGGTGTTGGAGAGATAAGCCGGGGATTGTGTTTGTTATGGAAACGAAAATTGATGCTCAGCGACTTGAATTGATTAGAAATAGGTGTGGTTTTAGTAATGGATTGTGTCTTAGTAGTAATGGGAGATCAGGTGGAATGGGGCTATGGTGGCGTGAGGTGGGAGTAAACGTTTGCTCTTATTCCAACCATCATGTGGATGTTGAGGTATGTGATGTAGCTAATAATCCGGTATGGAAGGCTGTGGGCATCTATGGGTGGCCGGAGGCAACAAATAAGTTCATGACTTGGGAGCTAATGAAAAATGTTCGAGACAACAGTGGGTTACCTATTGTGATGTTCGGGGACTTTAATGAGATATTGGGAATGCATGAGAAAGAGGGAGGGGCCATAAGAGGGGAGAGACAGATTGATGCTTTTCGGGCAGCTTTGGAGGACTGTGAGTGCAGAGATTTGGGTTATAGGGGTAATATTTATACTTGGCAACGTGGAAATTCCATGGATACTCTGGTTCGTGAAAGATTGGACAGATTCGTGGCTGATAATAGTTGGTGTAATATGTTTCCATATGCGGAGGTGATACATTTTCCTATCTGTCATTCCGATCATGGTGCAATACTGCTGAAATTTGGTGAGAGACCAGAGAAACGACAACAGGGGAGATTATTCCGTTTTGAAGCATTATGGTTGTCAAGTGATGAATGTAGCAAGGTGGTGTCGGATGCATGGAAGGTTGGAGTCGGTGATTCGGTTAACTTAAGAATTGCGAAGGTGGCTACTTCTTTATCTTCGTGGGCTTCGAAGACTTTTGGCGATGTTCGGAGAAGAATAAAAAATGCAGAGAACAAGCTTAAAAATGTTCAAGGGGGTCAACTTGATGGCCATTCGCTGCAACTTTGCCACGAGATTAGTCAGGAGTTGAAGGAGCTGCGCAAACTGGAAGAAAGTTACTGGCATACCCGTGCTCGGGCTAACGAGTTGCGTGATGGTGACAAGAATACGAGCTATTTTCACCACAAAGCTTCTCAACGTAAGAAAAGAAACTGCATTCAGGGGCTGTTTGATGACCAGGAAGCGTGGAAGATTGAAAAAGATGAGATGGACTCCATTATTGCAAAGTATTTTTCGAATCTCTTTGCGTCGGAAAATCCTTGCGGTTTTGAGGCAGCGTTGGAAGGGCTAGAGGAGTTAGTTACCGCGGAGATGAATGTCACTCTTGATACTGAGCCGACGGGGGAGGAGATTAAAGAAGCGTTGTTTCAGATGCATCCTAATAAAGCTCCGGGTCCTGACGGAATGCACGCTCTCTTTTTTCAGAAATTCTGGAGTATTGTAGGTAATGATGTGATTCAGTTTGTGAAGAGTTGGTGGCGTGGAGAGGTGAGCCTTGATGAGGTAAATAGCACTTGCATTGTTTTAATCCCGAAAATCAATGATCCAAAACGTATGACAGAATTCAGGCCAATAAGCTTGTGCAATGTATTGTACAAAATTGTTTCAAAAATGTTGGCAAACAAATTGAAACCTATGTTGGGTCATATTATTTCCGGGAACCAGAGTGCTTTTGTACCTAAAAGACTCATTACTGATAATGCGTTGATAGCTTTTGAGATTTTTCATGCTATGAAAAGGAGGGGAGAAGGAAAGGATGGTACTATTGCTCTCAAGTTGGATATGAGTAAGGCGTATGATAGAGTGGAATGGAGTTTTTTGGAGAAAGTCATGTGTAGAATGGGGTTTAGTCATTCTTGGATACAACGTATTATACATTGTATTTCAAGTGTGTCGTTCTCCTTTAAATATAATGGCGGTATTTCAGGTGCTTTATCTCCTTCTAGGGGTCTCCGTCAAGGAGATCCTATTTCACCTTACTTATTTCTGATTGTGGCGGATGCTTTTTCAAGACTAATATCAAAAGCAGCGCAGGAGGGTAACATTCATGGTGCTATTGTGTGTCGGGGAGCTCCGAGAGTTTCCCATCTTTTCTTTGCTGATGACAGTATATTATTTGCCAGAGCCAGTCTGCAGGAATGTTCTAAAGTGGCTGATATAATCAGAACGTATGAAAGAGCATCTGGGCAGAAAGTTAATCTAAGTAAGACAGAAGTGGCTTTTAGCAAATATGTTAGCCTGGAAAGAAGACAGGAAATTGTGGAGACTCTGGGGGTTAGAGAGGTGGATAGGCATGAGAAGTATCTAGGTTTACCAACCATCATCGGAAGATCTAAGAAAGCCGTGTTTACTTGTCTGAAGGAAAGAATATGGAAGAAAATGCAAGGATGGAAGGAGAAGCTTCTATCTCGCCCCGGCAAAGAAGTTCTTATTAAAGCTGTTGCACAAGCTATCCTGACATATATGATGAGTATTTTTCGGATACCAGAGGGACTCATTGAGGAAATACATGCAGTACTAGCGAAGTTTTGGTGGGGATCTAGCTCTTCATCGAGGAAAATTCACTGGCGTCGATGGGAATCTCTTTGTCTTCCTAAGTCTATGGGAGGAATGGGGTTTAGAGATTTGAGATGCTTCAACCAAGCTTTGTTAGCTAAGCAAGGGTGGCGATTATATGGTGATGAGTCTTCCATTCTTCATGGTATACTTAAAGCTCGATATTTTAAGAACTCGGGATTTTTAGATGCTTTGCGGGGTTTTGATCCTAGCTACAGTTGGAGGAGTATTTGGGGTGCTAAATCTCTGCTCATTGAAGGCTTGAAATGGAGGGTAGGGAATGGTGCTTCAATCAAAGTTTGGGAGGATTCGTGGCTCACGGGAGAAGGAGTTCAATTTGTGCCTACGCCATTGCAAGATAGCAATACTGAACTAATGGTCACCGATTTACTCGATACCACAATAGGAGGTTGGAATGTGGCAGCTGTAAACTCGACATTTAGGGAGGATGAAAGGCAGCGTGTCCTTGATATACCTCTCCCCTCTCACTGGTGTGCAGACTCAATGTACTGGTGGCCGACGAACGATGGCAATTACACTGTGAAATCGGGATATTGGTTGGCTAGAATGGGGCATCTTCGAACATGGGAGTTGTTTAATGGGCAAGGCGAGAGGGACTTGTGGAGTATTGTGTGGAATGTGGATGGGTCACCCAAGCTGCGTCATTTTCTCTGGAAGGCTTGTAAGGGAAGTTTGGATGTGTTGGATGTACTATTTAAACGCCATATTCGTGACTCGAGCGTGTGCCCAGTGTGCAGTGCTAGGGAGGAGACGATTATGCATACTCTCTTTGACTGTAAATTCGCTACAGACGTATGGATGCATAGTGAGTTTATGGGCTTGCTTATGGAGGCACCGGTACAATCTTTTGCTGCTCGCTTCTCATGGGTTGCTACGAAGTTGGGAAGGAAGAACTCGCCAGGTTTTCGTCGCTTGTGTGGGTTGCGTGGTTCTGTAGGAACCAAGTGGTCTTTGTGGGGGATACAAATTTGGATGCCATAAGAATTGCTGCTGGGTTTGTAAGTTATAATGTGGAGTACATACAATACAATACACAGGTGTGTATGCAGGCAGCAGTACCAACACGTGCTCTTGTGTCTACTTGGCAACCTCCTCCATCATCGTATGTCAAGGTGAATGTGGATGCCCATGTATTGCAGGGGAATGGGGTGAGCTTTGGCTGCGTTATTAGGGACGCAAATGGTACTCTTAAAGCAGCAGGGTGAAGCGTGTTTCTGCTAATTGGGCTCCAGATATGGCGGAGGCGGGGGCTGCAAGATTCGGGGTTGAATTGGCGAGGAGGCTGGGGTTTGTGCGTGTGATTCTAGAGTGTGATGCCGTGAAGATTGTTAGTACCATCCGTGAGCACAAGGAGGGAGCTGCACCTATTTTCATATTCTTTGATGATATTGCAAGGTTGAAGTCATCTTTTACATGTTTTGATTGTGTCCATGTGAAGAGAGCTGGTAATACAGTGGCCCATTCTGTAGCTAGATGGGAAGTAGAAGTTGATTCTGAATTAATTTGTACGAACTTGTTTCCCCAAAGTACTCAAACTTTGGTGGCGTTAGATTTAATATAAGCTTGGCTCTCTTTCCCCTCAAAAAAAAAAAAAGTACCATAATGAACTGGAGTCTATATGAGTTTTGCCCTATCTTATCCTTCCCTCGTACTCTCAATGGCATGCTAGATTCTTTCAAAGTGCCTCTAGTGAGGTTGATCCCACAACTTCTTGATAGAGAAAATATAACATTTTTCTGTAGATGAAGCAATGTTTAGCATTTAAGATATGGGTGTGTAATTATCAATTATAAATAAATCTGGTATTTGTTTCTTTTTAATATTAATCTTAAAAAAAAGCTATTAATAAAATAGTTGGCTCTATTTTTGTGGAAGGGGTGCATGAACCAAGGCAACATATTGGTCATCACATTAGTAACTCAAACTAGCTACAAACAAGCAACCAATTAAAATATATGGATCAATTAGTATCATCTCATGACCCATATTTTGGTCATCAATATGATCTCATGAGTCATCACGCTTATTATTACCAAATTACCATCAATTAATTTTCTATACACTTCTTTTAACAGAGAAATTGCAGGACAATGTCAATGTAGAAACTAATATGGGATATCATTTGATTTTTCAAGTAAATGAGTTTGACCCACTAACCTGTATATGAATAATTCAAAGTTTAATATAGGCTATAAAGTCAAAATGATGTTTGGTGGTAAGCACGTTGTATAATAGCTGTATATTAAGAAGATCATGGGGCATGTGTGTGCAACGTTAATAAGAGATATTATTGTTACGAAGCAAAATTAATTCGGACTCACGAGAAAACCATTCAATGGTTGCGCTAGGTCCAACCCCTCCTTCGAGGCCTTAACATGTTTCTATCCTCCAACTCTCCCACAAACTTCATTAGACTAATATACTAACACTGACAAACTGATTATAACTCTTTCCATTAGCACCTCTAGCCTGGCCTGGTCTTCACAAATACTTCTTCCAGGTCCGGTCCTGACAATTTATTGGCCCAGGGCGAGATGAGACATAAGGGCCCTTTAATTCTAATAGTATAAATATAATTAGTAAATTTTGATTTTTGCATAGTACATAGTATCACGAATAAAATAACATGGCAGTATAATATCTATTTTTATTTTTTTGGTCAACTTTTGAACAAACAATCAACGAAGTTACAAAAAAAAACTATGGGAATATTGGAATTTATAAAGAGGATACAAAATGAGTTTTGTAATTCAAGCTCAGAATTTATACGAATCCTTTGATAAACATGTTAATGGTCAAATTTATGTATTAATAAACGTGCTCAGTGAAAAATAATAGATGTAAAAAATTGAAGAAATATATCACATAGATATCAGGGCCCTATTGGAAAGCAAAACTTTAAAGTCACATAGAAATATATCCATAGTACAATTCTAGTTTCTTTTAGTTTCCTATTTTAAAATTTAAAGTCACGTAAAAATTATAAAAAGTACATAATAAAAAAAATACATATTAAGACGAATATAACAAGATCTCATATAGATATATTTTTATTCACGTATAAATCACAAACGATTGTTAAAGTAAAATTTATAAATAGTATAAATATCAAAATGTAACAGGTAAAAGAAGGGAGGAAGTATTTCAATTATCTAAAGTATTTGATATCAGGGCCCTATTGGAAGCAAAGTTTAAAGTAGAGATGGCCACTGGTGCGGGCTGGGTGGGCTGGTCCGCGGGCCCTAGTGGGCCGGGCTGAGATTTCACGGCCCAGGACCGGACCGTGATATTCACGGTTTGGGCGGGCTGGTCCACGGGCTGAAAAATCTTAGCCCACACCTGGCATTACCACGGTTTTCGCGGTTCGAAGCGGTTTTGGCGGTTCGTGGGCCTACTGGGCTGGCGGACCGGCATGAGATTTTTTTTTTTTCATAATTATTTAATCATTGGAATCATTTATTATTGTTACATAAAACCTTTAAAATTAATTAAAATATATACAATTATTAATATTAATGAATAATTTCATTATTTTTGAATTTGATTGAATTATAATATATGAAATTTGATTAAAATATATACAATTTGATTAAAATATACACAATTTGGTTGAATAATTACTTGGGCTGGGCTGGTCCGGTTCATGGGCCGGGTTGGAACCGATTTCGTGGACCGGGCTGGGCGGTTTCAGTAGCGGGCTTTCGTGGGTTGGGCTCAAAAAATATGGCCCACGACCCACCCACCAATTTCACGGTTCGAGCTGGGCTGGACCGGGCTTTTCGTAGGCTCAGCCCACACGGCCCAAGAGGCGGGCTGGGCTGGATGGGCTGGATTGGCCCGCACTGTTGGCCAATCTCTAGTTTAAAGTCAACTACCATATTAATGACTAAACTTTACTAATAGCAAGAGATGTAGTTCGATCATGTGACTGTTGAGTTATGTTAGCAACTACTCTTAATAGGCTAATAGCCTAGATGCCTAATGTAGAATAAGAAATTTGTAAAATTATTCACATACCGCATAAGCGTGACAAGATAGGTGGCACACATACCCTGAAACTGCTGACACAAATGACGAAGCACCTAGCCGAATTAATTCAAAAGCTGATTTGCCACCGTTTTTCCAATTAAAGGGGTTAAGTTGTCTAGGAAATTGAATACCTACATACTATTAATGTTAGGAGAGAGAGAAAAGGCAGTTAATTTCTCTTACTTGTGCATGACAGTGGAGCACTGGAGCACGTAATATTTATTAGCTTTTCATATTTTGGGCTTTATCCAATAAACAGTTCACTTGTAATAACATTTCGATCTTGGGCCCCTTCAGAGTCCGGGCCCTGGGCGATCGCCCCTCTTACCAGCCCCCAGGGCCGGGCCTGACTTCTTCCGTTTATTATTGTATAAGGAAGATGATATATGCATTCCGAAGGGATTATATATATAAGGCAAAATTAGCCTCAACACCCTGTACTATAGCTTTGGTGCACCAAACACCCCCAAGTAAGACTTATAGCCAGAACACCTTCAACTATAGCACTGGGTGCTCCGTACCTTTAATGACGCCGGAGACCGGAAAATCCACCGGAAAAGGGAGTAACTATTTTTTTTTTTACATTTCCCCCCCCCCCTTTTCTTATTTTCCTCTTTTTTAACCCAATTTTTTTTTCCTAAACTAAAAAAAAAGGCACGTGCCTTTCTTATTTCTCATTTCCCCAACTGAATTGGAGGACATTCTTCCCCAAATTCCCTATTTCTGTTTCTTCCCCAAATTCCCTATTTCTTCCCATATGAACCCTAATTTCTGAAGAGTGAAATTCGCATAACGAAAATGAGTTCATCTTCATCTTCAAGTTTCAAGAAGAATTCGAACAACAGTATAGGTTGTGGTAGGGTTTATTGTAGACATCGGTTACCTGCAGTAGTCCAAACTACTTGGAAGTTCAACCACAATCAAGGAAAACGCTTCTATGGCTGCCTAAAGTGGAATGTAAGCGCATTTTTAGTTTTTGAAGCAACAATTTTTTTTTGATTTGTTGGAATTTTGATTTAATTGGAAAAAAATCTCTACAGGTTGATGATTGTAAATTCTTTGAATGGATTGACAAAGAGGATTATGGGCCACGTGCAATTGAAGTCATTAATGCTTTGGCAGCTGATAATAATCGCTTGGATGCTGAATTAAAGGATATGAAGAACAAGAAGAGGTTGACTGGTAGTGAAATTGAAGATGACACTGATGTTTGTAGGGAAAACATGGAGTTTCAAATGGCAATGAAGGCACTGGAAGCTGAAAATAGGAGCATACAGCAACAAGTGAAGCTTATGAGTGGAAGAGAGCACACTTATGTTGTTGCAATTGTAGTTTCTTGGATTTTCTTTGTTTTGTATTTGGGCAAGTTGTAGGTAAAATCTCAATGGAAGAACGGGTTTGTAAAAGTCTAAGTTTGTAGGTGGTCTTTATGTACTTGTTTTGGCTTTGTAAAAGTCCAAGTTATGGAATGAATGACTTTGCTTTAATAGCACTTATGTTTGTGTACCATTTTATATGTTATAGGATCAAAAAAGAATAAAATTGGTTGCAACAACCCTGCAAAGCACTTGAACCATAAATAATTGTTGTTCAAAAGATGCATTTGACTACTTTAAAAAACTGACCCCATGGTTTCATTACAAAAGATGCCAGAAACATGTTCTCATCACTACACTTTCATTTGACTCCTTCCCAAAAACCAAAAACATTCACATGGTTTGTTCAAGACACCCCCAAAAACCAAAAACATTCACATGGTTTCACATTAATTCCAAAAAAAAAAAATCTCCTAGAACAGAAGCCTTAATTTGCTGCTGATGCTTAAGTGCCAAGTGTTGATGCCTGATGCTGTGAACCAGTCAAAATGGTGTTGGTGCCTTTCCTTGGTATGGCCCTGCCCCATTTAGGATGTTATGCAGTTGGAGCCAATGAAGTTGCCCTCTCAGATCTTGTTCTTGCTAATGAGGTCCTCTCAGGTCTGCTTCTTGTTGAGGCTCTGGTTCCTTGTGTGCTTGTTGAGGCTCTGGTCCTTTGTGTGCTTGCTAAGGTAGCACTCTCAGTCCTCCTCTTTTTATTAGCCTGCACACAAAAACACTTAATCAGATCTAGAAACAGAAAGAAAAAAATCCAATTACACACCAGATCTAACTTACAGCAGATGTACTAGGGTTGCCCTGAGATTTCAGAGGGCACTTTGTTTTGTTGTGTTGCTTGGACTTGCATAAATTGCAAGTCATCACTACTCCATGCCTGCTTAGTGTACCTTTCTTCTCTTGTCTCTCATGGGGGGCTTTCCTCCTTGCCTTTCTTGGTCTCCCAGCACCAACCTTTATCTATGGAGGATGCAAAGGGAAATCCACATGCTCCCAGTGCCTTTCACCTCTGATTGGCTTGATAGAACCAATGTATGTCTCTAAGTACTTTGGTTTTGTCAGCCTCTCATCAACATAGCCTTCATATGGTACTTTGAGCCAATTGCAAGCAGCAATGGCATGACAACAAGGGATCCCATGTAGATCCCATCTCCTACAGGTACATATTTTTTCTTCCAAACTCACAACCAACACCTCCAATCCATGTAGGACTTCAAAATCATAAGTTCTTGAAGCTAGGACATGACACTCTTTTGCATACTCTTTGTTTTTTTCCAACCTCTGCCTAATTCTTGGACAAATGTTGTCCTTTGACCTCTCCATGCTAGTTTTTTTCTGGAACAACCTCTCCATCACTGCCCTCCTTATATCCTCCAGCATATGCATTATAAGTTTGGACCTTGCCTCTAGAATCCACCCATTGAAGGTCTCAGCAAGGTTATTCACCACCAAATTGCACCTAGAAGCTGTCCTAAATCCAAATTCTGCAAAAGGACTGCTTTGTATTGACAAAGCACCCATCTCTTGGATTGCTTTGTTGTAATCTGCCCTTGTGTAAGCATAGACTGCTTTCCAGAACAAGGACTTCAATTCATCACCTCCATGTTTCTTATGCCATGGTGGGTAGATATGTCTAGCACAGTGTTTGTGCTCAACATTTGGGAAAAATGTCTTCACTGCAACAATAATGGACTACAATCAGAAGAAACAAGTTAGTTATTTATCAATTATGTTATGAAACAAGAAAATGAATCACTTATATTACCTTGTGTTGATCTGAAATAATAGTGCAGTCCTCTCCTCCAAAGTCAGGCAAATCTTCTTTTAAGCATTCCAAAAACCAATTCCAAGACTCATTATTTTCTGCTTCAACAACAGCTGAGGAGATGGGGAACATTTGGTTATTCCCATCCCTCCCAATTGCTGCTAATAACTGTCCACCAAGAAAGGTTTTAAGGAAGCACCCATCTAGGCAAATCACCTTTCTACAGCCCCTCATGTAACCCTATCTGAGTGCAGGGAAGCTTATGTACAATCTCTGGAAGAGTAGGGCATCCTCATCTCCATCCTTAGGAACAGTTAACAACTCATATGTCACTCCCTCATCACTTCTTTTTAGCTCCCCAATGTATGAGGAAATCAATGAGTAATGGTCAAACAGATTACCATGAAGTAATCTGTGAGCATTGGCCTTGACCCTATAACAGTTCCACTTTGATAATTTCACCCCAAACCTTTTCATTACATCCTTCTCCAACTCCTTCCTTGGCCAATTAGGGTTGTCTTTGAACTTCTGTAAATACTCTCTTGCAAACCAATTTGCCTTAGCTTGAATATTTTCATAATCTGCTCTATCACATGTATGCCTAGGATTACAAGACTTCACAGTCCATGATTTCCTATGACCATCCCAGGACCCATATAACTTCCACTCACAGCCTAGTTTACACCTAGCCTCTAGCCTCTTGGCCTCACTTTTCCTCCATCTGATACTGTAGCCAGCAATCACAGCATATATGTTCACCATTTCCTTAAACACTTCAGGAGAAGTAAATTTTAATCCCACCTGCCACACAAGCTTCTTGAAATCAGTGTTCATGTTCACAACCTTCACAACTGTTTTCTTCCTAAATTCCTCATCAACATCACTCTCCACATCTGAGTCAGGCACCCTATCTTCATCACCTTCAATATCATCCGCATATTCACTTTCCCACCCACCTGACAAAGGGAAACTGAGGTTCTGTGTCACCCTTGAGCTACCAGCAACATCACCAGCTTTCTTCTTACCTTTACTCTTACTCTCCTTCCTCTTCCTTGTTGCATGTACAAACTCATCATCACTTGAACTGACCCCAATTACATCTAATTCATAACTTAAATCCTCAGAATCATCATTCTCAAAATCATCATCAGATAATCCCTCAGTCTCACCCTCATTGTGACTCCCATCAGTATTTCCACCCTCAATCTCACCCTCATTGTGACCCCATCAGTATTCCCACCTAGGGGTGTCAAACAGATCAGGTCGGGTCAGGTTCGTGTTCAGGTCAGCTGATTTCGGGTCAGCCACCCCCCAACCGGAACCTGACCCATTTAAGTTTTCAGGTTGAAAAACACATCCTGAACCTGATAATTTTGGGTTCGGGTCAACCCGAAAATGACCTGATTTGACCTGAAATTTTTTTTTGGGCATAAAAAATCAGGTCAATTTCGGGTTGACCCGACCCACATAACCTGATTTTTTAAATCCAAAATAAATAAAAGTTGCAGCACCTTGAAATTAAAAACCACTAAGTTTTAGGCTTTTAGCTAACCAAGTTCATACTTGGTAATATCACAAATATTACAACCCAAATTTCAGCTAAGTTTTATAAAGAAAAATAAGATTAATTTAGCCTTAATACAACCATAAATCAAGGAAACATTGTTGAGGTGGATAGCCGAGGACTCTCAAGATAACACTTAGGAAGACGATGGTTGAGGCACGTCATCCACTTCCTCTTCCAAGTTGTGAATCCATTTTTTCTACACAATTAATAAAAATTCAGATTTAAAACAAAGAAAAGAAAAATAGGACATGAAGGCTTAAAAAATAAAAACGCACAAAAAATCAAGCACAAAATGAGATAAAAACCCACAATATAAATAAATGAATAAACAGAAAAATAGAAAAAATATACAGAATACGGCATAAATTAAAAACAGAAAATATACTCAATAATTCATGAACAAATTATAAACGAAAATTATATGTCGAGAAAATATACATAATGCATAAATTAAAAACAGAAAATATAGAAAAAAATACAGAACATTAAAAACATAGGAAAATAGAAAAATAACATGAAAAAGAACGAAATAAAGAGCAAAGAAAATAAATGACAAAATAACAAAATAAATGAAAAATACAAAAATCACATAAAAACAGAAAAATAGCAGAAAAAAGCGAAAGAAAATAAATGACAAAATAACAAAATAAATGACAAAATACGAAAATCACATAAATGCAGAAAAATAGCAGAAAAAAACGAAAGAAAATAAATGAGAAAATAAGAAAATAAAGGACAAAAATAAGAAAAAAAATTTGACAAAAGAAGAATACCTGATGTTGAAGAAGAGCAACAAATATTCTGAAGAGAGGGAAGAAAAAACAAATAATAAGAAAATAAGAAAAAAAAAATCGAGCAAGGAAGATCTAAGAAATACGAATTGAAGAAAATTAGGTCAGGCGAAAATAGAGGAAGAATACCTGATTTTTGATGTTGATCTCTTGATGAAGATTAAAGAGCAAAAAGAAACTTGCAGCGAAGAGATTTGAGACTTGAGAGTGAATGAGCGAGGCGAAGAGCAACGAGCCAAGTCGCTAATGAAGAAATGAGTGAGAGAGATTGAGAATGAGAGTGAATGAGTGAGGCGTAGAAAACTAGAAATTATTCTAGGGTTAGGTTAAGAATTTTCATCTTTTGGGCTGGGTAATATTTTCATCTTTTGGGCTGGGAAATATTATCATCTTTTGGGCTGGGCATTGGGTAGTGACACAACTTATTTTTTTTTAAACCATAATTATTCGGGTTGGGTTATACGGGTTGACCCGACCTGATTTTGACCCATTTAAAAATCAGGTCAGGCGGGTCATTTTCAGGTCAGAAATTTCGACCTGAACCTGACCCATTTAACTTTCAGGTCGACCCATTTAACTAATCGGGTTGAAAAACTCAACCCAAACCCGCTAATTCCAGGTCGGGTTCGGGTCGGGTTGTCGGGTTGGGTCAGCTTTTGCCGGGCCTAATTTCAGGTCGGGTTCGGGTCGGGTTGTCGGGTTGTCAGGTTGGGTCAGTTTTTGCCAGGCCTATTCCCACCCTCAGTCTCACCCTCATCAGTATTTCCACCCTCATGCTCACCTCCATCAGACTGTAGCTCACTTTCACTGACAATCCAATCAAGCCCATCAAGGCTCAAATCATGAGGTTCATCTTCATTACCACTATAATCATCATCATCAAAACAATTACCATCCTCATCAACATCACCAAACCACTCCTCCATATGTATGTAATCAGAAGAATGTTCTTGTTCATCAGTGGGGTTCAATTCAATAGGATGTTCTGTGACTAGTTGGTCAATTTTCTTACTGATCAAGTCAATCTTTGTTTGTGCTCTGTTACTAATAGTTTTTTTTTCCCTTTTTTTATCTTGATGGTGGTGAACCAATAGGTTGTGCAGTAGGTGGTGAACCAATAGGCTGTGAAGTAGGTGGGACAGATGAGATGAGTTCAGGTGGTGTTCTAGGGCTCCTCCTAACTTGTGTCAAATCAATGCACCTGTGTACTTGAAGCTTCTTCCTAGGAGATTTTGGTTTAGTGTTGTTTTGGTTTAGTCCAACAGTGGGTGGGTTTAATGGCACAGTTGGTGGGTTTTCTTGGATAATGGGTGGGTTTTCAACAGTTGGTGGCTCAACAATGGGTCGGTTTAATTCAACAATGGGTCTGTTTTGTTGCTCAACAGTGGGTGGTTATTAATGGTTATGTCATCTAATCCCTCAATTACTTCAGCCTCATCTACACCATGGATCATATACACTTCTACCATCCCATTATCTAAACCCACCTTGCAAAAATCAGTCACCTCCTTGTCAGTGTAAACCCTAACCAAACCATGTTCTAAACTTAACCCAGGCAAGCAGTAATACAAAATGCAATTTTTGTTATACTTAACACCTTCATCCTTCAACATGTCAAGAAATTCAAAAAAACTCATATAATCAGGGTCTACATTATCCCAGTAATGTATTTCCCCTCCAACATACTCCCAATTTGAGTTCATAACACCCCCATGCCACATTTTAATTGTAAACCCTAAATCCATGATCTTTGAGCAAGAATCAAACAAAATCTACCCTGATTTCGTAATCCACAGTTCAATTGCACAAATTAACAAAAACCCTACAATTACAGTAGACACTGAAAATCGAAGAACTTGCTTGAATTACTTACCAAATCAGTGGAGTTCAGTGGACAATTTTGTGCGAATTTCCCTCTCTGCAACTGAACTCCCTTTCTTTCCAATGGCGTTTTTTGAAGATGACTCTCTCTCTTCAGTTGGGAAAGGATGAAGAAAAGGGTGGGAAATGAGAAATAAGAAAGGCATGTGCCTTTTTTTTAGTTTAGGAAAAAAAATAGGGTTAAAAAGGGGGAAAATAAGAAAAGGGGAGAAATGTAAAATATAATAATAAAAAAATAGAATCGCCCTTTTACGGTGGATTATTCGGTCTCCGGCGTCATTAAAGGTTCGGACTGCACCCAGTGCTATAGTTGAAGGTGTTCTGGCTATAAGTCTTACTTGGGGGTGTTTGGTGCACCAAAACTATAGTACAGGGTGTTGAGGCCAATTTTGCCTATATATAAAAGTGACTTGTTTAAGGTAAAAAGTAATCCGTCAGGGTTAGTCTTTTGCCCTAAATGAGTCATTTGCACTTATATATAAATAATCCATTTAAAAATCACCCTTTATTTAAAATTGATTCCTTTTGACTTAAAAAATAACACATTTTGACTAGGAAAGTAACCCATTTTAGTTAAAAGTAAAGTGATCTTATAATAAATTTATTATGCACCCAATACAAATGAACAATACTAATTGATTTCATATACATTTGAAAAAAATATATTTAAATACGGTAAATCATATTGTAAAAGTCAAAGTACAGTAATAATTAATAAAAGAACGAAGGTAGTAAGTTATACTCTGATAGAGGAACGAAGAGTGCACATAAGGTCCAAATCAGTTGAGAAGGTTGATTAGGGAGGGATGTCTTTGTCTGTAGCCGTCCGTACCATCTAAGCTTTTCTTTTTCCTTTTATTTGTTTTGAGTGGTAGGATGTTGTGATCCTTCTCATATCTGAATCACCCTCACCAAAAATCGTAACTGTACTTTTGGGTTCTCATTTTCTATGATTTGGTCGATCAGTCCATATTATCGGCCCCTAAAACTGGGTCATAGTTCATTATTCATATATCATATGTAATGCTGCTCACGATTTTAATTTGGCTAATTGATTCCAAATAGAAAGGTCTTTAGTCTGTTGCTTTGCTGGTACATCTATCATCTTAAGTTTCATAGTTTTATTGAGAATACCTGCTGGATTACAGGAGTAGTAATAAAGAGTCAAAATTTAAGCCAATACATGCACGAGGTTGGATGTTGGAGGTTACTCAAACGTGAGGTTCACTCTATGCATGTACTCGAGCCCAAATATTGAAAAGACGCCCATCATATTGGACTTGCACAACCAAAGATGTTTTGGCCTAGTGGTTAAGATTGAGGTGATGTGAACAATAGGTCACAACCTTACAGATTCGAATCCCCCTTCCCCTTCTTTGTACTTTCAACTGCCTTCGTGGCTCATATGGATATATATATATATATATATATATATATATATATATATATATATATATATATATATATATATATATATTGGACTTGCACAAATTGTACAACGATTCATAGTTATCCGAGAGTAGTCGACAAATCGACAAGTGACAACTCTTCCCGTTTAAAGTCAATTAATTTTGAAAATATATACCTTACATCAAAACTATTCCTTTTGTGCATTGTTCATTTGAAAAAAGTTTCAATCAAATGAGCAATAAGCAAAAAGAACTAGCACAAAAGTGGACTATTAGTAACTAGAATTACTTATTAGTTATCACATCATCGTTTTTTTAGTTTTACAACAAGATCATCAATTGGAATTTAAACTTTTTTATCACAAAAGTGGATCATCATTGAGCTTTATACTTCCTATGTTCTCCTACAATTATATTGTTGTATACTTTCTCCATTCTTTTTTACTTGTAACATTTAGGTTGGGCAAACAGTTTAAGAAAGAGTTTAGAAAAGGTAAGTAGATAAACAATCAAAAGTAACTTAATCACCAATAAGAGGGAAGGTTTCAGTTAATACATTCTGAATTATTTGGGAAATTTCCTCAGATACCCTTGAGGTTTCACCTAATTCTCAAATCATCCCCTCTTGTTTGAGAAATTCCTTAGATACCCCCCGAAGTTTTACATTTTTCTCAACATTATCCTTATTTGCTCCATCTATGAAGCTGACCCTACCAGTGCTGTTATGAATTGGAGTCTCTGTTAGATACATGGCGTGACTCTGTAAAAAAACACTATTAACAAGGGAACTCGTTGGCTTGTAGGATCTGGACGTCATACGAGATTTTGGTCGGACATTTGGATAGGAGATAGACAGATAGTTGTCTGAAAGAAAGATACAGAAGGCTGTATTCAATATCTCTGCAGCAAAATGAAGCAATTTCTCAAATGGGATTATGGGATGGAGTAGTTTGGAAATGGAGTTTTGCTTGGAGAAGAAACTTATTTGTATGGGAACATCATGAAGAGCTGGCGGCACTCCTTATTCCTTAATACCCTCAACGAGGCAAACCTGGGACAAAAATACTACTGATAAACTATTTTGGAGATTCAACGTGGGAGGCTCGTTCACTGTGTGTTTCAAACCTCAATTATAATTTATACAACAAGGAGTCAACAATACAACTAGAGGAGTATGGCGTGGTGTGGCCCCTCCACGAGCTGAACTGTTGACATGGTTTGTATTAGTACAGACTACAGAGGTTGAATACGAAAGATCGTGTTGTACGTGTCAACGCCATTCCCCCGACTGAAGCACTATGTCCTTTTAATTTTGTACAGAGGTAACAGAATCTATAGCCCATCTTTTTTTCCATTGTAAATTTTCTTGGATTATGTGGGGTGGATGTTTGGAATGGTGGGGCGTGGAGTTGGTATTCCCAGCAAGCCCAAGAGCCATTTTTGAAACTTGCTTAGCAAATGCTACAGGTGGTTTTCAAGGAAAATTATGGATGTCATTATTTTTTGTCATTGTATGGTCACTATTATATGGTGGCAAAGGAATTGCATTGTTTTCGAAAATGGCATTCCAAAATGGGAGTACTTGCTGCATTTGGTGAAGCTACGACTGGGATTTTGGTCAAAAGGATGGTGTAAAAATATGCCATATTCACCCAGTGATGTGGTATATAATATTGAGGGGGTAAAAAGTTCCTGCCTCAATCAAGGAAGGTTAGGGAGAGAAGACATTGGCCGCCTCCACCAAAGGGTGTACTTCAAATGGAATGTAGATGGCTCATTTGGGTAAACCCGAAAATGCTGGAATTGGTGGAATTCTTCGAGATGAAAATGGAAGAACTTTATGTGTTTTCTCTTCTTATATTGGAGTAAAGGACTCAAATGAAGCAGAGTTTATTGCAATAATATTCGCACTAGAAATTTATGCTAGTGAAGAAAATTTAAAGGGGAAAAAACTCTTGATTGAATCCGACTCGAGAAATGCTTTAGTATGGGTGAGAAATAGAGAAGAATGCCCTTGGAGCCTACGGTTTTATTGGAACAAGTTGCATAACTTATTATCGATAATAAAGGAGGTTGATTTTCAATTTCAATATAGAGAAGCAAATGAAATAGCGGATGGTTGGGCAAAACATGCAACTCAAAGTGGAGATACTTGGGTGACATGGTGTTAGTGTTTTTCAATATTGTGTTTTGATGCATTTATATTGTACTTGTGTTGAGTTTGCCCCCTTTTTATTATGGTGACGTGTTGTATAGTTTCTATTGATGAAAATTTAAAAATAAACGTCTTTAGCGGGAGGCCTACTTATCAAAAAAAAAAAATTATTGATTGAACACTGACGATGTTAGGTTCTCTCTCTTTCTATCCTTTGATGACCATATTGTAAACCTCCAAACTTTAATTTTTATCTCCTCTCACCTCCATGCCTTTTTCTCTCCTCCACAAGAAAAACTGACGACACATACTCAAGCACCCACTTCCGGCGTATAATTGATTTCCAACTCTGTAAATTTCCCAATCAGATTTTCGGTTGGTTTATGACAATTTGGAATATTTTCGGTGAATATATATGACAAGTTTAATTTACAAGCAGGTTTTTTTTCCTTTCAATTTTAGGAATTTACTACCTAGTTCCTAGATGAAAGTATTGACATTTTTTAAAAATAGGTAAGAAGAAATCTTACCTCCATCCCCTTAAATTCCAAGCAAATTGCATAGGAGTAGGAATTGAACCCTAGACTTCGTTAGGGAAGACGGAAAAACTCACCATTGGATCCAACCCCAATTCTTAATAAATGTTGGCATATGAAGTTCTTTTTATATGTTTTTGATGTTGGAATTTGTTGTTTATGTATTTTCATATGTGCTTTATAAAATAAATGGAAGTCCTTACTAATTATTGTGTACATAAAATATTTGTAGGTTTATTTGGAGAAAGATTGAGCAAGGACTTGTAATGGAGAATTTGGTGAAGAAATGTTTTGATGTTTTAAGATTGATTTGTAAAAGGTTATATGTTATGTAAGAATAAGAATTATGTCTTTGGATTGTATTATTTAGTTAGAGATATTTTATGGCTTGAGGAGGAGTACTTCGTAACTTGAGTTCTCCTTTGTTTGTTTGATGTTTCTAGATGAACCTTAGACATCTTTCATTTTAAAGTTTTTCTACTTCATCTATTGCAAAAAAGATTTTCACATTAACAGTGCTATTGATTGTTGGGTTAAAACTAAATTTTATTTAAATGTAGAACATCAATCTAAAACAATTTTTACATTTACTTAGACCGAGCTCGAGTCAGGTCGAGCGCGTGAAAATTTTGTCGTGCACGAGACTGACGAGCTTAACGAACAATAAACACGAGTTGAGTAGGGTCAAGATTCAAGCCGGGTCAAGTAGGAGCCTGCTCACGATCGACTCGCTCGATTAGCATTCATGTGTTGACCATATACTTCATCCGTTCCAAAATAAGTGAAACACTTCTCTCATTTATGTGAGAACTTTTTGAGACAAGTATTTCACTTATTTTGGAACGGAGGAAGTATGTTGGTGTGTAAACTGTGCAATAATTGACACACGTATGATGTATCACACGCAACAACATAAGACCTACATATGCGGATAGGCGCAAGCATCTTTTTGAACCTAATACACCATATAAGTAATGGGGAAGGAACTTTAATTAGTTAGTGACTCAAATCTAGAAGTCTTTAAATAATACATGATGCGATGGAAATCTATTTCACATTATGGGTATTCCTCTCTGGTTTTTCAATGTTCTATGGGAGTTACAAGTGTTCATCTTTACTCCTACGATATTACTAGTATAAATTATTTAAAATCTTTCCCTACTTAAATAAGTTGGTTCAAAATCATATACTAGACAAAAAGAGAATAGGATCAATTCTTTACTTACCAAAACAAACACCTGTAACACATATCTAACTAACCAACTGATAATTTGCAACTTAGTATGCACGTCATTCTAAGTGTCGCATCAATCGCACCAAATAGATAAGCATCACCTCAATAACTTTACCATTCCTTGTTTTTCCACTCCACATGTAAATCATGAATCCTGTCCAAAAGATGGTCACAAACTACATGAAATATAGTTGTTCCACGTAAGTACCTACTTTCATTTTTTGAACGGATGTAATGTAAGTACCTACTTAGATGGGAGAAATGATAAACATCTATCTGATAGATGTTTACAAACATCTATCAGGGGTAAAACTGTCTATATATATGGGAAATAGTTGTCAGTCAAACAAAAAAATTATCTCGAAAATCAGAAAGTGTCGATCAAACAAAAAAAAGTAGTCTAAAAATTCGATCTTAAAAAATAGTGTTAAATGCTTATTACAATTAGCTGTTCGTAACTAAAAAATAGTGTTAAATGCAACTAACAAATAGTGTTACATGCAATATAAATAGTGTTTTATTCCTCTTCTATTTCCTGTGACCCACAACACTACATTTTTCACTTTTTATTATTTTTTTGCGATCGTTTTAAACATCTATCAGATAGATGTTTATCATTTCTCGAGCCTCTCAAATGTCAATTATGTCATCAATCATTTAGGATCAGTTCTCTTCTTGGAAAAAGGGTTACTTAGAATTCATAATACCTGCCTCGTTTTGCAATACCCCAAATATAGGCTTAGGTTTATATCTCGTCGTCTAGTAAGAGTATGTATTCTTCGCTTTTACTTAATTTGAACTAAAATTGTTATATCTAATTATGTATCATCAATCGTGTTTAGAGCTCATTACACCTAATTAGACTTGAAACTTATTTTCTAAGGTGAAAAGAACATACCCTAATAAATGGATGCAAATTCTATACCAATCTGGCTAATTAGCCTACCTAGACACCTCGAGGCAAGCCACGAAAATGATAAAAGTTCCAAGGAATAGCCAAGTCCAGCTGGATAGTCATGGGCCATCAGGTGCAGCCAATAGTAAAAGATGAAGATATAAACACTTGGTAAAACTGAAGATTTTGGACAAAGATGAAAGCAAATGACATTTTGGATAAATGGAAACATTTCCTGGGTTAATTTGTACAGAAAACCAAAGTTCTAATGAATGCTGTAATTATTCTTGTAAATTGGAAACAGGAGATTTCAATACATGGCAAACTTGGCCTTGGTGTTCTCAAATACTTGCTCGGCAATGGCAGCTCCGTTCCCGTCAGCTTTTTTGATCTCAAGACTAGCCTTTTGATAAACTCCGGTACCCCTCAATGCATCAGCTATAAAATCATCAAAACCAATTGCTATGGCAGCTTCAGCTTTAGCCCCATACACTAACCTCTGTAGATAAAATGCAAAGTGTTTAATAGTGACTTCAAAGATTAGTAACAATCTGAGGATAATCATCAGTCAAAAGCGGATGTGAAAAGTGAAAACACACAAACCTTAATTCTTGAAAGATGTATAGCGCCAAAGCACATTGGACATGGTTCACAAGATGCATATATTTCGCAATCTGCAAGCTCAATTCGATTGAGCTTTTTACATGCCTGAAATAATCAATCCATCCCCGTTAAGATATTTGAAGTATTTAATAACCAAATTATATTATAGTTTGCCATGACAGAACAGGGTGATGATATGATAGCGCTATTAGCAAACCACTTACGACTGTGTTTGGCAGTCAATAACAAACGGTGGTAATGGTAACGCTTTGTAGTGTAAATTTGTAAGAGAACTTCATGTCCATATCCATGGTAATGGAACTTCATCATAAAATATGTAATTTTCTTCAAAAAAAATTAATTACCACTCAATACTACCTTTCCAAGTGGTAATGAAGGGTAATAAAATTTTTGGATGTAAATAGATGTTTTAGGTAAAATAGCATTACCATGGTTATTGGCATGGGAATACCTTTACAAAATTACACCACAATAAATTACCATTACCACCATTTATGAGAATTAACCAAATGGGCTGTTAATGGGCAAAGAGCAGAAAAAAGTAGACATGATCCTCAAAAATCTGGAAAAAAATTGAACTGAGCCTGATTTATGGCTCCTAATTTTGATCTTTCTCTAGACTCCACCAATAGAAAAAACATAGGTCGTACCAATATACTGAAAATACAACTAGCAGAGGATTCACTAGGTTACTCTTTACATGAAGCAGGCTAGGAACAAAATGAAGAGAGTGACTTGCACAAGGTCCTCTATAGAAACAAATTTCCTCCATTTGAGGCTCGTTTCACTTCAACTTTAAAAATGATATATAGAAAACATCAGTCATAATTATACAAAATCAGTCTCAATCAGCAACTATCAGTTTAGCTAGATCCAGTATCAATTAGTTTCAATCAGTGAAAATCACTAAATTGCACAAGAGAATAACACTGTAGAATCATCAGCAAAAATCAGTTCCACTCAATAAAAATAAGTTCTAATCAGTAGAAATCAGAATAATCAGTAAAATATAAATTAAAAGATACTTAGTCTAGAAATATTGTTACAAGGAACTGATTGAAAGACGCTGCCATATGCCTCTCTCCCTCTCTGTTTCAGGGAATCATTGACTCTATAGCCAAACTAAAATGGTAAAAAACAATCAAGAAACAAGAAATAGCATAAGAATCATACATGTGTTCACTGAGTGCTCATTTAAAAAAAAAAAAAGTTTATTCTTTGTTTGCTAATAATGTGCTTTTTCAATTCTATGCTTTCTTTAAAACTATGATAAGTTTAATATAGGGGATAGAGGACATCAAAAGAATAAATAAATAAAGGTGATACTAAGCTTAAACCATCTGTACATTGAAAATAAAAATTTTGACACTTGAAAATCATCAAGTAGAAACTCAAAATGATACCAAACGTGACCTTAAAGAGCCATGTTAACTCTTACTAGTCTTCATTTATCTTATTTGTACAATAAAGGTACACTCGTATACACAATTTCCACTTTGACGGTAAGATTACAAATATCCAAACTCCTAGTATTGCTCAAAATGGTGTACGAATTCTTGTTGCACATATCCAGTATTAATGTATTAGCTAGCAAAAATGGTATGTAGAAAGCTAAAACAGCCGATAAAGACAAACATGATAATGTATAATGTCATTCTAGAAGGATATTTTAAGATATGTGGAAAGTCTAAAGGGAAATCAAATATTCTTGATCAATTTGCAATAGGTTAGCATAATGCATAACGACTTCAACATCAAGTAGCACATCACCACGGAATCGAAACTAAATTCACAAAGGCTGTTGAGTGATAAAAATATTACTCGCAAAGCGTAAAGGAAATGAAATCAAAACATGTAAAACAAGTCAATATAGTGTTAGAGGAAATATAGTGTTTGTTGGAGCATCTAAAGATTCCTTACTGTGTTTAGGAGATGACAATTGTATGACCACAACCACATAGCAAAAGCACATTTACGCAAGCATCTCAATATTTCCCATTCAGGAGTAAAGCTTCGAATATGAAACAAAGATAGCTCGACTAATCTTTGATCATATCAAGTTCCTCAACATTCAGGACACTATCAAACAACTTCAATCACTTCAACACATATGGATCCAGACATAGCAACCTAGAAAGTGTCCACTCAATTCAACCACCATGGAAGAAGTGGGCATTGGGCAATATGAAAACTATAGGGCATGCAGTTAAAAGAATTCACAAGAAAAACACATAGTATAATATAGTCCATGTTACAGTACTAAAAAAAAGGAAGTTTTAGCTGAAAACTGTCCGAAAACAAAGAACAATTGTTTGCTGAAGTCAATGTCCTAAGCAAGGTCCATTGTGTAGCAAGAAAATGTAGCCATAAAGCCAGTCATCTAACCTCTCTAACGGCCGTCACCTCTGCATGTGCCGTTGGGTCTGTGTATTCCAACACCATGTTGTGACAGCTGACAACTACTTCGTCATTACAAACAACGACAGCACCAAAAGGACCCCCATGTCCACATTCAACCCCTTTATAAGCTTCCTCCACTGCTTTTGTCAAGAATTTGTGGTCTCTATCCTGTACAGCTGTTTAAACATTCCAAACAGGAGAAGCAAACATTACAATCACCACTTATACCAACTCGGCGATGTCACTCATCATATATGCAGATTTCGACTTGTGTGATTACCTTCTTGATGACCCGAAAACGCCGAAGCGACAGAAATGGTTCCATCTTTGGCTTCAACCACTGATGAAAGAGGTTTACATGCAAAGAACTCAAATCAGTCAAATTTGATCAACAATTGGTAATCATCATATGAAAAGCTGATATCATAGTGCATAGGATAATTGGAACAAATCAATCAAATTATAAGCAATTGGAACAAATAGTTTAACCCACATCAGATTTCCAATAATAAACTCCAAAAATTACCAAATTATAGGCAATTGCACCTCATTTCAGTAAAAAGATCCAGCATAATTCTGAAGTCATAGCATTAGTATAAGATAAATGCAACAAACAAAATCTGATCATATATTAATGCATCATAGCATGAACTAACTCCAGCAATTCAGAAGCAAATAACTTTTCATCGTTGACCGATCAATGGCCAAATTATGTCAATTACATGATATAATAGAATGATCATCTTTAAAAAGCGTATAAATTCAGAAAAGCGTACAAAATCTACAATTCCATGAAAGCAAAATGACAGAATTAATTATAAAGCATCAATGAAACAAAAATTAACAAACAACCCACTAAATTTCAATTCCCAAAAACATGATAGATCAACTCCAATTAAAATTTAACCAAGAAATTAGGAAAATTCAACAAAAATAAATCATGGGTTTTTTTCCAGAGACATACCATTAGCATCACCCATGATTGAAATTTAGATCAACAATGAGCAAAAATTCCCAGATGGGTATTCAATAATTGGAATGAAAATAGAAAAAAAGAGATCAATGAAGTAAAATTGTGATATTAGATAAAAGGGTAAAAGCTAAAGATATAATGGTAGAAATGATACTCTATATATAATGTGAAAAAATGAGAATCTTTAATTTATCTAGTACGAGTAGTATTAAATTAAAAAAAGGAAGAAGACTCCAAGAAAGTGTGAATGTGTTGAACTACCAATCACAGAAAAATTAACAAGGAAGAGAGGAGAGAGAAAGCGTGGTGTTTAAATAATGGTAATGGTGGTGGTGGATATGGCAGAGAGAAAGGAGAGGTGGTCTGTTCCTAATAAACTTGGGGTTTCTTCTCACATTTATTTGGTTTTTGACGTTTTTGTTTGATTTGATACTTCTTAAAAAGAAAAGGCAATTCTGTCAAAAAAAAAAAAAGGCAAAGGAGGTCCACTTTCTTTTCTTTTTTTAAAAAATAGACGTGTTCGGTATCATTGACAGTTTTCAGTTTTTTATATTTCCTCCGTTCCGAATTAAATACAATAAATGCACTTTTACGCATCCCGATGTATTATTATTTTGACCGCAAATATCTATAATTACATATAAGTAAAATTTATAAAAATTACGTTTTATGAAAATATGTCACGAGACGAATCTAACAAGATCTCACTTGAATATGTGTTTTCATTATGTATAAATCACAAATCTTAGTCAAAGTGAAAAGTGTGAATAGTGAAAAGTGCATTTGTTGCATTTAATTCGGAACGGACGAAGTATAAAGATTGTATAAGTCATATAATGTATATTTATTATGGATTTAAAATAGAGGGAGTGGTGATAGCTCAGTGGAGTACCACCCCGAATTCCAGGTTGGGGCATTCACTTGTGATGGAAATGGACCTTTAGGCATGTTGTCTTCTGGGCTATCTAATGTCCTTATTAATGTTTTTAGTTAAAAAAATATTTAGGAGTTGGCAGGGGTATGTTTTATCGAAATAGAGAGAAAGTTGGGTAATTTTTTTAGTGATAGAGATAAATAAAGGGTTGGCCAAATGGGTGTAAGTTTACAAATATTATAATAATAGTGGGAACATGCCAAAAGTAAACGTGTTTAAACTAATTTTGGACAAACAAAAAAAGTGTTCAGACTATTCTAAAACGAATGGAATATGTATTCTTCTTTGTTTCTTTCTTTAGATTAATATGAATGATTAGAGCTTATTTTAAGTGTTAAATTGATCACATTTGAATTGGGGTAAATATGAAAAAGTATCACCAACTTTAACTGATTACATTTAAAATTAATCTCGAAAAGACACCCCTACCTAGGGGTTTGTACTGAAATTTTTAACATTTTCTTTAAGCTTCATGATGTGGGATTGTGGGTAAAGTTTTAGGCCTACGAATTTTTTAAGTCAAAGCATAAGGTACACAGGATGACTGATGATTCCTCTCATGGTTGGATATGGATTACACCGTTGGAATTACGTTAGTAGAGAGGACAGAAAACTTCCGTCATCAATCTGATCTAGGTTTAGACGTTAGAAAAAAGACACTTTTTTAAAGTGTGGATTACAGTATGGGATGATTCATCGTTTCCATCTTGTTAGAGATTATACTAAAGCAAAATGTATTTGGTGAACCAGGTCCACGATAATTTATTATGCACTCAAAGTCTCGACCTGACTTTATTAAACAAAACAGACTATATTAGAAAAAAAACGATTATATCAGAAAATTGACTATATCATACAAAAATTGACTATATAAAAAGGTTGATTATATCATACAAAAACTGATTATATCAAACGAAAGCTGACTCATATGATTTCCAGTGCACAATAAGTTATTGTGAACCCGATCCATTAAATTTTTTTTGATACTAAAGACATAAACTAGATTAGGTCTTGATTATATAAATATCTTTAAGATAGTATTACTCCCGCTATTATTGCTAGGATTAACAATGTCAATTTACCCTCAAAATCCTCTAATTTGGTAGAATAGATAAATCATGATCATATTCTAAAGTTAATAAAATGAGTGAAGAAAAATAATTAATGTGAATCAAAAATGACTTTGTATTAATAAATTTTAGGACAACTATTTGGCAATTAGAGTTTCAAAATGATTGTTGTTTGAGTTACTCAGTACCTAGCCCAATTAATGGTAATACGACTAAAGTATTCCTCAATGAAGCCCATTACTCTTAACAAAACTCATCCTACCCATTGATTCGTTTACCCTTGGTTGAGATTGTCCAATCGAACAAGTTATTGAGATGGCTCAATAATTTTGGCTAATTTTGTGACAATGGGTCCAACCAAACTTGGTGATTTTAGCGACGATTGTTCCTTTTCTCGTATCTTCCCTCTCATGGATACACTCATCGCCGTCCTTGCCGCCGCTTTCCTCCTCGTCTACTTCATTGTAATCTCCAAGCTTTGCCGCAGCCGCAACCGTCATAAACTCATAAAAACAGTAGCAATTCTTGCTTCTTCAACGTAGATAACAAGGACCCACTCGTCGCCCGAGTCAACACACTCATCCACAATCCCAAACCAATGTAACATTTCTATTTCTACTTAATTCTTTAACTTCTAACTGTAACTTAATTCTTTAACTTGCTATTAAAATGCAATGCAGCACAGTCCCCCCCCCGGGCTGCCTACTAATTGCTTTAACGCCCAAATCAAGAGTAAATAATACAAGGAGGACCGAAGTCCTAAACTATGGATAAAGTTATTACTTATTACTAAGGACCTCACCAACTTCTGTTTCTTTTCAGTTGTTTACTGATAACATTTTAAAGTTGGAGTCCATAACAATAACTTTATCCATAGTTTATTTCTTTAAAACATTATTGTCAATAATTCAGATCCTTCAAATATGTTTTCCTCATAGCGTAGGATAAGAAAAGAATTTGATATCTATAATTTTTATTATTGATCAAACTAATTAGAATAGAGATTGATATAGGTAATATTATTATTAGAATACCATTAGAATTACGAATATCAGATCTTTGATAGCTGCTTAGTATAATATGATATGGTATTAGAATTTTCTATAATCATGAATAATAAATACTTCCTCTGTTTCTAAATAAGTGCGACGCAACAAGTGGTTTAAGCACACATACCAAGGCATCTAGAGAGAGAAAGTTGGGGACCACACTTAAAAAGGGATTAAGCAACTTAATTAAATAATAATCTACACTAATAAGTAATACCCAACAATTTTATCCCCAACACCTTCCACCAGCCACCACAACACCGCCACCACTTTGCCCCCCCCCCCACCCCTTCCCACCGCAAAATCCCACCCCCCCCCACACTTCGGCCACCGGAAACCACCCACTTTCCCCCCCTCCCCGGCTCAACCACCAACAACAATTACCAAACAACCACTACCAACCACAATGTACACAAGAAGAACGCATCAACCACCATCACCACCATCACCGGCATCTTCTACCTCTCCCCACCACCACCATCGTAGCAACACACCAATCACCACATTCGAAAGTTTGCAATCGAAACCCTAACCCTTGTTTCACCAACACACCTCGCGCGTCATCAAGAAATCGAACGCTGCCAGATCTAACTTGACCGTCGAATTTTTGAAATCGAATTGCCACACCTTTCTCATCTCGAGATCTACAAAAATCTGTTCCATGAAACCTTGTCTTCGATGAAACCTTTTGGAAAGAAAAATGTGACGAAGGAAATTATGAATGCTAATAGTTGGAGGCGTGATGGAGGAGGCGAGAGAAGGCGAGGCGGAGGAGTTGGAGGAAAAGAAAGAGAGAAGAAAACGAAGGAGAGGAGGAGAAAGAAGGGCGTGGTGGTGTTGGGCCGATACTAGTGGCGTGGTGGTGCCGGGTCGAATTGGTAGTGGTAGTGGTGGTGTCGGCTTGGTGGGTTAAGTTGAGAACAGGGGTGGGTTGGGTTGGTTAGGTTGAGGAGAGGAGAGAGAGGGGTGGGTTGAGTTGAGGAAAGGTGGCCGAGATGGGGGGTTGGTGGCCGAGAGAGAGAGGGGTGGGTTGGGTTGAGGACGGGGAGAGAGAGGGGTGGGTTAATGTTGTTTAGGTTGGTAGAAGATAAATTAATTAAGTTGTTGGGGGAAATAAGTAATGGAATTTTTGTAAATAAAAGGGAAAAAAAAATTCCATTTTGAGCTATTGTTGGTGCAAAATCAGTTGGTTGACTTTGCAAACAAGTCAATGCACACCCAGTAGTTTGGTACTGAATGTCTCGGGAGATTTAGCCCCTGGGGGTTGCCGGTTTTAATTAGATAAAACCTTGCTAACATACTTTGTTGCAATTTAATTTAGGATTAAACCACAACGCCTAATAAATTCAGGCGAAATGCAATAAATAGAGCAAACAATAATTAATCTATTAATTAAAGCACAACATTTCCATATATGCCACAAACTTTAGGAAAGAATTTTACAACACATAGGGGATAAGCCAGGCTGGACAACTAAAGGGAAGACCCGAAGGCAGTTACCTCCATGGATCCTTGCTTCAATCGGAGAATTACATAACTCGTCGCCAGAACATGTTCTACGTCTAAGGACTAAACTATAACCCCAGAAGGGGGTTGGCTAGGCTAGAGCTAGGCTACGCTAAGAAAAGAGTAATTGCAAGTTGTTTTGTGTGTGTTCTCTTTTGTTTAATGATTACTCCTCTATTTATAGAGAAACATGTCGCATAACTTCCGTGCTACTTGGAGGGAAAACATTTGAATCATCTTTGAATCAAATATTAACCATTCTTCTGGCGCTAAATAACTGTAGCTCTGCACGTTCATCCTTATGTGGATCTGTCTAATAACTGTTTTTAACCGCTTGCATGTTTGTTGTTCTTTGACGCTCGTCTCCTGATAATCTTGATGATTTCCTCATGTTGACTTTGACTTGTATTGGGCTTTATACCCCTATTGGGCCTTCATGTTAAGATGAAATTACACCTTTTGAGGTCTAATACCATGTACCATAATAAATGCGGCTATACATCTAAAAATGGTGGTAACAAATTGCCGCCCTGATTTGTGGAGTGATGTACTCAACACCCACAAATTATGAGCGGAGAAGGACTTTCAATGATTATAGTCAATATCATCCAGTAACATCCTGAATGTGACTCCCTCCATTGTCCTAAGATGGTCGATGAATTTTCTTTTAGGATGATTGAATTTAGTTGAGAAGAATAGTCTTTCGTGTATTCCTTCACCTTTCTTTCTAGCCATTGTGAAAGCCATTAAGAAATTTTCTTCAAGATGCGAACTTGTAGGATTATTTGGAAATAACCAACAAGAACTTACATCATAGGTCGTGAGATCGTACCAAATTTGACAAGCGCACTTGTATTGTACCACATCTCTTGATGATGACCCATTTGCTAATCTATAAACCTTTATTTTCCTTGTAGTACCCTTGACAAAGAGCCTCTTTAGGTACTTCCAAGGCATGTTAGATTTCCATATTTCTTCCGTAATGATTTTGCCCCATGATTTGCAAACCAAAAGAGATGTAGCCAGATCATTCCTTTCGAGCTTAGGAAATATCCATTTTTGTACGAGATCTAAATTAGACCCTATTTGAAAGGCCTTAGATCCGCCTTTATCTTCCTGATCCTGTTGTATGATAGGACTATCTCCAAAATATTTTTGGATAGAAGAAATATATTTGGTGGATTCATTCTTAGTAAATTCATCTTTATCTCTAGATATGATATTTAATGCCTTGTGATGATTTGGGCATTTTGATGGATATGGCATATATTCTGGAGCAGCTCGACGAAAGATGTAGTTATATGTGCAATCCATTTTAATTAAAATTTTGAGTTTTAGAGGTTACACACATATATATATATATAGCATTTTGATGCCTTAACCGTTCAATAATTCTCCCTAACCGCTTAACTTTATTAGAGTAGTTTTTTAAGGGATGCGAGTCTTAACTGGACACGTGTTTGTTTTTATTTCACTTTGGTGAACCAAAAACTGATGTCAAAGCAATTAAGTCATTGCAAATATGTGAAAATATATTTAATAAGATTACCATTTGAGGTAATTTCATAACATTGACATAATGACTTATCTTTATGAAGATAAAATCAATAGTTACATTTTAATTAAAAATGCTTGGGTCTAGAGACAACATTCGGAAGTGATTTTTACACACTATATTTACCATAGCGTTACATTCGTTGATTTCCAACTCGTGCCCTGCACTACTCCTGAAAATTGCAAAGTAGTAATCTTCTCCAGGGGAGTTGTTGAACCTTGCCTTGAAGATAATCCTGTGATAGCTGTTGTCCTAGGCGTATCTCATGTTGATCAGTGCGATATACATCCAAGGAAGGAAATATTCTTGGGATAACAGCTCCCACAGTTTGCAGACGCACTTAAAAAGTACTATCCTCCCTTGATTTTCATCTTGGCCTTCTTCTATCCGCACCACTTTGAGGGAGGTCTGAGTGCAGGAAAGAATTAGACTCTTGGCGTAGACCCAATTCATCCTTTGAGGTCTTGGAAAGTTTAAGATAGTGGAAACTTCCTTGCCCCACTTCTTGCAAACTGTTAGCAGTTTGTCTTGTGATTTCCCATCTAATTTGGGCCATATGTGGGTAGACAAGAGATCGATATTTGTACCGACCTTTGTAGCGCTTGATTCCACTAGCCCAGGGTCCTCTGGTCCCATCACAGGTGCATCGCCAAAGATGCGTGCCATCTTCTCTACCCATCTGGCACATTCATTTGTGATGAAGGCTTCTTTATCTTCATTTACGATATCGAGGGTGAAGCGATGATTGAAACAATCATCGTCAAACTCGCTGCCAAGTTTGCATATGCTTCGTAATCAATTTTGATTTTTTGAAGTAAAAATAGGATGATGGGATGCTATGGCCAAATCCCTTTAAATAACCAAGTCATTTTATTTAACGGCTATTTTCATAATAACTTCTAGGGTCAGTGAGTAATTGAGTACTTTGACCTCTTTTTTCGAGAAGTTTATGGATTTTTAATTGATTATTATTTATTTTAAGATTACCAATTTGTTGATAAGTCTTAAAATTAATATGTCACTTTTTAGGCATTTGGGCCTAAACTTACTTCCTTAGATTCATTATTCATTTTATGAACAACAACCAAGTCTATAATTGGTACATGATATGGAAGTAGAAAGAAATGACATAAATCGTAATTATCATACTAAGATATTTTGCTGATGTAACATCTTTAAAAGGATGTTTCTTGATTCAGAGAGAAGTACATAATTCCTATGACGGATTCAAGACATGTACTACTTATTAAAACATCTTATATATTACTTGATCTATCTAAAAAGGAGATAAGTAGAGCTAATGATGATTTAAGGTTCTCCCCCTTCATCAACATCAGGGACATTGTCATTTGAATGATCAAGGGGATGTTATCATCCCTAATTTCTAGGCGTTCTTGCCATACGGGACAAAGACATTTGTATTGTATGAGTTTTTTTCCAACTTATATCCTCATACTGGACCAGTCTGGATTTTCTATTAAAAACACCCAGACTACCTTCATAGATCAGAGATCTATTATACTTTGATTCGATCTCAGGAGGAAAGTGTTGTTTTGCAATACATTTCCCCCATGCCTTGCAAATACTTAATTGCTTCATCAATTCTTCTTTTCCCACTTTTGGCCAGAAATTCAGTGCTAGGAAATCCATGTCATTTCCTATAGTAGCAGCATTGGACCCTTGCTCCTTTAAATCTCTAGGTTGGACCTTTGGATCCGTTCCAAAGAATTTGATGAGTTTGGAATTCCATTTTTTCATTTCTTCTTCCTTAAACTCTTCCCAGTCTTCTTTTGAAATATCTATAACACATCTATGCTCCTTAAATTCTCCTGGATGGAGTGATGGAGTAACAATTTGTTGATTCGCCATACTCAAGATTTTTCTTAGGGTTTTGACTATGGATCAGAGTTTTTTGAAATGAAAGGTTTCTGAGTTAAATGAAGTATTTATAATACTACTATGATGACTGTCATTTTTATTTATTAGGGATAAATGAAGCCCTTAATATTATCTTTTTAGGTAATATATCATGTTATTTTGATAACTGATTTTTGGTTGCTTCGAGTTATGGCCCCAGTGGGTAAGAATGGGTTTGCCCATCTAGTTCCCTAATGTGTCATGTCATTACTAGGGGTTGGCCATTAGTGGCGTATGCAGTTAGGTGGTAATTATTACTCTCTAGGAGTAACTTTTTCTTGTTCCATTAATATACTTAAGGACTTTGGTATCGCAAGAGATATTTTATTTCTCTCAACCGTGAATTTTGCATTGTCTGATTTGACAGTTATTTTTGAATAACATAATATAATTTAGTTTGCACAACTTGGATTGAACAAAAGAAATATATAACGCAACTGAAATAAAAGAACTTGGACCAATTTTAAGGGAATTTTAAATTTCATTAGTGAAAATAAAATTTACAACCTAGGGTTGGAATTTCTATTTTAGAATAAAAATTACAACCTATTTAGAATTTTGAAATTCTAGGTCCTAGGCCTAAGTTAATCCTTTGGAGAACGAGGTTTGAAGGCGTCAGAGTCCAATGAGGACTTATCATCTTCTCCAACAGCACCCTTGCCGGAGCCATCTCCAGAAGAGTAAGGACGGTCTTCACCGCTGGAGAACTCCTCTGAAAAGTAATCAACCCTCCTCCTTTGAGCAGGGGGTTCATCATCTTCATCCTCATCATCATTACCATCAGATTCATCTGATGGTGGGGGGTCATTCTCCTCTTCTTCGTCTTCTTCTTCTTCTTCCTCCTCTTCCTCTTCCCTCTCTCTCTCCTCTAGAATTTCTGGAGGGGGAAAGAGAGGTTGGTCAACCTCTTGGGGGTTGACCTCCTGAGCCCCAATGATACCGGACTCGGAAGATGGCTGAGGCGCATCCATGTTTAGCGAAGGAAGTTTTTTGGGAAGGTTAGGAGATGAGAGGTTTTTTTTGGAGATGATGTTTCAAGAGATGAGGAGTGTGAAGATTTCCTTACACTTGTCCCTTTTTATAAAGGAATTTACCATGTCTTGAAAAACGGGAAGTTACGCCCTTTGGAAATGGGCTCTTGAGTACATACCCCCTAAACATGGGCTTTCAAATCACGCGCCCTTTGAAAATGGGCTTTTTAGATGACTTTAGGACCTCATGTATTAATTTGTTAAAACTAGGCCTTAACATGACCCAATTGAATATGACTTAAAATAAAACATATCACGCATTGTGCCACTAGTAGAATAATTGCTTATTGCTGCGGTGGTATTGCTACGGTTTTACCCATACGCAGCAATATATCACATAAAAAGAAAAGGTAAAAATATAAAATAACCATATTGCTGCGGTTTCTGTCGAAAACCGCAGCAATATGGTTTCAACGGGAATTTTTTTGAAAAAAAGCTGACTATTTGACCAGACATATTGTTGCGGTTTCTAGCAAGAACCACAGCAATATATTCAAAAAATATTAAAAAAATAATATTTGAACCTATTGTTTCGGTTCTTACATAAAACCGCGGCAATAGACTTTTAAAATTAAAAATAAAAGGGGCCCAACTAGATTTCCTTTTACTTCTCTCATTTTACCTTAGGCGTCGCTCATTCTTCTTCTCCCTCTCTCTCTCTCTCTCTCTCTCTCTCTCTCTCAGCATTACTTCTTCTCTCAATCCCACCCATGACCCATCCCATTCAATTCCCATCATCTCATTTTAAGAATGGACTCCCCCACAGGCGGAGTTGTTCTGTTAGTGATATTAACTTGGGATCGTTGTTGGATGACCCGGGTTCTAGCTGTAGATTTGTCAATGGTAGTGGGATGCTAAGCGACTCTGATGCGGCTGCGGCTGCTGCTTTAGTCGGGTCTTCGAGCAAGATGGAGATGATGGAGCATTGTCATGAGCTTTTAAGATCTAATTCTTCTTCCAATCGACGACACAACAAGCTCCATCTACTCCGACTTTTCTCTCTCCTCCTCTCCATCCGCCATTTCCGACCACCTCCAAACTCTACACCTCGAAATCCTCAACAATCTCTCTCCTCTAACTTTCGACTACTCGGCGGTCTCTACTCGCTCGCCGTCGTTGCTCCACCAGCAAACCTCAACTGGCGACCAGCCTCGTCGCTCGTCGTTCGACCACGCGAAGCCGAGCCTCGTCACTGTCGCTCGCCTCAGCCTCGCTCGCCGCCGCTCGTGGTCTTCGCCTCCAGCCTCGCGTTAGCCTCAGCCTTCACTTCAGTCACCGCCCTTCGCCGTCGATCTGCTTTGACGATGTACAATTGGTTTTTCGTTTTAATTTTTAATTTTTTTTCGCTTTCATTTTCAATTTTTTTTTCATTTTCATTTTTTGATGTACAGTTGGTTTTTCATTTTCATTTTCGTCACTTTTTTCATTTTTTCGTTTTCTTTGAATTCTTTTTTTATTTAGTTTATTTTTTTTCATTTTTTGTATGTAATTATGTTAAATTAGTTCTAGTTTGATTTGCTCATTAGAATATCTGATTTTTTTTATTTTATCTGTTAGATATTGTAATTCTTTATTTTCATTATTTTTTATTTTTCAAGTCAATGCATGAACTCAATATGTTGTACTAGTTTGTCTTAGCTACTTATGGTTTAATTGCATTTTAAGGTTGAAAATTGTATGAATACTTAAATTTAAAAAAAAAAATTAAATGTGCACTTATTGCTGCGGTTTCTACCCAAAACCGCAGCAATAGACCTAATTTTTAATATAAAAAAATACATATTGTTGCGGTTTTGGCTAGGAACCGCAGCAATAGGCGTAACATATTATTGCGGTTTGTGCCCGAAACCGCAGCAATATCATGGCCTATTGCTGCGGTTTAAAACCGCAGCAATAGGTTAATTGCCTATTGATGCGCCCTTAATTGCTGCGCGGCCAAAACCGCCGCAATAGGCCACTTAATGACCGCAACAATAAGCATTTATTCTACTAGTGTGCACGTGTTCTTTTATTGCTTTATTTTGGTTATCTTCTCCATTAATACCCTTTTCAAGGATTTTAGGAAGATCGGAGAATTTCAGACAAATTTAATTCTGTTTCTAAAAATTCACAACCATCACCAAATTTCAATTCATCTTTCAATTCACCATGTCTAATGAAAGAATTCGTGAGGATGAAATTCGTGAAGCACTTGCCAAGAAATGTGATGCCATGCAATCTGAGGCAGCCCATCAATTATGCAATGCCATTAGAGTGAATCTTGGGACTTATAAGTCTCAAGTGTTCTGGTATGTGAACAAAAGCTCTGACTCTAATACTCCTTTGGAGGAGAGGATTGCCACTATTGGTCCTTGTTTTCCTTTCAAGATTAAAAAACCAAAGCGCCAACTTGTCTTAGAGCAACAGTGCTACCCATTCTTGGACCATATTATTCTAGAAGATAATAAGCCTAGAATGCTTCCGTTTGCCCCAAAATCCCTTCAACATCTGCATTGGCCTTTGACCAGCAAACCTTTTAAGGGTTGGATTTCAGGAGTAGATGCAAGAGCATGGTTTTTGCGAATGCAACATTTTCATGACAAATGGTCCAAAAACAAAATATTGCCCTTCTTAAGACTAGCTTCTTAGAGCATCTCCAATGGTTTCATATAAGGGTATGCTTGCAATTTTTGCTAAATATGTAGCTGTAGCTTAACCACTGGAGAGAGAAAAAACAAACCTGCTTGCAAGCAAGTGTAGCCCAAACAAGCAGGGTAGCTTGAAAAAATAAGAGGGTAACACATCCAATTATAATATGCCATGTGGAAACTTTTATTTATTTATATTTTTTTTTTTTTGGGATTTTCTACATTATACCCCCTTGTTTCTTCATTTTCTATGTTGTACCCCAATCTTTTAAAAGTTCTACACTGTACCCTTAAACTTAGCTTTTTTAATGTATAGTGCCCAATTGCCGACTATGTGTCATAAATTTTGTTACCTTTTTGTGATCTTTAGGAGCTAGGCTAACTTGTTCATAGTCTACTATCAATATACACATCTTATAAGCAAGATTAATTCATTAGATTACAAATTATAGACAAAATACTTGCCTTCGAGTTAATAGTAAGGACAAAGTGCGTAAAATCTGATAAGTTGAAGGGTATCGTGTGGAATTTTAAAAATGTTCGAGTACAACGTAGAAATCAAAGGAACACAAGGGTATAACGTAGAAAACCCCTTTTTTTTAAATGACAAGCTAAAAAGTGATGTAGCTTACCATTGGGAGACATTGTAGTTAGCAAGCAAGGTTGCTTTAAAAGCTGATGTGGCAAGTCAAGCTATAAGGTGTTGTAGCTCACCATTGGAGTTGCTCTTATGAAGCCATCCCTTTTGATGGAGCTATATCTACTGCCTTGTTGGTATGTTGGGACCCTGCCATCAACTGCTTCTTGTTCCGATAGGGACCAATGACTGTAACATTAGCTGATATTGCCTTTATTACTGGGACTTCTCCAATAGGTAAAAATGGAATTGAACTTCCTATCTTTCACCATGTTAAATAACATAATCAGCTGTACAGTCAATGCTTATCAACTTTTCGCCAAATTGCTAGTCCTTCTGCTAGTGCTAGCAAGTGTGGCTTTTACAAGTTTGTTGATTTCTTCCTCAATAAGGATACTAGTGAGGAAGTTACTTCTCAAGAAGAAGTACTTTTTCTTACTTTTGCTTTCTCCAAATTGATGATGTCTAGAGCTGGAGGAGTGATAACATTATGGCTATCTTTAGCTGTTAACATCTCCTCTACTTCTGAAGAAGTAGCTTTGGCTCCTGTTCTATTAGGACAACTTTAGAGATGTCTTTTCAGGAGTAGAGAATCTTTCAAAGGTTTTGGAATTTATACCTCTGAATCTCCCATATTCTCTACTAACAAGGGATTTGGACTCCTTTGGCTCTTGACTTATTGGGGCCATATGTATCTACCCTGTCTAATGGTTATCGAGCCCTTTTCTGCTTTTAAAGCATCTAAGGGTTCAGAGGAGGAAAATCTTTCTTTTGATCCTCTTTTGTTCCTCTCAAGTCTTGATGATTGTAGCTGTTATGGTGAAGTCAGCTTCAATCTTATATCTCCAGATGAAGTCTGGCATCCAAGTTTGATCTTTTCATACTTCTTGGTTTCTAAGTCCAGTCCTGGTGTCTGGAATATTTTTCCGGATAAGATGGTTGTTTCTGTTGCAGATGAAACTTGGTGCCATCAAACAATACCTTCTTAGCTACAATCCCTGGGTCTCCACTCTAGTTTCTTAGGGAGTGGGAATTTTTGGAGCAGTGTTCTTAGGTCTCGGGATTTAATAGTTGTTGAGCCTGAATATTTTGGCTTTGAGGCTTATAATCCACAGCTGGTGGCTAGACAATTTGGATTGGTCCAAACACTAGCTATTCCTTACTTCTTGACCCGTAATGATCCTTGGACTTCAAGGGGTCGTTTTGAAGAAGGTAGAGCCCTTCAGAGCAGAACTCTTGTCCTTACTTCCATGTCCATATCTCCTTGGAAATGGATTACTAAAGCTGTTAGAGGCTTCCATCTGTGGTGGGATCATGTCTTCCCAAATGACTCAATGTGTTCTGATTCTTTGGCGAACTTTGAGGATCAACTCTTCTTAGGCTGTAAGTAATTTTCTCTCCTTAGTTATTTTATAACTTTTTGTAGGAGTGAATATTACTAATCCTTCTTTATGCTATACTTCTGACTTTTTAGCAAAAGCTGGCAAGAAGAAGCTAAGGGTGCCTGATGGTATGACGACGGAGTCTAGATATGACAAGCTCTATTGGAATACCATAGACAAAAGGGTTCCTCCTCATACCTCTTCAGAGGATGAAGATGATGCTGCTTATGAACAGGGGATCTCATATGGAGATGTTTAGACTGTGGATGACATTCAATCCATGGGACCACTGGAGCAGATTGACCCTTTCAAAAGAGCTGCAAGGAAAAGAGATTATAATTGTCTCTCTGCTTCCAAGGACACCCAACCCGAAGGGTCAGTGGAGCAACCTGAGCCTTTCAAAAAGGCTTCTAAGAAGAGAGATCATGGTTGTATTTCTGCCTCCAAGCCTTTAAGGCATTCCTACAGGAAACGTCCTAAGTTAGAGGTTTATTCAGAGATACCACAATATACCATCTCCTCTGATGAAGATGATGACAAGACCATATCTCAAATTTTCAAAAGGAAACCATGAGTTAAATCAAGTACGAATCTGACTTTTACTCCTTTTATGAGAAGTTTCACTTTTCTAGCATACTGATTAATTTATTCCACGTTCCTCTGGTGCTGATGACATTGAGCCTATGATTATTAGTGACCATTCTTTTAAGAAGTCATCACCTCTTGGCTCTATCAGCCATGCTCCAGGAGATGCTCCCCAGGTAGCTAATCCAGAGTTAGTTTCAAAGGGTGGTTCTATTGATGAATTTGTCATCAATCATCCCATATCAAGTGGTGCTGCCCCCCAGTTGGAAAATGTGGCTACCCTTTCTTTGGAAGGGTATGCTGCCCCCCAGTTGGAAGAGACTGAGCATTTTTACGTGGAATCTCTTGAAGAGGAATTGTTTCATCATCTTGACGAAAATCTCTTGGAATCAAGTCCTTTAGATATTGAAGTTACCGGCTTTCATGCTGCTACCACTATTGTTATAGCGATTCCTTCTATCGCTAGAGATGAAGTTCCAAAAAATGTTATCCCTTTAGAGGTTACACCTTTACGGAGCAGTACTACCTTGTAATTACCTCTGTTCGCAAAGGCTCTTCATCGACTTCAGCATCTACTTCAGGGACTGGTCTGCCTCTCTTTCCTCATGAATTTATTTTAGATTTCCTCTATATGAGTCCATGTCCTCATAATACCAGACTTTACTCTCTTGCTAACTTGGCTTCTCTTCTTTATGATGCAGAGGGAAGCATTCAAGAAGCAAGTGTGATGAAAGAGTCTGGTGGAAGGAAAGAAATTAGTTTGCAAACAGCTATCATTGTAAGGGATCAACCTGTAAGTGATCAACCCACTTTTGCCAATAGTGATCATTCCAGTGATGAGTCATCGGCGTACATAAAACAAGAAGATAAAATATGGGATCTCTGCTTGACCTTAACCAGCAACCCTTATGATCAGGCTTCTGCACAGGCTCTTAAGCAAATTTTGGAATCCCTGATTTCTCAAGGCTTTGAATACTGGATGCCTTGTCTTGATTATGTTAAGGAAACTCTTCTCCTTCAACAATGCACTGCTGAATCAAGAGTCCAACCTCCAAAATTCTCAGCTCAGAAACTTCAGGAAGAGGAGACTTCTTTGGAAGTTCAGGCTAAATCGTTCAAAAATTTCAGTAGGCAGATCCAAGATTCCTTGAGTTCTTTTGATCAGAAACTGAAACTTCTTTCTAAGGAGAGACAATTTTTACAAAATTGCCTGGCTGAGATAAATAAAGAGGAAGTTGATATCGTTAATGAAAATTCTTCCCTCCAAAGCTCTATTGTAACTGAAGAGAAAAAAACTACACCAAAGGCGAACAAACCTTGCTTATTTGAAGCAAGAGATGTTCAAAGATATGGCGGTACAACAAAGCTTGATTCTCCAAAAGGAAAAACTCTGTAATGCTTGGTCTGCCATAAAACACCTTAGTTTGGCTGTTAGACAATGTTGGAATGTCTAGCAACATTATTATTAATATTGTAATTTTAATGATCCCTTGCTGTTTGAAACAATTATGCATGTTTCTGTTGAAACATAGGATCATGTTGTTTCCATATAGATGGGTGATATTTCTTTAGAAATTTGCCATTCAAGGCTCTATATTTTATGTTGCCATCTATATCTTTTAATAGATATGCATTTCTAGACATTTTCTTATGAACGCTGAAAGGACCCTGCCACTTAGGTGACCATTTCCCTAACGGTGGATCTTTGTAAGCTGCTTCTGGCAGGAACATTTTCCACACCTTATCATTCTCCTGGAATTCTTTGGGCACTACTTTTTTGTTGTAGGCCCTGGCAACTTTTTCTTTTTGGATTCTCATTTTGGCTAGGGCTTCTTGCTTAGCTTCTAGAGCATCCATAATTTCGATATTCATCGCCTGTGAATAGTCATCTCCTGATAATCCCATTTGTTGGGCTACCCTTGATGATCTTACATTCACTTCAGCTGGGATCACTGGAGTATGCCCATAAACTAGGTTAAAAGGTGTAACCCATGTTGCTTCCCTTTTAGAGGTCCTGTAGGCCCATAGGGCGTATAGCAACAACTCATCCCATTTTCTTGGGTTATTATCTATGAGTTTTGAGATCCCCTTTACTATGATCCTATTGGTAGCTTCAGCTTGACCATTTGATTGAGCATAGTAAGGCGTTGAATGCAATTTAGTAACCCCAAACTGGCTAAGATATTCCAGTAGATCAGGATTTCTAAAAATTGTGGCCTGATCAAAGGTTATAGTTTCTAAAATTCCAAACCTTGTAAAGATTTTTTCTTCCAAGAAATTTATGACAACCTGAGTATTGAGCTTGTTAAAAGCCTGAGCCTCCACCCACTTGGTGAAGTAATCAGTTACCACTAGGATGTATGAATGCTTTTTAAGATGCAGGATTGATTTCTCCTATGGCATCCACCGCCCATCCTCTGAAAGGCCAAGGTTTGATAATGTACTTAAGTTCTGAAGCTAGTGCCCTGCTGATAGGCCCAAACTTTTGACATCTTTTGCAACCTTTAGCATAATATATACAATCCTTTCTCATAGTAGGCCAATAGAAGACATGTTCGTGCAACAACCATCTCATTTTTAGGCCAATTTGATGAGCACCACATAACCCTTGGTGAAATTCTGCCATGAAGGTCAGAGCCTCTCCAGCATGCACACATTTCAAAAGTAATCCTTCAGGATCCTTCCTATGTAATTCACCGAATTGCATGCAAAACTTAGTTGCTGCCATTTTGACTCTATTTGGCACTTTTGTCCCAGTTGGGTCCTGGAGATAATGAATAATTTCGTTTCTCCAGTCCATTTTCTCCCTAAATATTGAAATTCTATAGATTTCCAATATATCCTCTGATCTTTTTTTATCAAGTTCAATGAGAGGTACTAGGATTTTCTCTTGGAGAATGATATCTTCATTTTGTGAAGGTATGTCCTCTCTAGCATAAGCTATTTGGGACAGCTGGTCTGCTACCTTGTTTTCTTCTCTAGGAACGTGTATGAAGGTGATTTCCTTAAATTATTTACACAACTTTTGTACTTTCTTACCATATTCCTGAGATACTAGCGATATACTTTTGAATTCCTCATTTATTTGATAAATGACTAATTGAGAATCTCCATATATCTTTGCTTTCTTGGCTCCCAATTCTAGCAACATGTCTAGTCCAATTAATAAAGCTTCAAATTCAGCTCTATTGTTGGTGCATGGACCCTTTAGGGCTACTGCTAGTTTAGTTGGAATCCCATCAGAGAGATAAAATATATATTCCGCTCTCCCGCCGTTTCTCTGGTGTTGGATCCATCAAAGAACAAAACCCATGGAAGGATATCTTCATCAATGATTCCTGAGTCACAACACGGATGGGTTGCCAAGAAGTCAGCTAAAGCTAGACCTTTTACTGCCTTTTGTGGCATATATATTAGGTCGAACTGTAGTAAATGTAAACTCCATTTACTTAGCCTTCCTTTTATAAAAGGCTGGGATATCATATACTTTATGACATCTGTTGGAGATATTACTTCCACTGTAAAGGCCATGAAATAATGTATGAGCTTGATGGATGCATCATACAAGCACAAACACCATTTTTCCGCCATAGTATACCTTTTCTCAGTGTCATGCAGGATTCTACTTAAATAGAATATGGTCTGCTCATGTCCCTTCTCATTTTCTTGAGTAAGGAGACTACCAATAGAATCTTCACAAGCAGACAGATATAACCTTAATGGCTTTCCATTCTGTCTTGGAGGTATCAACACGGGAGGGCTTGCCAAATCTTGTTTGATTTGATCAAAGGCCATTTGATGCTCCTCGTTCCATTTAAATTCTGATTCGTGTTTTAATCTTAGCAAAGGTGAAAACTTTTTAGTTTTTCCTGCTAAGTTGGCCATGAATCTTCTAACATAATTAACCTGCCCAAGGAATCTTTGCAGTTCCTTCTTATTAGAGGGTGGCTTAGCGGCCAACACTGCTTTTGCCTTGTTTTGATCAATTTCCATTCCATTTTTATGAATGAGGAATCCCAAAAAGTTACTAGCTTTAACTCCGAATGCACATTTGAGTGGATTCATTTTTAGGTGATATTCTCTCATTCTAGTGAATGACTTAATCAAATGTTCTTTATGTTTTAAAAATCATTTGATTTTACCAGGATGTCATCCACATATACCTCCATGATTTTACCAATCATATCCTTAAAAATAGCATCCATTGCTCGTTGGTATGTGGCTCCAGCATTTTTCAATCCAAATGGCATGGCTACATATTCAAACAAGCCTAATGATTTTGGACATCTGAAGGCCGTTTTATTACAGTCTTCATGGGCAATCCTTAACTAGTGATACCCTGCATACCCATCCATGGAAGATATGTATTCATATCTTGATGTTGCATCTGTTAGGAGATCAGCCACTGACATAGGGTATTGATCTTTGGGGGTAGCTTTGTTTAAATCCTTAAAATCAATGCAGATTCGTATCTTGCCATTTTTCTTAACTACTGGAACTATATTGGAGATCCAGTCAGCATATTGGCAAGGCCTTATGAACTCTGCCTTGAGGAGTTTGTTTATTTCCTCTTGTATAGGCTATGTTAGTTCAGGCGCCAGTCTTCTAGGATTTTGAGCCACAGGCTTGAATCCTTCTTTGATAGGTAATTTATGCTCTATTATTTTCCTATCGATCCCAGGCATTTCGTGATGTTCCCAAGCAAAACAGTCCTTAAATTCTTTTAGAATTTTTATGATTTTCTACTTTTCTTGGTTAGTGAGGAGCTTACTTATGTAAGTAACTCGTGGGTTTTCATTATCCCCTAATTTTATTTCCTCTAGTGGATCATGAACCTCTTGTTCAATATCCTCACTTTTAGCCCATACTTTCTCATCCTCCTCCTCTAAGGATTCAGTTTCATGTAAAGTTGAGCAACATGCATTAGAATTTATAAGAAAATCCTCTTGGTATTTTCTAAAAACTAAATATTTCATTACTTGATCAACAATAGGGGTAAATCCATTACAGCATTCTTCCTGGTCTATAAACATAATAAACTTTTATAAGGAAAATACATCCTAAACTCTACAAACTAATGAGAGCTAAGGGTTTATCATAGTCTGGCGCCTGTTGAATATATTCACATTTTGATTGAATGTCTTCAACTTCTGGGGCGTCATTAACTTCTTCAATTAGAATTGCACCTGAGTTTTCTACTCCTTGGTGAGTTTGTGACTCAAGTTGTAGAGCAACCTCAATTTTGATGGTAGGAACTGACTTTAGAGAGTCCCTAACAAAGACAGAATCAGGAGATGTAATTAGACAAACTTCCTCATCTGCTTGAACCATCTCATAAGTGTCACCGTTCCACAAAATTAAATCTTAATGGAGTGATGATGGAATAGCATAATTATGATGTAACCAATCTCTTCCTAGTATGGCATTATAGTGAGTACCATTTTCGACTATGAAGAAATCGGTATAAGTGGTTTTAGTTCCTACTCTTATCTTTAAGATAACCATTCCTTCCACTTTTTCCGATAAACCAGAAAAACCAGTTATGTTGATTTGTATGTTATTCAAATCTTTTCTCGTTTTCCCTAATTTTCTGAATACAGAGAGTGGCATAATATTAACAGTAGCTCCTGTGTCTACCAATACTTTGCCTAATCGGACTCCCTCAAAGTCAATATTTAGGAATAAGGCTTTAGTGTGCTTATTATTGACATCAACTGACCTAAAATTTTTATCTATGATTAACTTCTCTAGGTTAGCTTTTAGAGATGTTTTGTTAGGCACTTTCTTATGAGGTGCATTCAAATAAGATGACAAGCTTCGAGAAGAAGTAATTTTAAATTTACCTGCCCTTTCTTCCTTATCAACTTCATCAGCCCATGATGTAGTATTGGTCTGGAATTCTGGTTGGTCTTCTGATTTCTTGAACTCTATTGGTAGCATGACCACATTGCACTGCGCGTCTTGCTCCTCTCCCATTTCTGTTTGAGGTTCGCTCATCAGTGGCTTTCCATCCAGAATTAAGTCACTATCAGAAACCAATAAGTCCAAATCCTCAGATCCAAACTCTGAATCATAGTCCTCAATAAAGCCATTTCCCGGATTCTCTTTCATAAGAGAGTCGCTTCCCTGAGGCTGCTGGTCACCACTCTTTATAGGTGGTGAATCATGTTGTTCCTTTTCCAAAGGCAACAACTTGGTGATTCCAGCTTGTAACGCCTTCTCATCAATTCTGATAATTGCTATAAGGGATTCTTGCACATTTTGAGTGCTGATTTGAGCCCTTGCTGCTGCAGCTTTCATACTCAACTCCTTCATCTTTATTGTCCTACTTTTAGGAAAGTTTTGGACGTTTGATAATGGCCATGGCTTAACTGCTGACTTGATCTTTGGCTTCACTTGGTCCCCATGGGAATTCACCCTTCTTTTAAGAATTTGGCATAGGAGTCTGACTTGACTCCCTTTCCTTCCCCTTTAAGAGAGGGCCTGAACTGGGATTGTCCTGTTTCCTAGGTCCTTGACTTCTGGACCTTTTCTGGAATGGACGTTGGTATGCAGGCACATAGGTAGGATCATTTGGGATGATCTAAGTTCTAACCATTTCGAAGGTTAGCCTATCTGCACATGGTGAGCACATACCATTTCTTAGGGCCTTCAACCCTTTTATTGCCCTAGTTTGCAATGAGAATTTCTGAGCAGCCTCTTTGTAGGTTTTAGCTCTTTCCTCAAGCATCATCGGGCTTGGAGATGGGTTGGCATTAACAGGCATCTTAGCTTTGGCTAAGTTGGCCTTGTAGGCTTCTAGCTCCATGGCATGATGTTCCACTTCTAAGACAACCAAACTTTTGAGACTTAACTGCCTAGTTAGGAATCCTCTGAAAACTTGGCATTGATCTGTGGTATGCGATCCATTCATATGCCATCTGCACATATCCTCCAATCCCTCTTCATTGGCTATCTTTGGCATAACCAAGATTCCTTCGTCAAGTAATCTGTTGAAGAGTTGGTTACCTATTTCGGTAGCTTGAGATGCCTGCAAAGTAACAGTATAAACATGATTAGTCTCTACCATTCCACAGAATAGTTCAAATGGTTCATCCATCCCAACTATATTAACATCTTCTTCATCAGGAAACATGATATTTTTTCTTATCAATTTCATCCTGGATTTTATTTCTAAAAATAATGCATTCAGAAGTGTCATGAGTTACTGCATCATGCCATTTACAGTACTCCCTCCATCCCAAAATACTCTTGACACTTATCAAGGCACATAGTTTTAGATGATAAGGTGTTGTTTGGTTATTAATTATTATTTTATTGAAAAGTAGATGTGGCAGAAGTTAGTAGTTAGTAAAAGTAGTATTATTTTATTTTAAGGAGAGAGAATGTGGGCCACGGTTAGAGTTGGTATGTAATAGAAGTGGTATTATTTTATTTGGAGAAGAGAGAGTGTGGGCCAATGTTTAAAAGGTAGAAGTATTAAAATAATAGTGGGCCATATCCAAAAATTGAAGTGTAAAGAGTATTCTGGGACAGATGAAAAAGGAAAATGTAAAGAGTATTCTGGGACAGAGGGAGTATTTTTTACATTTAACTTCCTCAGCAGTTCTTACTTTATGCCTTCCTATCAGTTTTATCTTTTTGTTAGATAATAACCAGTCGAAAATAGCATTAGATTTCTTAGCATCAATAGTATATCTCCTTTTTGGTTCAGACTTCATATTTTTTGGCGCCAGAAAATTCTTTCTTCTCTAGAGGAGCACACTTATAAGGTACTCCTTGAATGATTTCTACCACGTCCACTTCCTGTGCAGTTTCAAAGTGGAAGGGCTCGTCATTCTGAGCAAAGAAGTTATGGTGTCTTCTTTGCGCTTTTTCACTGTAGGTTCCTTTCATATCTCACAGCCAATTCTGCTAATTCAACAAAATCGCCAAAAGCATGACCATCGAACCTTTTTTGAAACTGAATTAGCATTCCCTCTTGAGCCATTTGAAATTCTCTTTCAGGGATGCTAACATGACACCTGATCTTGGCCATTTTGAATCTAGATAGGTAGTCTTCTATAGACTCTCCTAACTTTTGTTGGATTCAAGCCAGATCACTCAAAGTCACTCCGGGCTCAGTGCGTGCAAAATGATTTGTAAACTGCACCTGCATGTCTTGCTATGAGTGAATGGAATTTGGCGGTAAATTAGTATACCACCAAAAAGCAGTCTCAGTAAGAAACATGGAGAACATTCTAAGTTTTAAGAAATCATTGTCAGCTGCCTCCCTGCATTGACAATTGAACCTAACTAAATGCTCTTCGGCAGAAACTCTGTCATTGCCTGAGAACAAAGTAAAGTCAAGTATCTTAAACGTTCTAGGAAATGGATTGGCTCTATCAATCCATTTAGGGTAAGGTTTTTGACCAATTTGCCTCTGATTTTTCCTAGAAGTATCCCCTACTAGTCTTTGGACTAGCGCCTCAACTTGTGTTGCCAATTGATCCTGATGCGTTTGTATTCCTAGATATCCCATGTTCCCGTTTCCCATGTTTCCCGTTTGATCATATACAGGATTAGGGTTAGGATTGAAAGGTTGATTTTGATAACCTCCCATAGGGATCTCCTGGTGTTGCATAAAAGCAGGATTGGTTACACTTTGCGCCATTTGCGGTGGGAAGTATGTCCATTTGTGGGCATCCTCTGTTGACGAGCGCCAGTTGCTTGGGCAAATGGAGCTTGGGGTTGATTATACCCCGGGATATTCCCATAATGAGACGTACCAGCCATAGTTGGTTGGTTCTGAAGCGTGTAACCATAGGGTAAAGAAGGACTCCCAGCCACATTTGGCTGGTTGAAAGGCGCATACGCATACTGTATACTATTGTTATTTGTAACAAAAGCATCTTGCCTCTGTCCTCCTTGTGATGGTCCAGATTGATGTGTGTTGTCACCAACTTGTCCACCACCCATGGAAAACGAAGGTTGGTGATGTCCTAACGCATGGTACCAGCCTGGCTCCACGCCCGCTGCCATTTCACCACTTCTCCTAACGTTCCCATGATTACCCTCTCCATGACTCAAGGGTATGGCCCTTGTTTGGTGTACATGAGAGGAAGTTTGTGGATCGCCTGGAATAAGTATATCTCTAGTTTCAGGGTGGGAGAAATGTACCCTCGGAGGGTAACCTAGTGGAGGAACGCCTGGCTCAATACCAGAATTTTCTCTTGCTCTATTCAATGGGGCCTCTTCTAAGGCCTTAACTAGTTTCTCATTTAACTGATAGTGTTTTTCGACTAGTGATCCTAGACGAGTAACTACTTCAGTGGCAAGAGATGTCGACATTGCCGTGAAAGTTGCACTCATAGTATCATTGATATCTACAAGTATCCTGTCGATCTGCCTAGAGTTGATCTCTCTATTCTCTTCACTTATCCTTTGGAGGATGTCTGTGAAGACCCTGGCAGATTCGTGGGCTAGAGTCCTATAGTTGGAGTCAAATTATTGTCTCTGACTCTCTCTGACTTCTAACAGTAAATTCTTCACTAATTCTGTAAACTTTCCATGCATTTGTTGTATAAGTCCACGACCAGTATTACTTGGAGATGAGCCTTCCCTTTGTGGGGTCTCTCCATTCGACTCTTCATGAGTATGGTGAATTGATTCACCATTGTTACCCTGCGCCCTATTTTCCAGAGGGGTTGAATAACTTATTTCCATGTTTTGGAAACTTGTTTCCTCCTAAGCAACTTCCTTATTCTTTTTAGAACGTGTATCCAGCATTTTCGTAAAAGCAACCGTTTTTTTTTTACAATTGGTTTTTCGAAAGTATGAAGAAGAAAGTTCACAATGTGTTTATGAATCTTCTTCTCCCACCGTGGTCGCCAATTAACTTGTTGGTGCAAAATCAGTTGGTAGACTTTGCAAACAAGTCAATGCACACCCAGTAGTTTGGTACTGAATGTCTCGGGAGACTTAGCCCCTGGGGGTTACCGGTTTTAATTAGATAAAATCTTGCTAACGTACTTTGTTGCAATTTAATTTAGGATTAAACCACAACGCCTAATAAATTCAGGCGAAATGCAATAAATAGAGCAAACAATAATTAATCTATTAATTAAAGCACATTCCCATGTATGCCACAAACTTTAGGAAAGAATTTTACAACACATAGGGGGATAAGCCAGGCTGGACAACTAAAGGGAAGACACGAAGGCAGTTATCTCCATGGTTCCTTACTTCAATCGGAGAATTATAGAACTCGTCGCCAGAACATGTTCTACGTCTAAGGACTAAACTATAATCCCAGAAGGGGGTTGGCTAGGCTAGAGCTAGGCTATGCTAAGAAAAGAGTAATTGCAAGTTGTTTAGTGTGTGTTCTCTTTTGTTTAATGATTGCTCCTCTATTTATAGAGAAACATGCCGCATAACTTCCGTGCTACTTGGAAGGAAAACATTTGAATCATCTTTGAATCAAATATTAACCATTCTTCTGGCGCTAAATAACTGTAGCTCTGCACGTTCGTCCTTATGTGGATTTGTCTAATAACTGTTTTTAACCGCTTGCATGTTTGTTGTTCTTTGACGCTCGTCTCCTGATAATCTTGATGATTTCCTCATGTTGACTTTGACTTGTATTGGGCTTTATACCCCTATTGGACCTTCATGTTAAGATGAAATTACACCTTTTGAGGTCTAATACCATGTACCATAATAAATGCGGCTATACATCTAAAAATGGTGGTAACAGCTATGTTGCACTTATTATGACATTTCCTAAAATAGGAAATGTTGCACTTATTATGACATTTCCTAAAATGGGAAATGTTGCACTTATTTATAAACGGAGGAAGTATATATTATGAGTGAATCTTTTTGACTTTATCAAGTAATAAACCCTGTACCTTTTATTACAAACCATAATCTGATCCATTAATGAGATGGGAAAGGTTTCTTGTATTAATTTCTACAGTTTATCCAAAGTTTGACTAATTGCTGTATTTATTCTTAAGCATTGGAATTGAGAAATTTCACTACTTAGAAAACTTGGCCTTGGTCTTGTCAAATACTTGCTCGGCAATGATAGCTAATTCCCCATCAGCATGTTTGATCTCGAGGCTAGGCTTTGGTTGAACTCCAGTGCCCCTCAATGCATCAGATATGAAAGAATTATAACCCACTGCTTGTGCAGCTTCAGCTTTAGCTCCATACATTAACCTCTGTCATAAAAATGCAGGAGTTAAATAATGACAGCAACAAACAGCAAACATCTGGTGATAATCATCAAAAAGAAGTGGTGTCTTGGATATGAAAACAAACCTTAATACTTGAACATTGTATAGCGCCAAAGCACATTGCACATGGTTCACAAGATGCATACATTTCACAATTCGATAGGTCCAGTCGATTGAGCGTTATGCATGCCTGAAAAAATCGACCCCGTTGAAGATATATGAAGTGGTTGATGAAGAGTTTTATGTGACAGAAGTCACGGATTAGGGTGATGTCATAATTGGACACCACTTTTAGGATGTGTTTTCTTTACCTAAACTGTACTTATTAGACTTAATTGGAGCTCAACCCTAGTTTCACCTTATATTTACACCTAATTGGACATGATGAACCCTGAAACTATTTTTTCTTTTTCTATTTTAGGATGAAGAGAATGCACTCCTAATGTACAAAATCTGGAATGTAAATCATATTGGGTTAGAGATTGTAGGCTCTACGCACAGTACAGTACAGCACTACAGCTGCACCAGTTTTCATGAAAAATTGAAGTAAAGCTGATTTCTGGCGTCTATTTCGATCTTTCTACAGTGTGCACCAATTTGTAAAAGTTAGGTTGCAACAGAAAATACAACACAACAAGAGTATTCACTTGATTACTCTCAACATGAAGCAGGCTAGAAACAAAATGAAGAGACTGACTTGTACAAAGCCATTTTTCTGAAACAGATTTCTTCCACCTAAGATATAACACCGTCACTGCGAAATGATTGAAGAAAAATACCATATCCCTCCTTCCCTCTCTTTATACTTAACTGTCTCTTTGACCCTACATCCAAATATCAAAAAGTATCAGCAAACACTAACAAGAGGTGATTTCCAAAATGACATTTATGTGTTCACTGAGAGGTCATTGCCACAAAGCGCAACTGCGCAAGGCTTTTTGTTCTGGTAATGCTGTGACTTGTGAAGTTGCAGATCTAAGTTTCCTTCAAAATCTGAAATAAGGTTTACCATAGATGACAGTAAGTTTAAACCATCTAAACAGAGACCACACTGGGAAAGACGAAATGATATTAAACGAGACCCTTAAAGAATAGTATCAGATCTGAATTATAGGCTTATAGCTAGTGGACTATTTGCCTCCTTTTCTCTCATTTGTACAACCGGTAAGGTCAAGTGTGATGTTCAAAACTCCTCTACAAGGTCCAGGTGATAGTATTGCCCAAAATGATGTACTGATTTATGACTTCGCTTAGCACACACATGTGACACGTCCAGTAATAAAGCATTAGCCAACCAGAATGACTCAAATAATCAAAAGACTATCATTTTAGACACATCTTGATCAAATACAACTCTTTCAGATAATGGCAACACTTCTCTTTATATGTCGAACTTTGACCACAAATTCTCACCAATATAGAAGAATAATTGGAAGTGGTGAAAAAAGAAAGTTGCAATTTGAAAGGGAGGGAGTAGCATTCAGGATAACACCATCAGAATCAAATACCATGTCAAGCACATAATTAAAACAGCCACAAAGATAGTCATCTAACCTCTCTTATGGCCGTAATTTCTGCGTGTGCAGTTATATCTCTGTACTTCGAAATCATGTTGTGACAGCTAACAACTACTTCGTCATTAGAAACAATAACAGCACCAAAAGGAGCTCCATGTCCAGATTCAACCGCGTTATAAGCTTCCTCAATTGCTTTGGTCAAGAATTTGCTGTCTCTATCCTGTAAAACTGTTTAGGACAGTCATCATTCGTTACAATTACAAGTAAGACATGAAAGATTCAATGTAACATTCACCTTCTTCACGTAAACAAGGATATTGTAGGTAGTCAGGTGCCATCAAACAATATAAGTATATAACTCAGTGCTTATCTTAATTATAAGCAGAAAACTTGTACTCTTTCCGCCCCCAGAATCATTAGTCGCATATTCTATTCTAAGATGTCCGGAAAAAATTGTCACATTACCAGATACAATAAAACTGGCCCAATTTTTATAAAGGGTCTTATTATAAAATCATGTCATATATTTAATTATAAGGGGTTCGGACAATGTGCCAAACTTATACTAGATGGACCGAGTAATAACTTGGCTATATCACTCATCATGTAACACGATATGCAGATTATAAACATGTATATTACCTTCTTAATAACCTGCAAATGCAGAAGCCAGAAAGATGGTTCCATCTTTGGCTTCAGCCACTGGTGAAAGAGGGTAACTATATTGGGATATAGACATATAGTATGCAACATATATGCAAAAAAAAACAGGAAGAGATATGAAGTACAAATGACAAAAACAACCCACAACATTTTTACGTGAAAAATCCTTCAACAATAGGGGAAAAAATCATAGTCCAATCTACAGGGGACAAAACTTCACTATTAATATTTATTGTTGAGTACGATGATAACCACCGGAAATGCAATACTGGATATAACATGTAATGTGTTTAGTATTTCCCCTAATCCTAAAACTCCCCTCACAACTAATATACTAATTTTGTGCTCTACCCCAAGTGACAAAAAATTCATAATTTTTTTGTCATTTGCATCAAAGCAACTACAACTCCTATGGATGGAATTCTATTTTCCATAATGCCTTCACATGCTACATCATTTAAGGCCTACACTACTTCCTAACTTATAAGCCTTACACCCTAAAGTCAAATTAGGAAGGTCATTACTTGAGAACATTTATTTGCTAGAATTCCTAACAAAATGCAAAGAACTCAGTCAGTCAAATTTAAATAAAAAGCTTTGAATAAAGTGCATATGATAATTGGAACAAATCAATCAAATTACAGGTAATTTTGGAACAAATATTTTAACCCATATCAGATTTCTAATGGTAAATTCAAGAAAATTACCAAATTATAGGCAACTGCACATTATTTCAGTTAAAAAAAAGGATGAAAGAAACCAACAAAATCTGATTATGGTCAATGCATCAGAGCAAGAGCTAATTCCAGCAATCTAAAGCAAATAACTTTTATCGTTGACCGATTCACTTTATATTATGGAGTACAAAATTAGAAAAGAGTATGTAAATAAACGATTTTTTTATGAGGGTTTAGTTATGTAAAATGTGTATAAATCAACCCAATAATGAAAATTAAATAACAGAAAATCATATATGTGCCCACTAAGATTCATTAAAAAATTCATGAACCAACTTCAGTTGAATTTTAGCTGAAAATAAAAATAAACTAGGATTTATATCTGTTAAGAAAAATTAATTTGGAACATACCGTTAGCATCCTCCATGATTCAAAATTTGATCAATTACGACTTACGAGCAGATAATTCTAACGACGATAAAACTTAATGAAAGTAAGATTGAGATTGCCCCAAAAAGCAAGAGTATGGATATATGTATGATACTATAATTGGCTCTGAGTTTACTGACCCTGCTTACGTAAAAGCTGACAGATGTACTGTGCTGTAGCCTGTACACCACCTCTATCATTTGTTTCATTGTAGTTCTCTTTTTGCCTTTTTGTTATGCTGAAAACACAAAAGAGACCTCTATTTTGCGTCAATTTGAAACATAGATTTCAATATATGTAGATGCGATTTAATCTCAGTCTTGAATAACATCTCCATAAAATATTACCAACTAAGCTAGATAGCATATGAATTAGCAAGTCCCTCATATAGCAATCGCTAACTTTTTTTTTTTTTTGAGGGAATCGCTAACCTAATTTAAGGTTAATCGCTTCAGCTTAAAAAAATAAGTTTCAGATTCATTAACTTCAGATAAGTTGCAATAAATTTCAACAAGTTTCAATAATTTTAGATTAATTCCAATAACTTCAAATAAATTCATGGAAGTTTAAATAAGTCCCGGAAAAATAAGGTTAAAAAAACACCCTAAATAGTAGATTTTTTTGTTTTTTTTTAGGTTCAGTGAACAAGACTTTAGACACAAACCCTCCAAACTTGAAAAATTCAAGGCATATTAACAAAATTGAATCTGAACTCATGCTTGAATCGTTTTATTGTCCCTACCTATCCAAAAATGTTCAAGACATTAGAAAACTCGGGTTTAAATTGATGTAAGCTGTAAGGGCTGTTGTCCAATGGCCTGTTTGATTCTACATTAATGCTAATTTCATCTACTAGGTCCCATGGATCTGCAATACTGGATAGGAGACCCTTTGATGTGCTCAATGAACAAGCTCAAGGAACATGTAAATTTTGTGTACTACAGATCATCAACCTGACTCTACGGAAACCCAAAGCCGCCGTGACATTAGATCAGCAGATAGACAGAGAGAGTCTGTAACCATCTTGACCTTTGTAGTTTGGCACGACAGTTATTCCATCTGCCTTCCACGCCCAGTACTCAGGTTTTAAGGTCACAACTGCCACAACCCTAACTTCTCTGAGTTGCAAGATATAGGAATCTTCAATAATTTTCTCGCGGGAAAGATCAGACAGAGATAAAAGGGACAAATAAGTTGGGATTTTTTATCACCTAAACTTCACTTCTGTCAACTTACTTGAGCTTTAACTGCCCTCCATATAAAAAAATAAATTTAAAATGTAACCATCTTCGAGATTGCTTCATCCTCACTTTTGCCGCGAAAGTTGTGTATGCTGATGAACAATGAAAGCCGAAACCCATACTAATATCTCATGAGAGAGAATTTTCCAGACATGTTCAGCTTGGTTGTGAAAATGCACCAGAGATGCAACACTCATTCACACACTGATGATGTTTCCAGCTTTATGTCTAATTTAGACCTCTTAGAATTTGTATCAACACGAAGTTGCATCCTACAATGGACAGGCAAAAGATACATTAAATACTTCTATAGCTCTTGCTAAACTGAATTGGCGATCGGAACAGGAGATGGACTAGAAAGTTTTAAAAAAAAAAAAAAAAAGGTGGCTACTGATCTGCAAAAATTGCTGCTTGGAATATGTATTCTGAACTAATGCATTTAGCATTTATGAAAGAAAAGGATAAAGAATGCATAGATTGGAGAACTTACCGAACTACCTGAAGCTTCATCAAGAGAAATTGTTCAAAAGTTCCATGTTTCTGGATCAAAAGACACCAGTTACAGTATAAACTGGCTCACCTGAACAGCTAGCTGCCCTTGTCAGATCCTGCTACACGTGTCTTTCACATTTTACTGTTCGAGTTCAAAGCTGTCAGAAAATGGCCTTTTTCCCTCTGATGCCTGTTGCATTTTATTCATAGCTACTGTTCTACGTGCCAAGGCTTTGTTCAGCTTTCTCTAGGGCCAGCACATGAACAAATCACTTTGGGAATTTGACAGCTTTTATATAGCAAGAGGAATGAAAAAAACATAACCAGTCTAGGTATATTGAAAGTAGATGATCAGCAAACATGTAATAGCTAAGATGTATATATAACAGCAATCACAGAATAATGGCAACAGACGATAAAGAGGAATACTAAACTTTGTTTCATACACCCCACCCCCTGTCAAAGAAAGAGAAGCTCTAGTCAAAAAATTTAGCCTATATGCAACAGACATATACCGCGGAAAATGTACATTTGCTAAACATCTGGTGTGTGGTCTAAACGCCCTTCTTCTAGGTACAAAATTTTGCCATACAAAAGAGCATTGTTATGTCTAGTAGTTCAGAATTCTCTTCTTCAACTACTATATTCAATAATAACAGTTTTCAGTGGGACAAAAATCATTTGGGGACAAGAAATATTATTATGTAGATCTCATTAACCAAGAATTCTGAATTGAGGAGAAAAGGAGATGGAGGAAATGGTTGAAAAGTTTAGTCGAACGAATGAATTTTCTTAGTTCACGTGCAAAAAAAAATGAGGTAGACATGTATGACAACGTAGTCGTTACTGGTTAGGTAGAAAATATTCTACAGAGAACAAACCCTCCGTGTCACATAATCACATTGACAATTATAGAAGGGAAGTGTACAAACAGTATGACTAATTAATAATAATTAAGAAAAAAGCGTAGGAACACTTTGCATACAACAGGTTGTGGTTCCAATTGTTAAAGAGGATATATACTCATACCTCCTTCATGCCTCAAGTCCAACTTGGTGACGATTATCTGATCAACGTTGCTGACATCTATGAGTAAATGCAGCAGAACTACTTGAGACAAGTGCGCCAGCTATTCAACAAAAGGAAGCCCAGTAAACAGGGGTCATTCTCGCTCCTTAAATTCAGGATAGTGCTTTATATCATGCAATCAAGGATCTCATAATTCCTTATGAAGATAGCAGAATATGAGGAGACGGATATAACATCCATCTTTGCAATGTATCCCCTCAAGCACAGAGCCAATAAGGACACTTGATGCCAAAGCATTACTACCAGCTCAAGTCAAGCGCTAGCTGCTTCTGACGAACACTGGGTTTCCACTGTGGACTACTAATAGTCCCTTGTACCCTCTGATTGAGTAAATTCATAAGTTGATGGAGTGATGGGCTTCTGGCGTTTAAAGAACATAGCTATGTCTTGTGCTTCCCTCCAATCTGGATAAATGAGAAAGTCTGAACCTTGCTTCATTGCTTTCAAGGTCTTGGGCCTCTTGGCTGAGCCCTATAATTGGCACCAGTGGTTTGGTTCATGCAAGAGAAATGAAAAGGAATCAAGCAAAGGAACAAGGGAAGAGGAACTTAGAGAGGAAAACCGATACATTGTTTTGTTACAAAAGAAAGGACACCTCTCTAATCTTTTTCCCTTCCAGTTTCCACCACCATCATCCTCACCTTCTCTCACTCTTCCTTTGAGCAATACAAGTAGCAGCTGTTATTTCCTTTCAGCCACTTCCCCAACAGGGATCCACTTTAGATCCTACAAAAATTCATCAGGTTAAAGAATTGTAACAGATGAGTTCCAATAAACTTATTCAAACCCCTAAAGAAAAAAGGAAAATCCTGGAAAAAAAAAAAGACCAAACTCAAAAATTAAGATGCAACTTACACTTCATAGACTATTCTGAACATAAGCTTAAATTGGCAAAATATCTAGGAGTCAGATTTGGTCATTTTTTACAAATTTTCGGGTTTGACCTAAGTTGAAATGTCTAGGTGCCACACACATATAGAAGTATATGGGCATTTATCAGAAGTCCACGAAAGATATGCAATCCATGAATGTGATAGACACCTTATGAGGTCTCTGCATTTCCATTCTAAACTGATGAGTCACCAAGACAACAACAAAGCAAATAGTCAGTAGCAATTAGTTATCCATTTAAGAAACCCGACCTAGAAAACAAATTCTGAAGGTCAACTGTAAATCACTTTTCTTGTTTGAAGTGACTTGAAGAATTTAGGTTGAACAAGTGGCATAAGATTTTAATATAATATGAAAAAAAATTCAGGAATGTTATGACAAATTAGTGTTCAGGGCTTCAAGCACCATTCATCTTACACTCGAAACTTAGGACTAATAATGAGTTCAGAATTCTGTGAATTGTTGAGCTGCAGTTTTCAATTCAATATATAAGACAGCTACGGGAACTGAAAACATTCATCGCTTCGTCCTCAAAGAAGTCTAGCTTTTTAACAGTAACAACTTTAAGCAAAAACTTCAAAGGAAGAGATAGTATTACTTGTAGCTTTCTAACTCGCTTCAATGACCCCACTTTATAATAAGGACCAGGAAAATAGCAGTTATTTTCAATATTCTGTAAGCAAAAAGAAATATTTACACATGCATACAATGGTCAGACAAGAATACAAGATAGGGAAGAGAAAAGCATACCATCATGCATGCACTATGAGAAATTTGAAGAGCTTCTTCCCAGCGACCAAGTTTAATGAGCCCTATAATAAGGTGGGAAAATGTGCTTGGCTCTGGAACTCCTCCATTCCTTGTCATGTCAGCAAACAACTCAAAACCTTCATCAACTTTAGATGCAAGACACAGACTCTTAATCAGAGAGGAATAAACAGATGTCATTGTATGAATGGAGGCAAATGATGACATCTCTTTACACAATTGTACAGCCATATCTAGTCTTCCTGCCTTACAAAAGCTATCGATTAGAACTCTGTAAACAGGAGCAACAGGCACGAGCTCGTTATCACTTAAAGCATCTAGGAGGCCCAGGGAAACAATGAATTCTTGGTTGAATCCTTCAATGACTTTCTGATAGCTTGCGACATGCATAGGCCAATATGTCTGTTTCATCTCCTCCAGAAGGTGGTGAGCCTTATCTAGAAGGCCAAAAGAGCAAAAATGATTTATCAAAACCCTATAGGTCACATAGTTTGGAGCACAGCCCTTCTCATGCATCAAGTTGAACAGCTCAATGCATCTTTCAATTTTACCAACTTTCCCAAATCCATCAATCATTGCAGTATAAGTCACAACATTAGGACAACAGCCCTTTTCATCCATCATCAACATAAGCTTGTGAGCCTCATCGGTCTTTTGAAATTTACACAACCCATCAATCATCTCAGTGTAAATTACAACATTAGGAGCACAATTATTTTCCAGCATTTTGGATAAGATCTTCAAAGCAAGATCCAACCTCTTATCTTTGAACATCTTATCAATAAAAGATGCATAGGTGTATATGTTAGGACTATATCCACGTTCAGACATTTTAGTAAATACCTCTTGTGCTTTATCTAGCTCCCCCACCTTGCAAAATCCATCAATTAAGGCATCATAGACAATGTGGTTTGGCTCACAACCATCTGCAAACATTGCATCCAATAAATTCTGAGCATCTGTTACCTTGTGCGCTTTGCACAATCCATCTACCAAGGCTCCATAAGTAAAAACATTTGGTACACTCATCTCAGAAGAATTTACCTTGAAATACATATCTACATCTGGTAGATTATCCTGTCCTCTCAGCCTAGCATAAATTTGGCAAGCTTTGTCAACGTTTCCAGATTTACAGTAACCATCTATTAAAGCAGTATAAGTCACAACATTTGGTTTGCATCCATCTGTCAACATAATCTCAAAAAGTTCATTGGCTTCACCTATCCTGCGTACTTTAAGGTATGCATGAATTAGGGCAGTGTAGGTCACCACATTCGGGGAACAGCCATCCAAAACCATTTCGTTGAACCACTTACGTGCTTGAGTAATAAGGCCCGCTTTACAGAAACCATCAATCAAGATAGTATAAGTATATACATTTGGCGCAATACCGGATCTCTTCATTTCATCAAATAGTAAAAAAGCCTTCTCCACCTGCGAACTATTGCAGAGAAATTCAATAACTTTGGAGTATGTACTACAATCAGGCACAAAACCTTTACTCATCATTTCTCGGATGACATTAAATGCTTTGTCAAACTTTCCAGCTTCACAAAGACACCTGGAAAAGCTTGTGACATTGACCTTGTTTAACACCGACCCCAGGTCAATCATTTCAGCATAAGCTTTCTCTGCCAAATCCAACTCGTATGAGCTTGGTAACTCCTCCTTACTACAAATTCCGCCAATTAATATGTTATATACCAGGTAACCAGGTGGGCAACCACAATTTTCCATATTCTTGATCAAATTATAAGCATATGAATAGTCTCTTGAAGTGCAATATGTATGAATAAGTGAATTAAATAATTTGCGATTAGGGTAACAGCCTTCTGCAATCATCATACTCAATATTTTCTTACACCTACCAAGCTGTCTTTTCCTCAAACACCCAGACAACAAAACCCTATATGTCAATACATTGGGTAATGAAGAGCTACATCTCATTTTGTTCAAAAAATCCATGGCTTCATCGAAAAGAGAAGCTTCACATAAACCAGATATCATTGCTGTGTAAAGTTTAGTGTCAGGGATGAAGTCTTCCTTTTCTACTAAGTCAAGGGCTTCTCTCCACTGTCCAGCCTTACACAGAGCATATGCAAATAATCTCAACGTCGAGTTATCCAATTTAAACCCAACATTTGACATCTCTATATGAAGTAAGCAGGCAGTGTCTAACCTACCAGCTTCCAGAAACACATGAACAAGAGCATTATACGTCAACCTCGACGGTTTATAACCAAATTCCTTCAACCTCCCAAACTCCTCTAAAGCCACATTCCACCTCCCATTACGACAACACTTCCTAACCAAACAATTAAGCAATTTCCCCAGCACCTCCCTATCATCATCCTGAATTTCTTGCAGAAAGTGCTTAGGTATCATATCATTCTGATCACACCCCATTACATCCAAAAGCGAATCGAAAACCGGAGTAGTATGATTATACCCAACTTGTTGACCAGCCCATAAGAAAAACTGAACATTCAACTGAGGGTTTTTAACAAGTTTTAACACATCAATAACTAAAGTTTCACTCAACTTGTCCCTAAACTTCCGAAGAGTAATCTGGGTTTTTGATTCAAACACATTGTTACTCTCATTTATTGCACTTGAAATAAATACAGCTTCAGCTGAAAACTTACCTTGCACTGTTTCCAGTAATGAAGAATCTGAAACACCCAAACAACAGTCACGTAAAAGTGCAAATTCTTTGCTGGAAATCGTTTCTTCATGGCAGCTGCTGCAGAAGAACTTGAAGGGGGTGTAGATGAAGGGAATAGAAGGGATTTGACAGAAGATGAATGAATGGGGGTGAAATTTAGGGTCTGAAAAAGATATAGAAAGCAGTGGAAATGACTTGTTTAGAGTCAATCCCAACAATCTTTTGCTCATTCTTTGGAGGGTGGGCATAAAGTCATGATTTTGGAAGAAGATTTGGGAACAATTCTGATTTATATTCTTCGTTTTGATTACACCTGAATAGAAAACTGAAGAAAGTTCATCAATTAGATACCTGAAAATTACTACACTAATTCATAGGAGTGAGGGAAGCTAGCCTGAGAGGTTTCTAAAGTTCAGGGAATCGGCTTTTTATATAACTATACCTCATGGCCCATGTTGTTTAAGATTTTTTTTATGCAAATGGGCCGAAAATGTTAAGCCAGGATATTGGTATTATCTATATACATATATTAAAAGGCGTTCCTAAACAGCGAACGGTGCGCGTTTATTTCTCCCTAGGGAGTTTGAGTTAATGTAATTCGTATGTACAATAAAAAAAATAGAAATTGCATAGTATAGATTTCGACCCCGTGACCTCAAGTTCATATATTAAAGTTTTAACCACTAGACCAAGTTGTATTTAGTGTTATCATTTTAAAGTACAATATTGATAAATGAAAATTTTCCTTACCCGTGGCATAGCCCGGGCCTAAAAACTAGTTATTAGTCTTATATGTATGTGATCTAATCTCTATTATATAAGTGAAGGGGGAGGAAGATGGTGTCCCCTCACAAAAAATCTAATATACCCTTAATGATATAAAATGCCATATATATTAAATAGTATTTTCTTCTTCCTACTTGCCATATATATTGAACAAGTTAATAATGGAATTGAATTTCAAATTTCAATTAAATATTAAATTAAGTAGAATGATTTTCTCAATTTAAATATATGTGAAAACTCTGATCAAAAATAGAATTGACAATATAACTTGATTAAAACAATCCGTACAAAAAATAAAAACTTGAATTTCATATTAATAATTATAATGATAATATTTTAAAACCTAAATGTTGATTATTATTTGGTAATCTCTATTATATAAATCAAACTCTTCAACTTTATTAATATTCAACTATTGTATCTGATACACAAATTCTTCCACTTTATTTGAGCACATGCTTTACTCTGCTTTGTATTTCCTTCACTTATATAATAGAGATTTGAATAATGATGAACAAATAACTAAAAAAATCAACGAAACATTGATTTAAGAAATAAATATTTTAAAAAATTACAAGCATTATAAATGTTTGTTCGAATCAAATTTTTTGTAGCACTGATGAATAACTAATTGAGAAAAAGAATGTTAATATGGCACGCACACATAGCGTGTAAAAAATACTATTAAGTGAAGGGGGGAGGAAGATGGTGTCCCCTTACAAAATATCGGATATACCCTTAATGAATTTAAGTTGCCATATATAATAGAGATAACCTTTTCTTTTTCCTACTTGCCATATATATTGAACAAGTTAACAATGGAATTAAATTTGAAATTTCAATTAAATATTAAATTAAGAAGAATGATTTTCTCTCCTTACATATGTGTGAAAAACTCAGATTAAAAATTAAATTGACAATATAAATTAGAAGAAAAAATAAAAACATAAGTTTCATATTAATAATTATACTTATAATATTATTAAACCTAAATGTTGATTATTATTATTTAGTAATCTCTATTGATAGAGATTCAACGATTGAACCAGTGAACCTGATACACAAATTCTTCCACTTTATTTCAGCACAAGCTTTCTTCTGTTTTATATTTCCTTCTCTCAATACTATATTTGAATAATGATGAACAAATAACTAAGAAAACCAACGAAACATTTATTTAAGAAAAATATATTTGAATATTAAAAATAATTATAAATGTTTGTTCGAATCAAAAAATTTGTAACACTGATGAATAACTAACTGAGAAAAAAAAACACTAATATGACACGCACGCATAGCGTGCAAAAAATGCTAGTTAGTATATATACCATGGATTCAGGTCTATGTACCTTTTATATGGACCCCCCTTTCTCTCCTATACAACTACTAGAAATAGAAAACCGGTGAAGTGGCCGACGCCAACTAGACGTTAGGAGAATGCCGGAGAGAGTGAGTGTGAGGGAGCAAGCGTTTCTTTGAGACTTTACCCTGCATTTGTTAGGACTTCTATTTTATTTTTCTTGTTTTGGGTCTTGCTTTTTTTTTTAGGATGGTAAGGTAAAGGCCCTACCAGATCGGAACATCTCGTAAATTAACTCGACCTGGGTTAGCAGGCATACACTTTGAGAGTGGGGGGAATAGTAAGGGGATTCCTTCTCCCAAAGTGCCCCTAGCGGGGATTGAACCCGCAACCTTGACGTTAGAACTTGGAAGGTCTTTTTCTTACCACTAGGCTAAGCTTAGCTTGGTTTTGGGTCTTGCTATTTACTGCACGTATTTTATACTTATTATATATATATTTTTAAACTTAACTTACTTAAAAAATATAAAAATTTAAGAATTTTTTGACATGGAATCGAACCAAAGAAACAGATAGTTCCACCATAATGTGAACCCTAGGATACTGACGAAATTGTTGTCCAAAGAAGATTGGAGGTACGCTCAGAGGTGGGTCGGCACTCGGCAATGGTGGGCCTCAGAATGAGCCTTGGGGTATTAGGGAGGAGGAAGGAGAAGAAGGGAGGAGGGAGGTTCGGCAGTGATGGCGGTGTTGTTGTTGGTGGTAGCATAGTGGTGTCGATGGTGGTTATAGTTGGTTAGAAAAGAGGAAGAAGAAGTAGAGGAGGGAGAAAGATGAAAAATAATATTGTATAAATACGGGTGGTGTTTAGTAAATACGGACGACATATAGCGTGACATCTTTTTTTTCTTTTTCTTTTTTTTTGCTTAGTAATGTGCATGAGACACTGTCTATACTTCCTCCGTTCTTTTTCTCTTACAACAATTGGATTTTTACACTATTATCATCCTTTCATTATATATTGTGATTTTTATGTAAGGAAAACTATAGTCATGTGTGGTCTTGTTAGATTATGTCTCAATATATACTTTCAAAATATCAATTTTTTGTAATTTTTACTAAAATGTAAATAAAGATACTAGGGAAATTTCCTCAGGTACCCCTGAGGTTTGACGTAATTCTCAAATTACCCCTCACATTTGGGGAATTCCTCATATACCCCTGAACTTTGTGTTTGGGCTCAAAATACCCTTATCATACACCGAAATTCAAGTCATTAACTTCCTAAGGTACCCTTGAAACTTAAACTTTGAACTTCAAAATTCAATAAGGGTATTTTGAGAATTAAGCCAAACCTCAAGGGTACCTCAGGAAATTTCCCAAGATACTAATATTTAAAGTTGTGCATTATCAAACGTGAAAACTCAATTGTTGCAATAGGAAAAAGAACGGAGGAAGTAAATGGTTGGAAAATCTTTTATATTGACCCGACCTATTTAACAAGATGTGTCGTGCAATGTTGATCCGTTTTATTAAACGTGTTAAGCAATTTTAGGCAATTTCAAACCAGCTTTCTTTGTTCATGAAAATCCTAATTATGTTAAACAGGTATATAGTGTATCATCTTTGTATTGAAAACGTTAACATTAGCCTGGTCTGTTAAATAAGACGTGACATGTTGTATTGCCCCGTTTAATTAAACGAATTGGAAATCCTCATTACTAACCCTTTTTCCCGAATCTGGTTCGTATCATATTGTCGTGCCATGTTAACTTTTTTCACCTTTACTTTTGACATTATTCACATACTACACTTTGACTCTCTTGCAATATTAATAAGTATAACTTAATTATTTAAAATGTAGTTTTTCTTAAAATCCATATGTTCTTTTTTTAAAATTTTTAATATGATTGAAGACCTTATTTTAGATGAAGAAAACAGAGTTTTAAATCACATTACAAGAAAATGACAATTTTTGTGTTCTTACATTGTCTCAATCTTACCATTTATAAGACATGAATTTTCAATATATGTTCCTTCACTATATATTCCCTTCCTTCTCGCACGTCCCTTCCTATCATATCTGTTCAATGGCATGCCCCGCCTCCTTACTATACCAAGCTTAATTTTGTTGGCTTTGTCGTTGGTTTGTTTGCATCCACTGGAGTTATCCTTCGAAATTCTTCTAGGAAACTTTTGTCAGGCCAATCATATCAGTTTGATTTTATTTCAGCTCTAACAAAAGCATGGGCCTGGCGTCTCAGGAATGGCATCTTGCCGGCTCAATATCAACAAATTCATAATCTTTATATTGAAGGTGATAATCAAGTGGTGATTCAAATTCTTCAAGGTCTTTACTCTTGTCTATGGATTATTTAAACCCTCATTTATGGTATTAGATCACTGCTCGCTCAATTTTCTTTTTACTCCATAACCCACGTTTTTCGAGAAGTCAACAGAGTAGGAGATTACCATCTCCAAAATGAATCACATTATTTCTGCTACTAAGGTTGACTTCTTGCTGGTGTCGATCCTACTTTAGGTCATTTTATTCTTTTTGATTGGTTAGATTACTCATGTGAGAGAAGGGTGTCCTAACTTTTTTTTATACCTTAGAAAATCATAACAACTTCTATTTTTTAGCAATTTTCTATTTTTTGTTTCCAATTTGTTGCCAACTCGAGTTGGCAACAAATTTCTTATGAATAGCAACAAATTTTAGTATTGCAAAATTGATTTACTTTTGTAGTGCATATACGACGGCCACACCCATAAGAATCCGTGTCGCGCTTATAATGAAAACCAGTCCAAAACACATCAGAGCGTTTTTTTCTTCTTCGTTGCTTCCCATTTTACGGCGTCTTCAAAGTAACAGTAGCTAGCCAAGAATTTTTCGCTGAGATTTTGAACTCTTAGCCTTCGTTTTCAGAATTGAGAACATAAGAAGAAAGTGAAGAGATGAAATGGAGAACACCTTCCATTCGTTCATGAAAATTTAAAGAAAACCCAAAGAAGAAGAAAAGAAATGGAGGTGAAGAGATGAAGAAAGAGGCAAGAGAGAAAAAGAAAGAGGCAAGAGAGAGAAAAAGAATGTGAAGCAAAATTAGGTAACAAAGGTGGAGACGTGGAGTTGTGGGGGTAGGCGAGGTTATTTTTTGGGTTTACAACTGATATTATTACCAATTTAACAAATTTAAAATAAGTAATAGATGTAACAGTTGGTCTTGTAAGAGACCGTCTACTTTTAATTTAAAATTAGGCGCAGCCCAAGCCCATTATTAAAAAAGAGAACGGACCACATTTCTAAATATAGTGACTAGTTTAATCTATTTAGTGACTATTTTAATCAATTTAGTAACCAGATTTATTAATTTAGTAAACACATTCTTTAATTTATTTGGTGACTAGTTTAATCCAAACAGTAACTAGTTTAATCTATTTGGTAAAACTGTCGGGTTATTTTTAAAAATTATTTGTTGTAGTTCGAGATTCAAAGGGAAACAAAGAAAGGAGAAGAGAAGGGACGACTAGGATGGTGCGAGATGCCTAGGAATAGTGTTGGGTTAGAGTGAGATAGAATGAGCTTGTTAGGAGAATGTAGGCTTGGGTTTGTCTAATTTTATGTTAAAATTAGACCGCTTATTCTAATAATTTGTGTAGATGTAATCATTATAATCATATGAGGAACCTAGTTTAATCTTATGAGTAACCTATTTTAATCATATGAGTAATCTAGTTCAATCTTATAAGTAACCTCATTTATTCATACCAGTCACTCGGATTGTTCACAAAAGTAATCCCCATTTATTAATACTTGTAACATCATTTGTTCATAAGGAGCACCCCCATTTATTCATACTAGATACCCCATTTTATCATATGAGTAACCCCATTTTATTCACATAGGTAACTCCATTTTGTTTGTAAGAGTAACCCCTTCTATTGTTACGCATAACCTTAAAATATTATATGAGTGACCCTATTTATTTTTTAAATATGCCGTTTAGTTTTTGGAGTAACCTCGTATAATACTATGAGTAACCTCGTTTAATCTTATGAGTAACCTCGTTTAATCATACTAATAACCACATTTATTTATATGAGTAACCTCATTTAATCATACGAGTAACCCCAATTATTCACACAAGTAACCCCCATTTATTAATACGAGTAACCTCATTCGTTCATATAAGGAGTATCCCTATTTATTCATACCAGTAACCCCATTTAATCATATGAGTAAACTCATTTTGTTCACATAAGTAACCACATTTTATTTATAAGAGTAAACCCTTCTATTGTTACGTGTAACCTTAAATTATTATATAAGTAACCCCATTTTTTTTACGGTAACTTCGTATAGTTTTTGGAGTAACCTTGTTTAGTCCTATGAGTAACCTATTTTAATCATATGATCATGAGTAACCTAGTTTAATCTTATATGTAACTTCATTTATTCATACCTGTAACCTTATATATTCATACCAGTAACCCCAATTGATAACAAAAGTAACCCCCATTTATCAATACGAGTAACATTATCTACTCATACGAGTAACTCCAATTGTTCACAAAACCACCATCATTTACAATACGAGTAACCTTATTTATCCATACGAGTAACCTCATTTGTTAATAAGAATGACCTTATTTAATCATACGATGATGCTATTTAATCATACGAGTAACCTCGTTTCTTCATATGAGTAACCTCACTTAATCATAAGACGACCCTATTTCATCATAAGAGTAACTCCAATTGTTCACACAAGTGTGCCCGTTTCTTCATACAAGTAACCTCACTTTTTTTTTGAAAGACAAGTAACCTCACTTAATCATATGACAACTGTATTTTATCATATGAGTAACCCCAATTATTCAGGAAAGTAACCTCATTCGTTCACATGAGTAACTTCATTTAATCATATGACAACCCTATTTAATCATATGAGTAACCCCAATTGTTCACAAAAGTAACCCCATTTCTTCATACGAGCAACCTCATTCGTTCATAAGAGTAAACTGATTAGTATTCTCTTTTGTTATAAAAGTAACCACATTTAATTATAGGAGTGACACCCTTTTATTGTTAAGAGTAACTACATATTCATACAAGTAACTTCATTTGCTCATAAGAGTAATTCCATTTGTTCATAAACGTTTGTGCACAACGGTCAACTTCAAAAGGCCATATCTCACAGCACACTCAATATCTTTGGAAAATTCAAGTTGGAGATGAAAATTTAGCTCGATATCTTTCCAATGCTTATTCAAAAGCTCGATTCCGGTCAGAAACGAGTGAAATATGACCTTTCGAAAATGAGCTGGATGACTGACAGAGACGCGCGCGCTGCCACACACAAGACGTGCTGAATTAATAATTGTTTATGCAAAAATATTTAAATACTCTCGTATAAGTTAAGGGTACTTTATTGTATCAAATGTCAACAGATTGACATTATCAAAGTAATCCCGAACAACTAAAAAAAGAATGGGTAAACTAATAAAAACCAGACAGAGTGACAATGAGAATCAAGTACCCATCAAACAAAAACAATGAGAATCAAGTAAACAGTTTTTTTTAGGACAATCAAGTAAACACTCAACAGAACCTTAATAGCATTTGTGTGTTTCCTAACTAAACCCCTTTTAACCAACCTGTGTAATGTTGATCTGTGCATACCTAGAGCCATAGCAGTAGCCCTTACACTTGTCCTCTTCCTTAACGGAATAGCCATTAACTGTGCTGGATCCAATTGAATCCTTTTTCTTCCAACTCTGTCCGTCCTCTTGTTATTCACATTAATGTTTGAGTTGTTGTGGATTTGTTGTTCAACACTTTTCCATATTCTTTGGACTGTCCACCTTGATGTGTTGAAATCTGATGCAATCATCTTCAATGTTCCACGTGGTAACTTGTAGCCATGTTCATTTCTTTGCCACATTACCTCTCATTGAATTGTTCATAACATGGCTCTTTCTCTTCTGTGCAACTTCTGGTTGTTGTTCTTGTTGCTCATCTTCTGATGTTGAATCTGTCCTGTAACACCCCGTATTTTTATATTGTTTAGTAATTATTTATATTATTATAGTTTCCAAAAATAAACTAAAATATTCTTTTATTAAATATATTTTACTTCTCACTAATTGACTTTACCTTAAAAGGGGTCAAAAGTTAATTCCTAAATTCCCAAGGTTAAGTACCTAACTACAAAGATATTAGTATTATAAAGAAAAAAAAAAAGAAAAAAAAGAGGAACGAAAAAGAGAGAGAAGAAGAACGAAAGAAAAAGAAAGAAGAACTACGTTCTTCATTCTTCTTGGTACTCCATCACCCATCTTCCTTTCTTTTCTAATCTCCATCCTCCATCTCCATCCTTTTCTTTTCCTTTCTATGATTCAAGGCTATACTTGCTAAGCTATTGATATCAACCGTCCCTCATCCATCTTCACTCGTTTTTGTGGGCAATTTCGAAGAGGAGAAATGGAGTTCTTGGGCTTTATGGATTTCGGGTCGGTAATCGGATGAAAGAACAGTTTTTCGGGTCTTTTATAGTGTGTTTCACCCTTATTACTTCCTCTCAATCAAGTAAGATTCTTTGTCATGTTTTAATTTCGGTTTTTGGTTTAATTTTCGAATTAGGGTTCTTGAGATAAATTGAATTGGGGGTTTTGATTTTAATTGTTTGGGATGAGTAATTGAATGAATAGAATGTTTATTTAGGTGTTTAGTAGTTAGTTTAGATTAATGGATTGTTAAATAAACTTGTTATTTAAAGAAATTTGTGGTGAAGTTCGTATGAATTTCCCGTCAGTTCGTAAAAGGCAGTTTTAAGCAATTTCTGGGCGGTTTTAGCAAAAATACTATTTCACAAAAGTTGTTCGTATCGAAATTTTACTCAAGATAGGCTCAAGAAACGCTTGATTTGGAGTTCGAATGAGGAAGTTATGTCCATTTTAAGTTTCTGCTGAAATTGATAAAAAGTATAGTTAGTTTCGAATGTTTTAAGTTTCAATGTTTTCTTATGAATGTTTTATTAATGGACTTTTAGTATTAAAGTCAACTCCATCCTTATTATTTGACTATCCAGGTTTATTGTTCAGGTTGCTTCCATTGACCTTTAATCTATGAACTTTAATTTGTGCCTTCTTAGATTGTGGCAAGTTGAGTTGTTTCCAGTTTAGTGAAAGCCTATTAACTAGCTTGTGCTATTTCTAGATGAACTGTATGAAGTATAGTCTAGTGACTTATACTATATTATTATATTGTAGATTCCGGGTTCGTAAAGGAACCTTTTTGACTTGTGATTGAGATTGGTTGATTGTGGCTTGCTAATAAGGTAAGATTTCATACTAAGCTTGTACAGATTATTTCAAAAGTATTTCATATTGATTTGTGATTTATATTGAGTTTGGAATCATTTTCACGATGTTATTTATGGAGCTTTAATTGTTTTGACGATATTTATATCAAAATAATTTATGAGATTATTTAAGAGAATTATATTAAAAGGAGGAAGTTCCTCGTGAGACAAGTTTGAGATTATTAAAAGGAGGAAGTTCCTCGTGAGATAAGTTTGAGATTATTAAAAGGAGGAAGTTCCTCATTGCTACTAAGTTTACTAAGATTGTATAAAATGTGGGGTTGCCGGTAAGCGGTATTCCTCGAGTATGGAAAGTAGGTTGAGTTAACGGTGTCTCAACAATCTATTTAGTAGTTGGGAGTATGTTGATCAATACTCTTGCCAATTGTCTTCCTTCTCGGTTCGTTATCGAGTTAGGGGGTATGCATACTAGGGGCTTTGGTGTTTACCTTATCCAGTGAGCCTAGCTAGCTCATTGGATTTTTACTACTTCCTACTCACAGATTACGAAAGGTTATATTTGAAAGTTTTACAGAATGGTTTAGAAATAAAGTAAAGTGGATTTGAACTATTGAAGGTTGTCTATTATATTCAAGTTGAATGTTGTACGAGTGAAATGATTTTGTGGAATATTATGTATGTATTCCACCCGCACATTGGATAGTTCAAAGTTGTTATTGGTATGAAATCTTGCTCGACCTTTTGGGCGATATTACATGTCTTCAATGTGCGGGGGCTTGAGGGTGACTAGCTTATATTGGGTGAGAGCGTTGACTTCACCTAGATATAGACTTATTAAAGTTAAGACTTCCGCCGCAATAGTTTAGAATTATGGTTTGTTATAGGAGTGTATTAATTAATTACATTTTCTTTTAGTTGTAATAGTTAATAATTAATTTATGTACTAGTAGTAGTACCTTTTGCCTTCTTTGTTATTAAATGTTTAATAACCGCGGCATAACGACTCTTGAATTTTCCATGCTTTGTACTCGATATGTTTTCTAAAGAATGTGGAAATTCGGGGTTGTTACTGATTGGTATCGAGCGGTGTTCGAGTTTATGGCTAGAGCCTAGACATGAGCTTAGAATGGTCTAGAGGATGAGCCACCGGTTTAGAGCCAAGGTGTAGGGTCTTAGGTTTGCCCCTGGAGGTTGTCCTTGAGTTGTGGCCTAGGATTGAGACCTAGAGTTGTGACCATCGGTTCGGAACTGTCGGGATCTCCAAATTCCTTTGTTATTTTGAAAATTTTGAAAATATGTTTTTAGGAGAAAGTACTTCTCCCTACGTGGATTGTTCATCACCATTAAGACCACCAGGCGGGGGTGCTTGTTAATGATGAAGAATAAAGTACGAAAGTTTTAATCATTGTTTTGATTGGAAGTTGGATCCATCCCTACCTTGAGGTAGATCTTTGTGACTTAGTAGGGTGTGCCTAGAGTTGTAACTTTGAAGTTGTAACCTTAAGTAAGACTAAATAAATGAGGTATTTAAATTTGAAAAGCCGAGGTAAGATTGAGATATGGGAAGTAAGGGATTACATGTGGTTGTTGTGTATGGTAGTTGTTGTAGATCCCTCTTATGTGGATGTTTGACTTGATATCGTCAATGAGTTGGGTAAGTGTGGAACTAGTTGAGTTCTATGTTTGATTCAAGTTTAGTTGTGCTTGCTTCCATGTTTGGTATGATTGGCTAGTAAAGGCAAATCATATCGAGTATATCATTGTTTGGTTGTGATTTTAAGTTGGTGCATAGCCGAGAGTGTGCTATAAGTTCAAGTTTAAGTCGCATAATGCGAAATTTAGTTCCATTTGTTTACGGGAACTTTGGGGTGACATTCCGTCTTGATGTTAATTGCTATCGTCACCTATTTCATTTAAGTATCTAGCTCGTCGTTTTTTTTATATTCGCATTAGGACGAACTATTATTGTGGATAAGGGTGAGCCTTATTCCATTCAAATGGCACTCCCTTTTATTTTTTTTGTTCTTGTGTGTATTGTGGTGTGAGACCCACCCACCTCCCGTACTTTGTCCATCTTTTGGCCTTGAGAATGTTTAGTGATTAACTACTTGATTCTTGAATTGCAAACTGATTGAGTTGCGTGATAGCATGCACGAATTGTTGTTGGTGTGAATTGTTAATTGAAAACCTTATAGGGAATGGTTTGGTTATGTCTTGGATATGCTAGTCTTGTTGACTAAGTGCTATGAATTGACTTGTTAGTGTATGATTGTGTGTTGAGCCTATAACAAGAGTTGGAACTCGAGTTATTAGCTCTCTTGGTCATGCCTATAGACCTTGTTTACGTGAGTTTAAAGTATTCTAGCGAGTCATGAGATGACTATCTACTGTAAGTTGTCGTGTTCTGTTGACTTTCTTGGAGTATTCGTAGTGAAGTGGATAGCTAAAGGAAAAGGAATTAGTCCAAGTGGGTCGGTTTCTCGTAGCATACCAGTGACTAGACAGAGTCAGCTCATAACATGTTAAGGGTCAACCGTTTGACCACCGGTAAAGTATTACTTGTTTATTTGGTCGGTGTTAAGGAGTCGGTTTGAGACCATTATAAAACAACTAGTAACTGTCATGTATCTAGTAAGCCTATGGAGTAGTGACATATGCAAGGCATAATGTCAACTCGAGTCATGTCGATGGTGGGACGCGTACTTCCCCGTTATGTAATTTGTTTAGTAGTGATCAAGGTCTAATAACACTAAAATGTTTAGCGATTCTAATGTAGACTGGTTTAACGAAGATAGTCTCTTCTCATTGAGTTTAATGTTAGGAGTATAAGTTAAAGTAATCTAAGTCTTTGGTTTAAAGTCATTGCAAAGTTCTTGATTGGTAGTCACTAAACTTAAATGACAAGCTACAAGTTCCACAGTTTCTTGCACTTGTTGAATGAAATGACTGTAGTTGTGGAGTTATAGTTGTACCATGTTAATGAGTTGAGCACTCCGAGATAACTTGGTTATAACTTATAACAAGCTCTTCTTTGTGTCGTTCTGGGGCGTTAGACGCGCACTTAAAGTTAAACAAATCGTCGTTAATGACCTAGATGCTATTAGGAATGGTTAAATGTGCTCAAATTCAATTTACTTAAGTCTTGTCCGCGAATGATACTAAGTCATTATAGTGGTCCAAGTGTGTAATTGATTAATTTGATTAAGTTTTAAGTGAGTAAGGGTTAAGTTTATCATGTCGAAGGTATATGACTAGTCGTTTGAGTTGAAACTAATGAATTTAATAGAAACTAAGGAAGTATACTGGACCATATCTATATTGTGAACCTTGAGAAGTGAGTTTTAAGTTAACTCTTGATTGCTATGCTTGGAATGTTGAGTATCGGTATGCAAGGGTAATACCACTATTATTGTTGATGGAGTCGTTAGTTTATGTGATTCACGTATCCTTGCATGACTTGAAATTTTATTTCGTGAAACTATAGTGTGTGAACGGTTTATGATGTGTGTTAGTTTTGAGACATGGTCTAAAAGGAGTTTCGTATAAAGTCAGCTTTAGTTTCATGTGAATAGAGCATATCATTTTCTGTGGTACCTTAGTAGCTCGACTTGGCCCTGTTTGGTCAACGAGTAAGTTACCCTACCAAAGACTATGTGAGATTATTCAATTTGTTTGTGTAGCATGTGAAAGTGATTTAGAAACGTTTCAATTAAGGTTGTGGATTCATTCTCGCATAGATCTAGAAATGGTTTTTCTACAACGATTTGAGTGAATTTTGGAAAAGTTAAGAACACGTTTTTGAAAAATTTTGCAAGGGGGCAAGTCATTCACGGATTGTGAGTCTTGAAGGTCTCTCAATGGAGCTTTCAACCGTTTTATAATGTGTTTCGAGTGTTACCAAGTAGTAGGAGATTTGGTGTTTAGTAAAGAATATTTGAAATCCTGATATGTGCTTAAAACTTGTCTGGATTTCGATTGAAGTAAAGGGAATAGTTGGATGGTCGGCCCCATCGTGGAGGTTTCAAGTCCCCATGCCTCCCCCTTGTCGGGACTATGAGTCAAACTAATGCCGAGTATAAACTCCACCTTTGTTGTCAGGGTTATGTTCGACCCCATTGACCCCATTGACAGAGGTTTCAAGCCTCTGGTAGCGGAAATATATGCCTTACTATTTGGATTGATTGGATCTCGTCAAGAAATTGTTTCGGAGCGATAAAGTTTAGCATGTTGTTACCTCGTGTCTAAAAAAAAAACTGTTGTGACAGTAAGAAGGATTGAGCAAAGTTTTGCAAAACAAGAGTTCTATATAAGGGTCATTTATTATTGGATTTTCAATACAGAATCGTTTTAGAAGAAAGACAATTGGTTGTGTCCATATTCAAGCGTAAGGTTATTTAAGTACTCTTGGATGAAAGTGCTTAGTGTGCTTTGATGTGATTGTCGTGGTGTCATTGATTACGTGCGAGTCATAAACTCCAAAATATGTGCTATGAATGTGTGTGGATTAGGACTCAGCCCAATGTTGATGCGACTGTTGAAATGTTTTGTTTTGCCATTTGTGGTATGCCTTGGTGATTGTGAGTGTTGTAATAACTTCAAGTTGAAGTTCTATACGTCGAGTTGTGAGTTGTTTTACGTTTTTTTTTTTTTTTTTTTTTTTTTTTGGCGAGTACGCCCAACCATGTAATGGTGAATTCATATTGTATGAGTCTTTACTTCTATTTTTGGAAGAGAGATAGTACTCTCAGTTCGGGTTAGTTGTTGCTCCGCGAAAGCGTTGAGTACTGGATTTGGAAATGCTTTTATGTATTGTGATTGTAACAGGTTTACAACACCTTATCTCATTTCGAGTTGTCCATTTTACAAAGGAAACTCCGCCGGATTTTCGAGAAAATCCTAGGTTATTATTTAAAACGCTTGTGAACCATAGTGTAGTTATGAATTCAATTTCAATGAGTGCGCCAGTAAGAGAATTGATTCTCAAGTTTATCGGTCCATATGTGATCCTTGAAAAGATAGTTGATTGTGTTGGTTATGTATTCCATGTTTCTTAGTTACAACATCGTATTAGTAACTCTTCACATGGTGATAGTTGGAGTTCTAGTTGAGACTCTAGATCAATATATCTGTGAGACCCGTAGGGTTGAGAAATGGATAGTAAAGGTTTTGTGGTCAAACCACAACACCGAGGAACTACTCGTAAGAACAAGGAAGTCATGTGTGTTATATGTCCCCATCTCTTGTCCATGTTATTGTTAATTACGAGGGCGTAACTTCCTTTTTAGGGGGGTAGATTTCGTGCCAGTTGGGTGTTTGGTGCTAAAAGTTGTTATGATTTCATATGTGATGTATACTTTAATGTCTAAGGTATACATAATTCGTGTATGATTAGAAGTTTTATGGTAAAGTTTTATGGTAAACCTTGTAATATGTTGCATGTTTTACTTCTCATAGTGTGAACATTTTTAGTTGAAATGGTTGTATGTCTATAAGGGTGATCAAATGAATTGATCTATGAGGTGTTGCTATGAGGTGTTGGTTCTCCTTATTATGGTATGAATATATTAGTTGGAGTGATTGTTTGGTTATAAAGGTGATCAATTGAATTGGTCTATGAGGAAGTGAATTAGTTGTCGGAGATGTTCTCCAAAATGATGTGGTTGTTGGAGATGTTATCCAGAGTGATAGTAGTTGGCTAACTTATAGAGTTAATGAGCTGTTTTAAAAAAAAAAAAACAAGAGTATAAGTTTGATCATATGGGTAATACTTTAAGTTTCGGGACGAAACTTATTTTAAGGGGGGTAGATTGTAACACCCCGTATTTTTATATTGTTTAGTAATTATTTATATTATTATAGTTTCCAAAAATAAACTAAAATATTCTTTTATTAAATATATTTTACTTCTCACTAATTGACTTTACCTTAAAAGGGGTCAAAAGTTAATTCCTAAATTCCCAAGGTTAAGTACCTAACTACAAAGATATTAGTATTATAAAGAAAAAAAAAAAAAAAAAAAAGAGGAACGAAAAAGAGAGAGAAGAAGAACGAAAGAAAAAGAAAGAAGAACTACGTTCTTCATTCTTCTTGGTACTCCATCACCCATCTTCCTTTCTTTTCTAATCTCCATCCTCCATCTCCATCCTTTTCTTTTCCTTTCTATGATTCAAGGCTATACTTGCTAAGCTATTGATATCAACCGTCCCTCATCCATCTTCACTCGTTTTTGTGGGCAATTTCGAAGAGGAGAAATGGAGTTCTTGGGCTTGCGGATTTCGGGTCGGTAATCGGATGAAAGAACAGTTTTTCGGGTCTTTTATAGTGTGTTTCACCCTTATTACTTCCTCTCAATCAAGTAAGATTCTTTGTCATGTTTTAATTTCAGTTTTTGGTTTAATTTTCGAATTAGGGTTCTTGAGATAAATTGAATTGGGGGTTTTGATTTTAATTGTTTGGGATGAGTAATTGAATGAATAGAATGTTTATTTAGGTGTTTAGTAGTTAGTTTAGATTAATGGATTGTTAAATAAACTTGTTATTCAAAGAAATTTGTGGTGAAGTTCGTATGAATTTCCCGTCAGTTCGTAAAAGGCAGTTTTAAGCAATTTCTGGGCGGTTTTAGCAAAAATACTATTTCACAAAAGTTGTTCGTATCGAAATTTTACTCAAGATAGGCTCAAGAAACGCTTGATTTGGAGTTCGAATGAGGAAGTTATGTCCATTTTAAGTTTCTGCTGAAATTGATAAAAAGTATAGTTAGTTTCGAATGTTTTAAGTTTCAATGTTTTCTTATGAATGTTTTATTAATGGACTTTTAGTATTAAAGTCAACTCCATCCTTATTATTTGACTATCCAGGTTTATTGTTCAGGTTGCTTCCATTGACCTTTAATCTATGAACTTTAATTTGTGCCTTCTTAGATTGTGGCAAGTTGAGTTGTTTCCAGTTTAGTGAAAGCCTATTAACTAGCTTGTGCTATTTCTAGATGAATTGTATGAAGTATAGTCTAGTGACTTATACTATATTATTATATTGTAGATTCGAGGTTCGTAAAGGAACCTTTTTGACTTGTGATTGAGATTGGTTGATTGTGGCTTGCTAATAAGGTAAGATTTCATACTAAGCTTGTATGCATTATTTCAAAAGTATTTCATATTGATTTGTGATTTATATTGAGTTTGGAATCATTTTCACGATGTTATTTATGGAGCTTTAATTGTTTTGACGATATTTATATCAAAATAATTTATGAGATTATTTAAGAGAATTATATTAAAAGGAGGAAGTTCCTCGTGAGACAAGTTTGAGATTATTAAAAGGAGGAAGTTCCTCGTGAGATAAGTTTGAGATTATTAAAAGGAGGAAGTTCCTCATTGTTACTAAGTTTACTAAGATTGTATAAAATGTGGGGTTGCTTGGTAAGCGGTATTCCTCGAGTATGGAAAGTAGGTTGAGTTAACGGTGTCTCAACAATCTATTTAGTAGTTGGGAGTATGTTGATCAATACTCTTGCCAATTGTCTTCCTTCTCGGTTCGTTATCGAGTTAGGGGTATGCATACTAGGGGCTTTGGTGTTTACCTTATCCAGTGAGCCTAGCTAGCTCATTGGATTTTTACTACTTCCTACTCACAGATTACGAAAGGTTATATTTGAAAGTTTTACAGAATGGTTTAGAAATAAAGTAAAGTGGATTTGAACTATTGAAGGTTGTCTATTATATTCAAGTTGAATGTTGTACAGGTGAAATGATTTTGTGGAATATTATGTATGTATTCCACCTGCACATTGGATAGTTCAAAGTTGTTATTGGTATGAAATCTTGCTCAGCCTTTTGGCTGATATTACATGTCTTCAATGTGCAGGGCTTGAGGGTGACTAGCTTATATTGGGTGAGAGCGTTGACTTCACCTAGATATAGACTTATTAAAGTTAAGACTTCCGCTGCAATAGTTTAGAATTATGGTTTGTTATAGGAGTGTATTAATTAATTACATTTTCTTTTAGTTGTAATAGTTAATAATTAATTTATGTACTAGTAGTAGTACCTTTTGCCTTGCTGTTATTAAATGTTTAATAACCGCGGCATAACAGCTCTTGAATTTTCCATGCTTTGTACTCTGATATGTTTTCTAAAGAATGTGGAAATTCAGGGTTGTTACATGTCCATTGAAACTCCATGCCCACATTTGAAGCATCACTTAACCATTCTTGCACTAATTCTTCATCTTCATTCACTTGCATTTCATTGAAGATGTTTTCTTCATGTGGGAATTCATCAAGTGGAAGAGAATTGAGATCTAAGACCTCTGTATTTGGAATTGGAATGTTAAGATCAATTGTGGGCTGAACTTGCTCTCTTGGTTGAGCAATTGATGTTGAAGTTGTGGAAGCTTTATCAGTAGAACTGTCTAGGGGAGCCATAGTATTGCTATGGATGCCAGACATGTTCATGCTGAGAACTTGTCCACAACTTATTCAATGAAAACTTTTTAAAAAAAAACAGGTATGCTAAATCACTCAATGATGTTGAGCTGAGAGTGATACTAACCCCAACCCCCCCTGAAATGGCCGATTCTGTTTTTTTTTTCTACTTGATGAAGTTGGGTTGATGAAGAAAAGGAAGAAATGTGAAATGAGGCCTCTAATCTGGTGCTGTTGTGCTTATATACTTACTGTCATGTTGACTTATGTAAATTTTGAGGGTAAAATTTGAATTCCCCTATTTGACATTCAATTTTAGTTTGGCTAATTTTTTTGGGGGAAAATTTCAACCCCTGCTGTAATTTTAATCAGTTGACTGAGATGAATTTTTTGGAGGGAAATTTTTAATCCCTGTTGGTACTGCTGTAATTTGGTTCCATGAAATTTTTGGAGGGAAAGCTAAATCCCTGTTGAAATTATAAAGCAACTGAATTTTTTTTTGGATGCAAAAGTGAAAGTGGTCCCCTTTAATTTCCACCAAAATATCGCCAGTTTTTAAAGCTAGTGGGCCAAGTCCCTTTTTCCTACCAAAATTACTAACTTTTTTTTTGAGGGGAAAATTACTAACTTAATTAACCTCACTTATGGTGCGTTCTTTTCACCTGAATAACCCTGAGCTGAACTGAACTGATGAACTTATCTGAACTGAACTTATTGGACCTGAACTGAACTTATTGGACCTGATTCAACTTATTGGACCTGATTGAACATGATTGAAACTTATTGGACCTGATTGAAACTTATTGACCTGATTAGAACTTATTAGACCTGATTGGAACTTATTAGATTTGATTGGAACTTATTAGACCCTATTGAACCTGATTGGAACTTATTTGACCTTATTTAACAAAAAAATTGATGAGTAATAACATAAATATTACCCCTAACATAAATACTATCCCTTAAAATTTATTATAACATAATAATCATTAAAATTTAATCTTTTAAAAAAATAGTAATTATTAGTTATCTCTTATGATTAACATTTTAACAAAAAAAATACTATTTATATGTTTGCCTATACACAACTTTCACCACTAATATATCTAATAGTGTTGCTTTGATTTCATAAAGCACTAGTAGGAAATCAATTAAGGTAGTGTTTGGATACAAGCATTTGATTTCAAATGCTACATTTTAAATCTGGAAATTCAGACACTGACATTCAATACTAAACGCTCTGTTTGGGAGTAATAAAGGATTCTAAATTCATCATTTCAAATTCACTATGTTGTTTGGAAAAAACAGTGGAATTAACAACAGAAAATTTGGAGATCGAATTAACAATAGAGAAAGGATGTAGATGGTTAACAATTTCGAGCTTTAGTGGGAGCTTTAATGGTGGCTGTTGTGTTAGAAGGTGGAAAGATTGATGGGGAAGATGAAAAGAAAAAAGGATAACAAATGTGGATACTTTTGGTGGATCACCAACGAAGTTATGCGAATTTGAAATACCATATGATTGCACTGAATTTATAATTCCAACTTCTGGGCTTATTTTTGAAACGCGCGGATTTCATCCAAATCCAGATGCAAATGCTTAGGGTATCCAAACTACTAATTTGGCTCAATTCCAGCATTTGAAATGAAATGCTGGAATCCAAACAGGGCATAATAACATTTATATCTTTCATTATTATTAGTAACGAAAACATGTTATAGTATCTAGTTATTTAAAGACGAATGGCAAAATATTATGATTATGATGATTATTATTGTTAACTTTATATGACCATGATTATGGAGTAATATTTTTTAATAATAACATAATCAGCCAATAGTAATATGAGTAATAAAATAATAGATAATAATACAAATATAATACTATATAATCATAATGGTACTTTAATTAAAATTTTTAATAATAACATATCAGTTAATCGTAATATGACTAATAAAATAATAGACAATATTACAAATATAATTCTATATAATAATCATAGTGGTACTTTAATTAAAATTTAAATTTAAATTTATTGATCATTGACTATTTGGACCTTATTGGAACTTATTGGACCTGATTGGACCTGATTAGACCTGATTGGAACTTATTGTCCTGATTGAAACTTATCTGAACTGAACTGAACTTATCTGAACTGAACTGAACTGAACTTATCTGAACTGAGCTGAACTAATTGGACCTGAAACTTAATTTATTAAGGTGAAAAGAACGCACCCTTACTTTATGTTAATAACTAGTCTTATATGCACGCAATGCGTGCGAAAGCTTATATAAAATTAAATTAATTGCGTAAAAGAACTGTCTTTGCATTTTCAAAAAAATGTTTTATGCGGTACTTTTTTCTATTTCCCCCTTTTTCGTTTAAAGGAAGCAATTAGTCATTCCCTATTTTTTTCTTTTTTCTATTTTTTATTTTTTGGTGTCCCCATGTATTGTCTTATATAATAGAGATACCTCTGCATAGTGGGCCACCCAGTCATTCCTTGACCTTTGTGAAAAAAAGCGAATTTTTTCCTTGAATAATGCAAAATGGGGTTTTAATTCCCGAAATATGTTGAAAGGGAAATTAATTCCCTGCGTACCGTCCACGTAGGACGGCACGCGAGAATTTTTTTTTTTTCTTTACTTAAGTAAAACCGCTACTTGAAGTAGCGGTTAACCTTTATAAACCGCTACTTCAAGTAGCGGTTATTAAAAATAAACCGCTACCCGAAGTAGCGGTTAATAAGGTTAACCGCTACTTCAAGTAGCGGTTTTGTGGTACCTGGAGCAAGTTGGCGTTGACTGAAGTAAACCGCTACTTCAAGTAGCGGTTCATTAATAGAAACCGCTACTTGAAGTAGCGGTTTACTATAATCCCCAAATCAGACCGTAACTTTCCCAAATTCTCATATTCGACGATTGTTCTCTCAAATTTTTTCTCCCTCTCTCTCTCTCTTACTAAGTGTCGCCCACCACCGGAGCTACACCACGGAGCTACACACCACCGTCGAAGACAACCGTTGCTCGGCCCGACCATCGTCGCCTACCATCCACGCCGACCAACGGCGGTGTTCGGCGACACCGTCGCCTACCATCCACGCTACACACCATCGTCGCCCGGCCAAAGCCGCCGTCGTCCCGGCGTCGCCGCCAAGAACAACACGCCACCGTCGCCCGCTAGCGCCACCAACCGCACGCCACCGTCTATTAGCCCGGGTGAGTAGTCTTTTTTTTTTTTTTTTAATTTAATTTGCTTAGCATGCCATATTTGTTATGTATTTTAGCTTTGTAATGTTGTTAGATGGAAATTGTTTGGTTTGATTAGTATAATTTAGTATTTTGCATAATTTATCGTTTTGTGATGGTTGATTTTGCATGAATTGGAAGGTGATTTATTGGTTATATTGGTTGGTTAAAAATGGTGTTGAGCAAATGTGATGGTTGATTTTGCATGAATTGTTGTGTTTAGGTTGCAAATGCTACTAGTATAGGTGAAGAATGGTGTTCATATTGTTTGAATGTGTAGAATAAGAATAACTTTAACATTATGTTTTTTGTATGTAGAATATGGAACAACCTAAATATCCTTTATACCTTTATTGGAATGGTGAACTATCTCAAAATGACGTTGATATTGTGTATAGAGGTGGAAGGAAAAAGTTTTTGTTCATCAATTCCGGTATGATGTTTCAAGAGATTTCGAATAGGGTATATGACGTTGTTGGATGTGATCGTATGTATGTGGAACTCGAAATTGTTTATGAGATATCCGATGCCGGGAAATATGTGCCAATTGCACTAGAGGATGACGAGTCACTAAGTGCTATGTGGCTATCGGTGACACAAACGTCGCCCATGGCAATGGAGGTGTACATTGAACAAGTTCCCAAGGAGATAAATCTCCAAAGTAATGTGGGTTATGTACCTACAATGGACTTTAGGGATAGCATGGAGGTACCGGCATCAGCTCCTAGCATGCAATTTGAATCATTTACTAGCATGTTGTCAGACCCACATTATGTCAATGAGCACATGAATGAGTTCGAGTTCTCCTCGCTTCGTCTCCCCCACATACCGTCCACATTCCATCTTGATACTCTACATCGAAATGATGTTGATTTTTTTGGGAAATGAGGAGGAGCATGTGGATTCGATAGGGAGGAGGACGATGATGCAAGGGAAACAGTGACAATGCAATAAAGTCTCGGTGTTCCTTCATCCGATTGGCTCGGAATTGACGAAGTTGATCAAAGGTTAATAGATGCATGGATGACTTGGAAATGCACTTGGTTCATTGATCGTGGGTTCGAATTTGAGATAGGACAAGAGTTTGCCTCATTGCGACAATTAAAGAATTTTGTGAAAGCCTGGTCGATCTCTAGAAACCGAGATGTTTCGGGTGTTAGAGTCGAGCCCACAAAGTATGTCATTGAATGTGCCCGAAAGGAAGTGTGTCACTGTCCTTGGAGGTTGCGTGCAATCATGACTAAGTCGTACTCATTCAAAATTGTACGATATGGTGGTCCACATGCAAGCAATTGATTGGGAGACATAACATGTGGAGACCATCCTCTCATTTCATCGGATTTCGTTGCTCGATCTTATCGAGGATTTCATTAGGACCGATCCTTCATTCAAAGTTCGATCCATCTTGACTTTTGTGAAGAACCAATATCAATTTTCAATAACATACAAGAGAGCTTGGTTAGCCAAACAAAAGGCAATAACCAGTATTTTTGGTGATTGGGAGAAGTCTTATCAAGAGTTACCTAGGTACTTGCAAGCCTTGAAAGAGTCCAATCGAGGCACTGTCGTTTATTGGAAGACGATCCCAACACAAGATCCTAGTACGAACATCTTTAAGAGTGTCTTCTTCGGGCCTTTAAACCCTCTATTACGGATTCCGTCATTGTCGACCTCTTATCACTATAGATGGTACTCACTTGTACGGGAAATACAAAGGCATATTATTGATTGCTATGGGAACGAGATGCTAATTTCCAGCTATTCCCACTTGCCTTTCTTTGTTGTGAAGGAAGAAAGCACGGAGGACGGGTCTTGGTTTTTAGCTTGCATTAGACGTTCGTCACGGATAGAAAGGATTTGTGTGTCATCTCTGATCGTGCTGGGGGTATCCTTGCAGCTATGAACGAGCCTCAAAGTGGATGGGAAGAGCCATATCCCACTTATTTGTTTCGACATTGTGGAGTTCCATTGTCCTGATCGAGTTATGCGCCAGTTTGGCTTCGAGCAGAGGATTCCAGCACCTTGTGATACAAGCACAACCCTTCATGGCATAGATCGGAGGTCGAAGAACAAGAATTATCCGCTCAGACATCGCCCTTACATAGCGCAGTGGGATGAGCGCGAGAGACGTGTTGTTCAGGGCACTCCGTTCATCGGTCGTACTCATGCCATTGAGGAGTATATGGTGTGGTATTGTCGCATCACGAGGTTACGCATGACATCCATTGAGGCGACCTCCTTCTACACACTATCACCTGCGTCTGAGATGTAGTCTTCGGTAAGTGCCATGCTTTGTAGTTATACTTTTATTTATTTATCCGACTATATAATATGTATTTTTCTTTCTATGCAGGCACATACTTTATTCGATGTTGCTCATAGGTGCAGCACTGTACTAGAGGCTGCTGAGTCATTGCCTCCGGATATGGGGCGCCGATTGTTTGCCTGAGACATTGCGGCACCATGAGGGGGCTGTGTATTGATGCGATTAGCCGAGCCGGACATGGCCACATCTTACGGGCGTGCCTACCTCTGCTGTACATACTTCGACTTCTACACCTTCTATGTCTCGCCCATACATCTACCACAGCACCTTTGCTTTCGCCTCCGTCCGTCGGGAGGACCTACCGACGCCTGTTCGCCACCACTCCATCTTCTCTTCATGCCATTGCGAGTCTAGTGAGACCACACCTAGTTCATCTAGACCTTCACAAAAGAAGAATAGGGGGTCTTAGCACTTTCATTTGTTGTTTGTATAGTTCGTTAACACTATGTTAAATATTAAACTTCGTTTGTGATTGACATATTTTCTTAATCTTACTTATTGGATAAATGTGAATGTGGATGAACTTGGTGTTTGGTGATTGATGTGTGCATAGACTTTGTATGGACTTGGATGGAATTTGGTGTTGAAATTGTAGGTTGGAAAGCTTTTTTTTTTTTATGTTTCTGGCATTTGGGCCAGTTATGGGAAAGCAACAATGAGAGGTCTTTTTTTTTTTCATAAAACCGCTATCTCAGTAGCGGTTTACATATTATAGAGTGTGAGTGTGGGGAAGGTGTTGACCACATAAAACCGCTACTTCAAGTAGCGGTTTACATGCATAAACCGCTACTTCAAGTAGCGGTTTATATATATAAACCGCTACTTGAAGTAGCGGTTTAATTTAAATAAACCGCTACTTCAAGTAGCGGTTTCTCTGGGATAAAAAAAAAACATTTTTTCGCGCGCCGTCCTACGTGGCGTGCACGCGAGGAATTAATTTTCCTTTCAACATATTTCGAATTAAAACCCCATTTCGATTATTCGAGGAAAAAATTCAAAAAAAAGCATATGTAGCAAAAAAAAAAAAAAAAAAAGACGGAGGGAACGTAAGATGAGGTTTCAATTTTTTGGCGCTTGCATGGCCACATACTTGTGCATATACAGCCGTCCAAAAGCTCTGGTTCTTCTTCCACAATATATGAAAATATCTTTCTCCCTTTAAACCAGAAAACTCAGTCTTCACCTTCAAAACCTAAATTTTTACCAATAATGGCAAACTCTCTGATTCTCGAACCATCCGCATTCACAACCAAATTTGTCTCTCCTCAATCCACCCCACTTTTGCGCCCTTACCCAATTCGATTATCTTCCTTAACCCCTTTTCCTTCCCCTTTCATAAACCCTAAATTCTCCCCAAAACCCTTAAAATTCACCCCCAAATGCGACGCCAAAAACCAAAATTCCTCCAATTCCCAACTGGGTATCAAAGAGAAGACACAAAACTCAATTGGGTTTGTTCTTGATGCGATTTCTAGTGCTTTTAAGGCTCTTAAGAAGCCTGCAATTGTTGCTTTGTTAGTGGGTGTTTTGATAATGTATGATCCCAATTCTGCTTTTGCAGCATCTGGGGGAAGAATGGGAGGGCGGTCATTTGCTCCGAGATCCTCTATGTCTTCAGGGTCTCGGAGTTACTCGGTTCGGCCCTCGAATCCAGGGATGCCGTATTCGGCACCGTATTATGCACCCTCTCCGTTTGGTGGGGGTGGTGGGTTTTATGTTGGGCCGGCGTTTGGGGTTGGGGTTGGAGCTGGGTCCAGTTTGTTTTTTATTATGATGGGATTTGCTGCTTTTATTTTGGTTTCTGGCTTCCTTTCTGATCAGTCTGAGGGTGGGGTTTTAACTGCTACTGAGAAAACTAGTGTGATCAAGCTTCAGGTAATATGCTTTATTGTATGATAGTTTGAGTTAGTACTTCTAACTCTTTTTTTTTACTTGCAATATTTTGACTTTCATGCTTGTTGATATACAATTTTGACTCTTAATATCTCTGATTATACTTTTGTGAAAATTATAAAAAGTTGAAATCTTGTGAATATATATTGAGATAGATCCAATGACACCTTACCTGCTAAAATTTGTATTGTATGTTGTTAAAAAATTTCTGGTCAAAGTAAGTGCATGAATAGTGCAAAAGTCAAGACGTTGCAATTAAAAAATAGAGGAAGTATGTTTTAGTTGATTTGATCGTGGTAGCTGTTTTGTTGGTATTTGTTGTACTCTAGATAGTGATTTGATGAAATTATATTGGTGTGTACTTTATGCGAATGCTCGATCGTGTAATGCTGCTTGTTCAATCCAGGAGAGCTTTGATTTTTTTTTTTTCGAATGAGAACTCGACTCCATCTTAATTGATTTGTCTAGTAGACTTAGGAAGTGTCTTAAGGAGTGTAAATAGTGAGTACATATGTGGAGAAATTAGCTAAGAGTAAGATTGCTCTAATAGTATGGCGAGGAATCTTTGATAAGAATTGGAGAATTTGCATGTGTTAGTGACTTAGGACTGTCAAATGAGACAATAAGAGAAGCAGGACAGTCACCTTCATATCAAGGAAGAACTAAAGTTATTGAAGTATTGATATTAGTGCTCATAGAATGTTTTCTTGTTGTGCATACTCTTTGAAACAACTTTTCACCGGCCTAGATTGGCTGCATATTGACCTCTCCAGACTCTTCTATATCCTAGAATATTGGGTCTTGTTGTGTTTTAGGAAATGTCTTATTAGTATGTACTCAATGAATGAAAGTTATATTTTGGCTTTTTCTGAGGAGATGTTTTCAGAGAGTTCTATGAACTTCTCCTTGTGAGAAAAGGATAGTCGCCAACATACCTTGTATTGCTCGGTGTATGTTTGACCACTTCTTACCAAATCCCGTCGGGCCTTGGGCACCTTGATCAGTATTTGTATTGGAACATGCGTCCCGGCATGGTAGTATGGTATGCTAATTGTCTGAATGCTAATTGTCTGAGCTAGTTTAACAAAACTATGTCTTTAAGTTATGCTTGTGTGTCCATACGAATTTCCAGTTAAAACTGATTTGATCATTTGTCTAAAATTTTAACCATGTTTCTGAGATTCGCAATAGAACCCTTCTTGCATGTGTAATTTGCATTTTCTGGTCCATGTAATTGTTGTCTTTTCATCAGAAATTCTGGTGCTTTCTAGGTTGGGCTGTTGGGCATGGCACGATCTCTTCAAAGTGATCTCAATCGGATTGCTGAAACTGCTGATACATCAACCCCGGAGGGCCTAAACTATGTTTTAACAGGTGGGTCTTGCTTTCAACCTTCCATTGAACAATAATGTGTCTTCAAAGTACTATTTTCCATTTGTGATGTTTATTCTGCTTTATATTGGGACTAGTAAGTTCAATTCGACTACTAAAAGTAAGGCCAGGGCCCAGGGGATATGAGCTCAGATTAGGTTCTAGTTCAGAAGTTCACAGGTGAAAAGAACATAGCCTTAGTGGAATGAAGAGCCTCTTCTTTATTTTCTTTTCTTCCTTTTTTTTTCAAGATCTGCAGCTAACTAGTGCCTTTCATTGATTTTCTTTGAAAATACCATAGATGAAAGCACTTTTTTGTACTTCAAATTTTCTCACAGGGGTACTTTCTGTAAATCTGTGGGTATATTTGGAAGACCGTTATCTGTCATTAGGTTCTGCACTGTGAATCACTCTTTCTGAATTCAATTTGTTCTAATGAAAGTACCCTATATGATGGTTCAACTTTGAAACTTGGTAGTATTCAGCGATCCTGTACTCATTGATTGCTGAGGTCGTTTTCTGAAAAGAAATAAATATATTGGTCTTTCCTGTTCCGTGATCTTTTAGCTAAAAACCTGTTCTTTTTAGGTGTCTTAGTGCTTTATCTCGGGAGGCTTTATATGTTCTGCTTCCTTGTTCTCGCCTCTTGCTGTTCCCAGCACATGTTTTCTGATGTTATAGACTTTTTTTTTCTTTATAATAATTCTATTTTGTCCCGGGGGGGGAGGTGAGGGGATTCACTTTTGTTGAGAGCCTGTTCTGCTCTATTAACTTTCCCTTATGATGCAAGATTTGTTCAATTTTAATGTTTGCAGAAACAATGCTGGCCTTGCTTCGGCATCCTGATTATTGCATCTCAGCTTATTCATCTGTGAGTTGAAAATATCTTTTACTGTTTGACCAGTGACTATTTTCTGTTAAAGAATTGAATATTCTATTATGAACGTAGCTGCACTAATTGTAACTTTTTAACAGATGGGTAGGTATATTTCTCTTTTTAAAATTTTTTTATAAAGAAAAATCTGATATTATCAGTTTGTCCTTCTTGAAGATATGATGTTTAGATTTTTTCTCCTATGTGCTTTGTTTTAGAGATTTATATGTATATACTATTCAAAATTATGTCTTTGTTTTTTATGAAGTAACCCCTGTGTTGCATAATACATAAAGTAACATGAGACCTACGGTTGTACACTATATAAGTAAATTTGAAAATATACTCAGTGTACACTATCTTTCTGAGATAGAAGTAATATCTCAGATTTGAGGAATAGTTACCTTCTTAAACACCATTGTGCATGTTAGGGCTTCGGGATTTCGGGTAAGTTTTTATTGTCTGAGTAACTGACTTTGACCATTTTGTTTGGATGATTTTGCCAACAAAACAAAAAAACCCTATTGATCATATCTAATGCAGATGAAAGGACAACTTCCCTCTAGTCTGTGAAGTTGAGCTGGCCATGATGTGGAGAGATTTCCAAGTCCCACCCAAAAGCTAGTTTTATTATGATCTGGCTGCCGTTATAGGAACAATTATTGCCAGTGAACTCTTGGGAGAAAACAGTGGGCCACAGGTTACTTCAGGCGACATCCCTTTCCACATGCATGTTTTTCTCTTTTCCTTTATTCTCTATCTCCCCTTTACCACTCAGTAGAATAATAACATGACGATGGTTTCCCTTACAAGACAAGCCAGCAAACATGCAACTCCCTGTACTTCGCGATTTACATAACACCATTTCATCATTTTATCCTTGTGAAGTCCATTGATGATAGTAAATCTGCTTCCCATGTCAGCATGGAGAGAGTAGAGTGGAAGCGCAAGAACTGGGTGCAAGTGTGTGGTTCACCAACTCATCATAGTCTTAGCTGCTACCTGGTGAGAGAATGGGGATAGTCAGGGCTGCTAAGACTAAGTCGGGGATGTGAAGGGAGGGGGAGGTTGTGAGTAGGTGGAATGACATGGTATGTTGTGTATTAATAGCAGAGAAATTTGCTGTCTTATTGTTAAAAGAACATTTTAAGCAGTGTGAAAGCAAGGACCTATCGCTTTAGTTACCGTTTTTAAGTGAAGGACATCTTTCTATCTTATCAAGGTCTCCTCTTTGGTACACTTTAGAGTGATTTCCCTGCTTGTCTTTCTTGTGGCTTGTTAATGCCTATATTGGCCTTCAGCAGCCTGACCCAAGTTTAATATCAAATTATTGATACAAATGATTTGGTATGCACTGGTCTTATCATAATTGTCAGCAAGAGGAAAATTGGTATTATTGGCAGTGTTTTTTTGTTTGATCGTTCGTTAAGGTTAAATTAGTATTTTCATGAACTAAAAGGTTATTGTTTCTTAGTGGTTTTCACCTAGAAGCCAATTTTTTGAACTTGTTTTTAGTTGTGATTTTGTGAAGAAAGAATCTGAACTTGTCATTCCTAAAACTTATAACTTAGTTAGTTATTCAATGTTCAAAAAATTAATTATTATCAAATAGAGCTTCATGAGGAGAAGCTCAACATGTGGGTTATTGACATGCTCATAGCTTCATCTTATGATGGCTTGGTGATGTATGCTCCATCGACCATCTTGGTTCCAATCCATACCTCTTTCACTCAACCCTAAATAAGCGGTGTTTTTAGTATATGCATGTAGATTTTTAGAGCTGTTGGATGAGGATACGTTATTCATTTATTGCTCATTGGCTAAATTACTTTCTTCCTTCGAAATTGAAGCCTCGTGATTGTTATAGTTGTTGGAATTAGCAATTCGTATGTACCCACGTCATCTGATGGATATTGCTCTAATCAAAGGGATACAAATATGTATATATGTGCGTATGCTCAGAGCACGTGCGTGCGTGTGTGTTTATTGGCCTATTGGGGGGTGGGTGGATTTGGGAATCTATGAATATAGAATGTTATGGCTCAATCCACCGCCATCAGTTGTCAAGAGTTTTCCTTCTAGCGACATAGGACATCGCACGGGGATTGAGGTATTACCACTGAAATGATAATCCGATGACTCTTATTACTCCTATTTTGCTTATGATTATGAAGGCCACCTCAAAGGTTATCGAAGTACCAATCTAAGGTCTTATCTTGATCTGAACTATGCTCGCCTGTGGGTCTCAAAGGCCCCATTAATAGCAGGGAAGACTTGGCAAGAGGGGTTACTTTGGATTTTGGGATATGGTTACTAATGATTTTTTTGTCCTGCTTGATGTTTTTTATATTATAGTGTGGCACTTTGTTTTCTTTGTGTTTCCCTTTATGAACAGAATTGTTTGACCTCCTTGTTAGTTGTTTGTTTCATCTTGTTTGTTTCTTGACTAGGTAGTAGACTCATAGCAGTACAAATGATTAGTTTGTTTCAACAATTATCAGGTCGACATCAAAAAGAGTATTGAGGAGGGAGAAAAGAGGTTCAATCAACTTTCTATTGAGGAACGAGGTAAATTTGATGAAGAAACGCTGGTCAATGTGAATAGCATAAAGAGGCAGAGCACAAGAAGCTCGAGAGCCACTGGATATAGCAATGAGTACATAGTGGTAATTATGAGATAAATATCTTGTTGCATTTACTAAATGCTTACTCTTAGCATGAGATGAACATGTTATGCTGTGTTTGGCCATTTACTAATTGCATGTTCATATAATTTCCCCCTTCGATTTATTTAAACTAATTGTTATTACCCTCTAGTGATTGCTCTTCTGGGGAAGGAGGTTTATAAGGTGAAAAAGATTTTTTACCATCTTTTGTCGGATATTACATTGAGTACTTGCAGTACTGTCTAGGATAATCTTTGGGGAATTTGGTGGCTTGCTTTCTACTAGATTATTCACCTTTGACTTCACATAGGTCTTGTTTGGCAATGAGCTGAAACGTTCACTCGGTTTGTTTTACCCACTGGTAATATTTGCCGTTCTTATGACCTTTTCAATTAACTGGTAGCATTGGTTCTTTACAACAATGTTTGGTAAAATCAGTGGCTTGTTGACAGCTGGTATACAAAATGACGACTCTTTGGGAATATAAGTCATTTAAGTTTCGGAAAAGCCAACAGGCAGCCAGCGCCAATGTGCCTGTTTCTCCCTGTTAACAAGCTATAAGCAGAAAGCCAACTGAAAAGATGTCTAAAAGCCATTAGCCCAACAAGCCTATAGACCCCACGGCCCCACCTGTTCTTTTTTCCCCTGCGTAGAGGGTGGGTGGTTATTGTTTGTAGTTAAAACATATAGTGTAAGGAGGTCTAGATCATGCAGAAATAATATTGAGAATGTGTGCTTTTATGGTGGAGAAAGAAGCAATAAAATCAGGGTTTATCAAGGTCAATTTTTTTTTAGCTTTTGGATTCTTTTCTATCTGATCCAAAGTTCCTTGATTCCCGCTTCGATGAAATTGGATTATGGCATTATTGTAAGAGTGGATTATTATGATTGTTACAACATATTTGATCAGGAAATACGATGGAAAAAGGAGTTTGTTTAATTTGTTATCTGATAGTATGAATCGGTTAATTGCAGCAGCTGGTCAGAATATCCATTAAGCTGTAGAAGGATTTCCAGAGGGTTCCTTTGAGAAATTTTCGGGATTTGACGTTTTGATATAATACAATATCCTGAATGGAATAATTTTAAATATAGATTCATTAGTGAAAAGCCAGATGTCGGCGCTATAGGCGAGTTTAGCTTTGGGGAAGCTGTTAACATTGATGTCTACAGTCCGTCAAAAAAAAGAAGCATTGATGCCTAGAGAGTCTTCTCTTTTGGTCAATTTTCATTCAGCAGGTCTCTAGGAGTGCTTCTATATACTAAGCTTTGTAAAGAGTACATGCTAGGAATTCTTTTCCCTGTTGTACAGAACAGGATCCGCTCTGGACAATTTGTCTGTAAGCTAAGGTAATTGCAGTCATCCAACCTATGGGTTGGAAGTTGGGAACCCGTATAAGACAGCTTTCCGTTGCTTCTGGATACTGATGCTAGTTTCAGCTAGCTTTGAGTCTATTATGGCTTGTTAGTGTTTATGGCATTCTTAATTTTGTACAATCATGTCATTTGGTATTAAAATTGTCTTTACTTCGCACTCCTGCCCCAAGTAGAAAAGGGAATTTGCTGCAGGCTAATGAAGCTACATTTTCACCATATGCTCTCATCTTTGTAATGTTGATGTCAATATCTATTCAGATTACCATTCTGGTGGCTGCCGAAGGAGTCAATAAACTGCCTACCATAAACGGGAGCATGGATTTGAAAGAAGCCCTACAAAAGCTTGGGTCCATCCCTTCAAGTAAAACCATGGTAAGTTATATATTCTGTTTCAAGACCAGTTTGATCTTATGAATATCGATTGGTCTTGGGTGTGTTTTTTGTTAAAGATGTTAATTTACTTGCAGGCGGTGGAGGTGCTTTGGACTCCTCAGAATGAAAATGATACATTGTCAGAGAGAGAATTGCTTGAAGATTACCCCTTGTTGAAGCCTTTATAAGCATGCTGCAGATATCGATATATTTTTGCTTTTACATGTATATACACCATGACTATGATCTGAACTGATAAGAAATGCCAATACAGTATACTGTGCTGTATGGGATGACTGCTAAGTGCTACCCGTATATTTTTTGCGCTTTTCTTTTTCTTTCATACTAGGTTATGAGCATTTGTAAGTATTACATAATCACTTTGAGCTCCAGGATTTCTGTGAAGTTGCGCTTGCTAAATAGAGGTTGCTTCTGTAAGATTTCTGGTGGTGTTAAAGTTAACTGGAATACAATCACGATGTGGTAAGAAAACTTTGATAGGAATGGTGATCATTGATGAATTTTCATCGATAGATTGGTTGGTGTTTTAACTTCATTCCTTCCAAACATTACATGGAGTCATTCGCATTAATAGCAACTTTTTCACTAATTCTAGTTGAGTAGCCAAAGAACGCAACGAATCTTCAATAACTACTTATACTATTACCGACTCTCCATTTTTGTAATCAGTGTATTATACAATTAACGTTTCACATGTCCAAGCCATCTTTAACTATTTCTCTGTTATCTTTTCTTAATATCTACAATTTCGATGATCCTTTGTAAAATCTGCATTCAATAGTTGATTAGAAGGCGGCCTGTAAATAGATGGAATCAGGTAACGATTTTTTGTCCATCACTTGACCCATCACCCATTTAATATATTTTTATATTTACTTTTTTTGACAGAGATAAAATAAATATATGTTTACTTTTTCAATGTAATCATTATTAGCAAGTAACGCTAGCAACATTAATCGATTTTGGGTCTTCCCTCGTGCTCTGCTTTGATCTTCACTCTCTATGTTTCAAACTACAAGTTTTGCATGTTTGTTCATATTTATTTTCACGACATATTGAAGATTTTTTAAATTGATAATATTCTGTGGATGCTGGATAAGATGAAATTTAATTGATGAATCCATAGAAATAGAATGACTAGATAAATCAGGTAAAATCGTAAAACAAATTAATAGATGCGGATACGCTCCAGTCTCCACCATATCCATTCTTATCCCCAGTGCTGATCGACATGGCTTTCTCATTAATGCACTTTTTTTTTTCTCGAAAGAAATGTTGAATGTTTGATATACAGAATTAAATAACAGTTTAGACTGGACAGCAAATATATCTAGATGGTTTCTATTACTCCTAGTAGATACTAGATAATGATCCAAGAGATTAGATAAGATATAGTAAAAAGTAAAAACACACTTGTGGGCCATGCATTTCGTTCATTCAATTCATACATAATCCGTTTCTAGATACGTGCAACATATTGACTTTCGTACATGTCAATGCACTATTTTGATTTTTTAAACGGAATTTTAATTGTTAATATATTTAATTATTAATTATTATAAGTCATAAAAAACTGATATTTTAAAATATATTTTGAGACTAATCTAAAAATATCTTGTTAGATTTTGAGACTAATCTAACAATATACTATTCCATCCGTTGCATAATATAATGTCAATTTTATTTTAGTTGTAGGTCCAAACTTCAAAATCTTTGACCAAATATTCTCATTAATATATACAAGAAAACTTTCATGTGGGATCTTTGTTAGATTCCGCTTCAATGTGTAGTTTCATAATATCAACTTTTTTATATGTTTTATTAATAAGGAATTGAAGATATCGATTTGTCAAAAATCCGTCTTTAAGACTGCAGAAACGAAACAAACACTATATTATGAAACGCAGAGAGTATATATGAAAACATTATATTTATATATTAAGCTTTGAATTGTGGTTAAAATTAGTATTTGAATAATGTAAAATTTCTAATGTTGCAGGTATTTATAAAGATTAGCACCAAAGACTAACGCGAACAAGATATATGTCCGTCGAAATAAAAAGGCAAGATATTAGAATTTGGATATATATGAGAAGAAAGTATAAAGCACCTACAAAAAAAAAGTAGTAAAAGTAAGATAACTAAATAATCGACGTCGGCGGCTGGCTGCTGCATGGTTCATCAACTCTTTAAAGATTGAAAGGAGATAAGATAAAACTTTACTGCGGGAAAGTGGAAAACATAGGAGAGAGGAAATGATTATAATAAATTATGATAATACTAACAAAGAGGGTCCAAAAATGCATGCATGCCAGAGGGTTAAACTTTTAATTTAATAGATTAAGTGATAACGGTATATCTTGGTTGTAACATATTAATCCCTCCGTCCCATAATATAGTGCTTACTTTTTTTTTTCGGGAATTAAGGAGATTGAAGAGAGTAGTAGGATTCTAAAAAAAGAAAATTTAATAAAGTACTTTTGTCTTGAAACTACTCCCTTTATTTTCTTTTTCCTAAAAAAAATTCAAAAAACAATAAATTTTCTTTGGAATGGTGCAAAGTAATAAATAGGAGCACACATTTTGAAAAAAAGGTAGGAATATTTTGGGAAGTTTGTGTAAAAATTGAGGATAATTTAGTCAAAACAAATTAATATAAAATGAAGTAGGCACAATATTTTGGGACACCCAAAATGGAATGTAAGCACTATATTATGGGACGGAGGGAGTATATCATAACTTATTATGTAATATGTCTAATGACATAAACTTCAATAATAATGACATGAACTATACAAACAATAATATGAATCTCATGTCATTTTATCATTTATTTTATGTCATTTGAGTTTTTTTAACAAAAGAACCGGTGGTTTGTAAGTTGTTATACCATAAATTATGGGGTAACAGTTACACCTAAAATTTTGTGGAGAGTTAAACAGACGGATAAAATTACGCAAAATGCAAAAAATATTTTGTTTACTATAAATATTAATTTTGATATTGGTAGTTCTAATGGCTGATAATAAAATAGTAAAATAAATACATTTTCTTAGAATAATACTGTTATTAATTTAAAAATTTATAACAAATTGATAAAGATAAATAATGCTTAGTTATTACCTAATACTCTATCTGTTTTCTTTTAATTATTGCACTTACACTTTTCACGTATATCAATGTAAAACTTTGAGGATATATATCTTTAGTTTTGTATTTGTAAAAATTATAAAAGTACATATTAATAAAATACATGTTAAGTCGAATCTAATAAGACCCCACATAACTATGTTTTTATTCACGTATAAATCACAAACGATGATTAAAGTAGAATTTGTGAATAGTGCATAATGTCAAACTGTAACAATTAAAAGAAAACTGATGTAGTATTTTAGATGATCTGTACAAATCACATATACATTTTATTTAATTCGGTTTGCCCGTGTGTATTCATTTGTTGAATTTAACATGGGATTGTTGCTTTCACCTTTTACTTTTGGAAAGGTTTCTTTTCAATGTCCAACGTCACTTTGCTTTTTAATTAGTGCGTTTTCGGCCTTTAATGGAACACAAGCGTCGTCCAATTTTCATCCTCCTACGTGCTTCTTAATAATTAAAACTAGATATTATGCCCGGGTTATGCCCCGGTAAGGAAAATTTCATTTATTAATATTATACTTTAAGATGATAACACTAAACATCACTTGATCTAGTGGTTAAGACTTTAATATATAAACTTGAAATCGCGAGATCAAATCCTATACTATGCAATTTCTATTTTTTTTTATTGAATGTGAGTTACATGGAGTAAAATACAGTTAGGGAGAGCGCAACGTGGCACCCTTCCTTGTTTATGAACGTCTTTTAATATATTAGTATAGATAGATAGATTATATGTAAATTTGTAAACAAACAAAGGAAAACATGTCATACAACTATCATCTTCATCACGTTAATGATATGAAAAAAGCAAATGTCTTGAAAAGTTATCTAATCATTTTTCTATGACCTAAGAACCTAACCTAGCTCTCCTATATATAATTATATATCTGTTTTATGTAGTAGAATCTCATCTTATTATTACTCCCTCCGTCTTTTTCTAATTACTGCATTCTATTTGTGGTTACTATTTATATGACAATTTTAACCTTCTTTAATTTTACGGATTTTTTCAAGCACTCGAGGTTCTTAATATTCACCCGCTTTGATACCTCGCGTTTTCCAATATTCACGTGCACACTCGAGGTTTGGAAAAATTCCTGAAATGCCCCCGCTAGTTAAGTTTCCGTCACATTCTTAATTCACCAAATACCCCTTAGGTTTGATAAGTTTCCAACCACTTTCTCCCTCCTCCCCACCCCCCCACCCACACCCACCCCCACCCAATTGGAAACCACACCCACCCACCCACCCACCCACCCACCCAACCGGAAACCACACCTCCCCACCCCCACCCACCCCACTAGAAACCCTTCCCCACTTTCTGCGGCAACCACCAGCCTCACAGCCCCCTCCCCCACACCATTTCGCAAGACTGAGACAAACGTGAAGCAGCTTTATGAAGTATTAAAGATGAGAGACAGACACCAAAATACAAATTCTGCAGACTTTGAGGCCAAATATGTTATTATCTGATTCTTCATGTGAAACATTACATGATTACAAACTACATAGGCTGAGCTTCTAGGATACTTTCTTAGACCCAAAAGCTGAATTTAAGCCAGAACTATAATTTCTAGAAGTAGTTTCTACTTCTTAAAAACTAAAAATGACTTCTATTAAAGCTAGAAACATAAGCTCCAATTCGGAGCTTCTTAATTCAGCTTCCCAGGCAGCAGCTTTCCCATCTAATGGAACTTTGTCCACAGACCACTATACCCCTACTGAAATCAACAAATTACCATCTTTCACATCATGAAAACAATCAGAATTCTCCCCTGCAATTCACCATCATTATTCAGTGACCTCAACTTAATTACCTCAAACCCTCAATCATACATGGATCTTTGATTATGAATTTTTCGTCAGGGAGGGGTGGCAGGGATCTTTGATTATGAATTTTTCATTCAAGTGGCTCTCGACGAGGGAGGGGTGGCAGGGAGTTTTGCGCAGGGGATGGTGGAGGGTGGGGGTCGTTCGCAGGGGGAGGGAGGGGTGGCAGGGAGTTTTGCACGGAGGTGGTGGAGGGGTGGAGGCTGGGGTGATGGTGGGTGGAGGTTTAAAGTTAATTAGGGATAATTAAAGTTTTAATTAGAGTTAATTAGGGTTAATTAGAGTTTAATTAGGGTTAATTAGAGTTAATTTGGGTTAATACGAATGATTTGGACAGAAACCTAACGAAGTTGACGGAAACTTAACCGCAAGGGTATTTCAGGAATTTTTACCAAACCTCAGGGGTACCTGGTGAATATTGGAAAACGCGAGGGTACCAGGTGAATATTAAGAAACCTCAGGGGTACCTGGTGAAAAATCCGTTAATTTTATATACGTAAAGAAAAACATATCTTGTTTGAGCGAGCCCCAAAGAGGATAGAGAGTAAAAACCATAAAATTTCACTAATACACGCGGTTTTAGGGGGAGACTGGGAGTGAGTTTTAAGTTTGTAATTTACTTTACGTTGGAGATAATTGAATAACGTATCTCACGACTCACATAGGCCCTGTTTGGCACTAGCGTTTTAGGTAGCGGCTACCGGTTGGACAAGATTAAAACGCTACATATGAAAATTATGAGTGTTTGGTAAGGTAGTGGTTGTAGTAGCGGGTAGCGGTTAGAGTAGATTATGGGTAACTTTTGTAGAACGTTACTACAAGTAACGTTTGAGATTTATAGGTAGCGGTCTAGCGAATAAATACGATATAATAGCATAAGGTAGAATTGTTAGCCAATGTTTTTAATTTATTTTTCTTTTTCTGTTTATTAATTGCTTTTTTTATGGCAATTCATTCTTTTTCCTTTACAATAGCAGAGATGTGATTTAAATATTTATTTTAAAGAAAAGATATACTAATATTTCACAATATTTTATACTCCAAAGTCCACAACTACTTTGAGTTAAATACTATCCTGAATTTTACATTTCTTTGAGTAGTTAAAAAGTGGTATACTCTTTATTCTATGTAAGCTGTTTGAAAAAAAAATATTGAATTTAACTATTGAACTAACTAATGAAATTGTTGTAGTTCATTTCATATTCGAATAAATGTAATTTATTGTCTTTTATAATTTCAACAGCTAATTTTGCCAAACACTTCTAATTAAACAACTACTTTAAACACTAATCGCTAGCATTCTTAGTGAGATTAGCTACTCCCTAACCGCTACCGCTACTCCAACAAACCTAACAACTACTTAACGCCATTGGCCGAAACAGGCCATAAATTAAAATAATTATGTATGAACTCATAAATGAGTCTCAGTACTAAAAAGTGGAGTTATTATCATGCATTATTCTTTTATTTTGTTCACATCATTATGAGGTGGACACCTTAATGACCTACCACTAATTTAGAGGACTCAAATGAGCAAAATTAGCAATATGAGAATAGCTCTATCTAAATGAGTCCATGAGAAAAATAGAACTTTGAGTATACGAGGACATCAAGCATTCGATTGTGTAGTAAAAATAATACGATTAAACATTTAAACTGGCTGGTCTACTACTACCCTCTCAAAAGGGGGAGAAAAAGGCAATAGAAGTGACTAGTCCAACCTTCTAGATGTAGGTAAGATCCTTTTTCCTGATTTTCCATTCTCGGATGCAGTTGATGTCTTGACGACTCAAACACTATTCAAAAAGGTTGGCCTGGACACAAATGTATATGTTTTGATTTGACAAGCAATTCCTCCCTTTGTTAATTAGCAATTATTAGTAGTTGTATTTTGACTTTTGTACTATTGGCATGCTTTATTTTAATTATATTTTTAAAAAAACTAACATAAAATACTACTGAAAATGTTCTAAATACATCTTCAAAGTACTTTTATTAAATTTTTACTAATACATATTTTAAAATATTAATAGTTAAAGTTGCGAATTGACAAACTTGAAAAATAAAGTAATAGAACTTATAATACCAGGAATAAAAGGTTGTGTTGACCATTTAAATTTGTATAATTTCATAAGAATAATGTAATTATGAGCAGTCTTTCTATAATAATGATTACAATTATGAGTCATTTAAAAATAATTTCAATTATGGATCGGATATGCCTTTTCATTTACTGTAGCTTATTTCAAGTGCCCATTGACTTATTGTTTAACATGTTGTTTTATTTTGCAACCTTTTCCTTTCCTTTAAACTGGACGCCATGATTGCTAGGTTCTTTTGGGCAAAACCCCAAAAGAATGGTATAGCCTGGAGGAAGGAGATATTGCATCTACCAAAGGGAGTAGGTGGTCTTGGCATTCGGAGTGTGTCACTCCACAATCTATCATTACTGCTTAAGAAAGTCTAGCGTATTCATCACCATCCTCAACTCCTAGCCAAGATGTTAGCTTCAGCTTCAACAACACGAGGAGTTTTGCTGGTCAGATTACATATCTTGAACAATCGGAGCTCATGGGGTTTCTGCGACCTCCATAAAGCGGAGCAAGTTCTCCTGGAGCATTATGCTTGGAAAATTGGTTCACAGTCACACCTCATCGCGTCCAAGCACAAGTGGGTAAATGGCAAGGTGCCTCTTTTTAAGGATAACGTTTGGCTAAGGGTGGTGGCTACATTGAAAGTTGGCTCTCTCATGTTACCTCATCCACAGGGTTGGGATGTGCCACGAATTCATTCCTTATTTACGTCCCAGAGTGCACAAGAAATTCGGAGCTTGGAGACCTCGCTTCTTGGTACACATTTAGATACTCCATATTGGCCTTTTACAGTGTCAGGTCAGTCTACAACTAAGGGTGTGCATCGGTCCAGGACCGGACCGGAACTGGCTGGACCATAATCTGATTTTTTTTGGACTGGGACCGGACCGGAAAAATTATTGTCATGTCCGGTCTGGACCGTAAAAATTCCGGTTTTGGACCTGTTGGACCGGAATCTGCATTTTCAAAATTTTTATTTAGATTTATACATGTTTATAAATTAGATACATTAAAATTTAATAATTTTAACAACAATAATCTTTAAGTTAATAAAGAGTAGGTATTTAATTTTCTAACTTTATAACTTTGAAAATTTTTTAACCTTTAAACTATTTTTTGTACTAAAATAATTTAAATTCCGGTCCAACCGTTCCGGGCCGGAATTTTCCAGGTGTGGACCGGACCGGACCGGAAACCCGGAATCCTGATTTTCGGCGGACCGGGGACCGGGGACCGGAATCATCGGTCCGGTCCGGTCCAAATTCCAGTTCGACCCTACCCTTTGCACACCCCTATCTACAACCCAATCTGATTACTATGTTCTTTCAGAAATCTGCAGCGTGAACCCCTCTCTAAAATCGAAATTTTTCCGACTTCTATGGGGTTTGAACATCATGCCCAAATGGGAAATCTTCATCTGGAAACTCTGGCATAATAGGGTGGCGGTTGCCTCTAACCTTGCGATTCGAGGTATTGCTATCTCTGATAGTTATCAAATTTGCACGAGTGCCGTTGAGGATTGCCAACACCTTTTTCGCCTCTGTGGCTTTGTCCTCTTGCCTCTGGCGCATAGCGTACTGGTCAATTCGGTATTATTTCTTCAATTGTGCCCTACATTCCTTTTAAAGATTGGCTTATAGCCTGGCTCCTCTATTTTCGGCAACAAGATGGGGTGGATGGGGAACGTCTCCCTGTTTATATTATTATCATGTGGGCTATTTGCCGAAGTCGCAATGATAAAATTTTCAACAACATCAACCTGACACTTGAGACTATTCGTCATCTCGTGCAACAATTTCTTTAGCAGCATCAGTCTTTTATTTCACCACCAGTTCTTCGCTCTGCGCCATCGAAAGGTCCTCATTTGCCCCCAGGTTTCATTATGGAGACTATTGGCAATTTGTTTGAAGGCATCCCTGAGGTGCACATCCAGGTTGATGGTTCTTGTAAGGCAAGCGCTCCACTAGCTGGTATTGCATGGGTGGCTCCAGATATCTCAACCAGCATCGACACAGGGCAGGGCAACTGTATTTATGCCCAATCTTCCCTTATGGCTGAGGCACAGGCCTGCCTCTGTGCACTTATTTAGGCCCAAGGCAAAGGATATCAGCAGGTCGCCATCAGCATTGATTGAGAGACTGTAGTACGTGGTCTTACAACTCCTAATGCTCATCCGGTGTTAATCCAGTGGACCATCAAGGACATCCTCTCCATTGGTAAGTCATTTTAGTGGTGTCGTATCACCAAGGTGCATCGCTCGCAAGTTCAGAAGGCTCAACTTCCTTCTCTTAGGGTCTAGTTTCTTTTTGGTTTCTTTTCTTTGCACGTTTTATCGATGTCAAAAAAAAAAATCTACCACTCCCGTCCCCTTACCTAGCGTTAGCAAACTAGAGTTTGATATATTATCATGCATTAATTCAAGAATATGATGTTCAAAATGTTTTTTTTTTCTTAAAGTCACTTGATCATTTTCATGATATACCCCCATAGTTAAGATTAAATACACAATAATTCGTAGCTGAAATTATTACGAGAAGATGAACGTAGTTTTATATTTTGAAAATTTCCTTTATAATTCCAATCAATAAAATGTCAAGACTTCATACTTACAAGTTACAACTAGAGCTGATAAAAAAAGCCCAGCCCGACCCGAATTTTGGGCAGAATTTTTTGGCCCGCGGGATTTTTTTTTGGGACGGGCTTTGGGCAAGCCAAAAATGACTTTTTAGTCTATTTTTTGGTCCGACCCGATTTTGGCCCGAAATAGCGGGCTTTGGGCACCAAATTTCGGCCCGAATTTTGGCCCGACCCGACCAACGGGCAATTTTTTTGAGGCTTGGCCCGGCCCGTCCCATGATCACCTCTAGTTACAACATATCTTTATCTCTCAATACATGTAGAATCGCAATGTACATGAAATATTATGTCGTAAAGAGAGTGATATATACTCAAGAAATATTATTTGTCTAATATCAAAATTGAAAAATTAACTACCATACAGAAATGGAGAAATAAAAACATTATCGTGTTTGTATATAATAATAATTAATAAATAAATAATACTTCTTTTGTTTAATTTCCACAGTAGCAACTTATGATATATATTTCCTTGCCTAAATATTTTACATTGATAATTGTGCCATACCTTTCATGCTGTTTGTTTTTTTTGAAAGGTTTCATGCTGTTTGTTGGGATAACGAGAATTAAAATGATTTTGTACAATATATCTTGCACAATTATTATGAATTCGTCATCATGTAATCTGGAGTGAGGAACATTCCAAGTTCAGTGAGAGAGCAGAAGATACATATCTATTGTGTTTGAAAAAAAAATTGATCTAATTATTGCAAGAAATTCTGCATGAGAGCTAGAGGACAATTGTTATTAGTAAGTTGCCTTCTGGGTATAGTTATTGGTTCACAATGAGTGCATCTAAACTTGTTCACAATGAACTACCAAGAATGATTTTTGCTGAACTTCTATTCGTCGCCCCTAAAGTACTTAAAATCGCCCCAACAACCTTGTGAATGTACCATTATGCTCTTCACTCCTTTTTACCATTTTACTTTCCTTGAGCATTGAAATTTATCCTTCATTTGAAATCTGAATTTTACCAATTTACAATTCTCTCTAAAATCACCAACAACCAATCGCAACTCATCACCCAACGCCATCATCGCCAGCAACCCAATGCTATCATCGCCGGCAAGGATGTCTTCTTCAGACAAAGAGGTAAATTAATTTTTTTTTTACTTCTGTAAACATCGCCAACGTTTGGCCAGAACGTTGGAACCTTCTATATGTTTTTCTTCTTCTGTTATTATTTTACAAAGCAAATCGTTTTTAAAAAATTAAAATAAGATTAAACTAGTATTTGTGAATATTGTGATATTTTCGTGTAATAAAAGATGATTTGTTTTTTCAGGAGCCTGTTGGTGATCGGATTAATTATAACCCATATTTCGATAATAGTCCAGAATTTGAAACGCGTGATGCGGCTGTCGAGTGGTGTAGAAACATTGCCGTTGAGCTTGGGTTTTTCTTGACGATCACTAGTCACAAAAAGAAGTATCAACTTTTGGATTGTGATCGTGGTAAGAAGAAGGAACCTCGTGATTTCAGTTCGGCAATTAGAAGAAAAACAAAGAGAAAAGCATGTGGCTGTGAGTTTCGGTTGTTCCTAGTCCCAAAAAACGACTACGCGTGTTGGGTGGTCGAGACTAGGGTTGAACATGGGTTTCATAATCACATCGATCAGGCATATATGGCTCGATAACTCCCCGATAACGAATGGTGCCCCTATATAATGTTCTCCGAATAGTGTTCGGATCAAAATGATGACCATAAGGCAACCAATCCACCTGCAATTATTACAAAAAAAACGATTTTATTTAATGAAATACAAGTAAAAAAACAAACTGTTAATAATAGTACATAAATAGTCGCTTACATCCTCTGCTGTCAGTGTGTCTAACTGTCTCCTGATAGAACAAAGACGGTCATGAGACCTCGGCTACGGGTACGCGGTCCAACTCTGCGCTCGTGGAGCTTCCCCACCAATAATATCTTTGTGAGCGCGGCTGAAGCATGGAAAATACTCATAAATCCATGCACGGAGTAAAGTCAAAGGCCGCTAATCCCGATCGTGGAGGTACGACTAGCCTCACCCAACTGACGATACAAGTACGTAAGTGTAGCCGACCCCCAGGAGAACGTGTGAACGATATCTGGAGACCTGGCCTCAACAATGTCAAAGGGTCTCAACCTCGATCCACTCTTATCTGGGAACAAACAGCATCCTAGAATCAACCATATAATACATGTCAGCTGTTTCTCCAATGAAGCAGGTGTCTCCCCATCGATAGAATATTAGCAACCCCTTGTGCGGCAATAGCACCATTCTCCCAAAGTGGACTCCCGAGCTCGCAACCTGTCCTACCGATCGAGTCCGCAACCAAACCCCTAAGAGCAACACTCGGAGTGGTGTCATTAACCGTGCACCCCTCAACTGGAATATGCAATATATGCCACACATCATGCATCATGATTGTCATCTCCCCAACGGTAGGTGAAAAGAACTCGTATCAGGCTGCCACCGCTCGACAAATGCTGAAATCAAGGGCGCATCAATGTGCGTGAACATAGTAAAGGGGATATGGTACAAGGACGTTCTACGAAGACGATCCTGTATCGGTGGAGGCAACGCCCTAGCCCACGTCCTCAAACGTGCACAAATCCTCTCTCGTGTCTGACACTTCAGGAGAATTGTATCCCCCCCTCCCAAATCTCCATAGCTACATGTCCACCAAAACTAGGGATAACAGACCCAACAATAGGTCCTCCTGCAACTGGACTTGTGACCTTCCAGCTAAGGTCATCGGCATCCTTCCCCTTCCCCTTTCGACTCTCAACAGTCGATGAACTCCCCTCGCCGCGTATAAACCGCCCACCCCTACCCTTACGTACATTCCAACGATCACCGGCTGTAGGCTCTACAGCTGGATCTCTCTCAAATTCCCGCATAATTGCATCCTGAACATCATCATCGTAAAGAACATCAGAACCCGCCTCATATGTACCCCGGTCATCCTCCTCCCCCTCATCCATCTCCTGATGCTCCCTTGCATCGTACAATCCACCAACCCCCTCATCGTAATCGAAGGCGACGTCGCGGACCGGTCGGCTTCATCCGCGCCTCCCTAGCGAAGTGAAACACCACGTGAGTGGATGTCGCGGACTGAATCCTCGTTGTGTATGCGAAACCCGGGAAGTGTCTTCCCGGCAAATTGTCGAAACCCGGGATGGCTATTCAATACAACAATATTATTTAATAAAATAATTATTAATAATTCATAAATCAATATATTAACCATACAACAATAATTATTAATAATCAAAACATATTACTTATAATTTTTTACTACCTATAATAATAATTATTTATCATCAAAACATATAACATTCTACAACCTACAATATTAATTATTTATAATCAAAACTTACTATTTCTAATTTTCTACAACCTACAATAATAATAATTAAATTAAAACATACTAAATAATATTATATGAATTATTTTTATAAAATATTCAAAAAAAATATCAATTACATTTTATGAAGTAATAAAATAATAACATTTAAATATGAAAATATAACATAAATAACAAAATTAATAATAACAGAAATTTAAAAGAAAAAAAAAATTCGCTGCTTTAACGTTGCTTCCATAGAAGCAACGTTCCAGCCAAACGTTGCTTCCATAGAAGCAACGTTACAGCCAAACGTTTCTTCTGTGGAAGCAACGGACAAGCCAGACGTTCTGGCTATTTTTTTTAAAAAAAAAATTACCTGCGATGCTTCCGCCTCTGCTGCCGCCATCTCCGCCGCTGCCGCCGCCTCCTCTACAGCTTCTTGACGGCGTCTTGCCTCTATAGCCCTAGCAACTGCATCCTCCGTGTGACGCTTGAGTACAATTTTCTTTCGTGGCCTTGGATTTTCTGACATTTTTTTGGTTTAGATGGTGGTGATGGTGGCAGTGGTGGTGGTGGTGGTGATGTTTTTGTGAAGAAGGATGAGAGGGATGGTGAAGAATCTGATGAGATGAAGAATGGTGAGATGAGAGAGAAGATGGTAGGTGAAGTAAATTAAGTAAAAATCAAAAAAGTAAAATAAGGGTATAATGGTCAAAGCATATAATAATTGGGGCGATTTTAAGTAGTTTGGGGGCGATATTTAACAATCCCCTGATTTTTGGTATCTTACATAATTAAACGCACTTGGACTTTGCTATATGCATCCTTACATTAAATGGTACATGCATCAAATTGGTATGTGCATTAAACTATAAAGCAATTGTGTGTGTCTTTTCCTTTTCTTAAAGGTCTATGATGAACTTCTATATTGGTTTTTGATTTTAATATCGACGAGGTAAATGCGTTTCGCGTGATGTTAAGATTTTAATTCTATCAAATGAATTGAGTGAACCACGACAACGATATCGCTTATCCGAGTGTAACGTATGCATCACTAATTTACAAAGTACATTAATAAGTGACGTCTTTGCATTCTCTCGCACATAAAAGAACATATCTATCTATACTAATATATTAAAAGGTTGTTCATACAGAGAATCGCGTCACGCGTGGCTATCCCTTAGAGTGTTGACTTCATCTACTCCACATACAATAAAAAAAATTAGAAAATGCATGGTATAAGATTTGATTCCATGACCTCAAGCTTATATACTAAGGTCTTAACCACTAAACCAAGTAATGTTTGGTGTTATAATTTCAAAGTAAAATACTATTAACTGAAAATTATGATTACCCGGGGCATCGTCCGGGTTTAAAAACTAGTTGTTTATCGAAAGCTGCAAACGAGTTGGATTGTACTAATTTTTTCATCAAAGTTGTCCATAAGAGGTGTAACACAAAAACTAAAGATCGCTTATCCTAAAACACGTGTCAGTTGTCATATATATTTACTTTCATCCCATTTTATATGTTGTTTACATAGATATTTATAATTAATATAAGCGTGTCACTTTGGATTGATTATATTTTCATGAAAAAATTAATATATTTAAGTACTTATACTAGGTACTAAGCTTGCATGAAAAGGTATAAATAATGAATATTTTTCTAAATTACAACCTAGCAAACAGGGTACTATATCTGAAGTTTGTTTGACAACATCGTATGTATGAAAAGAATATCTCCATAGACGAAATTTTAGTATGAGATTGGAGGGTGAAGTGGAAGATTGGCAAGTGACCAAAACGTTAACATACTTATATGATGTAAGTGTTATAAATTCAATTACATTATTGATTCAACAAAGTTTTCATGAAAGGAGCAGTCTAATTAAAAATCGTGAGCATGTGGAGGACCATGATAATGTGGACCATGATCTAGCCTCAGTGCACAAAACCCCCGTCTACGTGGGCCCATAGAATGAGCCATGCTGCAAGTAGAACATAATGCATGAAATTGGATGCATTTTTGGTGGGGGCCATTTTGAAAAGATTTCTATGATTGGCTATAAAGTTCAAGAAATATGTTTATAAAAATAATTAGGATTCTTTTTGGGCGACCTCATATTTACAAAACTGTTCTTGGGAAAAAACAAGGTATATTGACATATGCTGAGTCACAAACTTTTATATGTGGCTTACCACACCATTAGTTGATGGTGTAGCCACTTTACATATAAGATAATTAATCACTTATTAGGGGTTACGAAGATGATCAAATGGGATTACCGTAATATATAAGGGTTACTCTAATGGAAAAATGGGGTTACTTTTATTAACAAGTAGAATAACTCTTTTGATAGCCAAAACAAAATAATAGAGTTACTTAAAGGAACAAATGAGGTTACTTTTTTTTAATTGATTGATTTTACGTATATATTGAGCTGAGGTTCTTGTATGGGCGTAATAAGGTTACCTGTGTATATGAGGGTTCTTGTATGGATATAATAAGGTTACGCTTTGTGGTATATTAGAGCTACATGTATTGAATAAATATATGTTTTTAATACTACAAACGTGTACCACACCATATATTGTTATGTGGATGACCGCACACAAAACTTGCTGATTGGGGTTATTTGTTCTAGGGTTACTTATATCAGTATATGGGGTTACATGTAATTGTTCTAGGGTTCTTTAACACTCTCTTATAATTTTTTAGATTTATTTATATAAATTGAAAGAATTTGTCTTAAGATAGTTAACTTATCTTTTAAATACGCGCCACACAAAAGATTAGTTGATTGACATATTATCCCTTACATTCTATCATGATTTATAAAATTACGAGTAAAAATGTCTGAAATATCTCTTATTTTATAGAAAACGGCTAGGAAAATAACTCTTTTCTTGTAAATATGACAACCAAGAAAAATTAAATTCATCAATCTCACCATCCTATTGTCCTTTAATGCAGAACCTCTTACTCAAGGCCAACTAGATATTTTTTATTTTTTGGCTTGGGGAATGGGAAGTAAAAGCCACCTTTGATTTTGCTTTCTTCTTTGGTTGTTTGCAGGGATGGGCAGCGGAAAGAACAAATCTACATAATGTGTCCCTTATGCCTTAGCTGGTGGTATGGTGTCCACCTCAATATTCTTATCAATTTTCCCCTTCTCATGTTTTTTTAATTAATATATTCCTTCTAGGAATTATTTCTTACCTTTCAAGTTCTTACTATTGACTAAACATTGATTTTTTTTTCATGGATTATGAAATTAAGTTGTCTATATCTACTTTTTCTGAAAGGATAATTAATAAGTGATATTGAAGATCTGCAATCAAATCTTTTCTATATTACTGTTCTTCGTGACTCTCAGTATAAAAACTATTCTTAAGGCTGCAATCCAGTTCTTTAAACTTTTGGTGGAGTTGGTCAGTTCAGCATGGTGTGAGGGGAGTGATAAAGTATGAATTCTTGAGGTTTTATCATCCGCTTAAACTTTTTGGTTATGTTGTTTCTTTGACATTATCTTACACCAAAAATTTCAAACTCAATATGTCGGAAAGTTTTTATCATCTAGGATCGTTTCCGAATTATGTCTCTTGAGTTATGTGGTTGTGTTTAGAATTATACAAACTTTTCATTATAATAATTCTTCTTGTTGAACTCCATTTATATGAGTAAAACATATGTTTGAGTTGTTTTATTGTAGTTTCTAGACAAGAAAAAAGAAAACACCCACCTCATAAGGCCTATTGCAAATTTGTTTCCCTTCCTTTTATTCTTCTCTCAATGTTCAGTTTAAGACGAAATAAGATCTCCAATGAGGTGTTCAGACTTCTGATAGTCTAGTGCACTTAATCATGCAAGTATAGTGGTATGTGGTCTCCATTAGATGTTTAGCGCTAGTGGCTATCGTTGTTGTTTACATGTCTAATTTTCAAGTTTATAAGACTAGTGAGAGTAGTGTTTAACATTATATATATATATATATATGTGTATATATATATATATGTGTATATGTGTGTGTGTGCAGCTGCGCTACATTGCCAATTAGTTTCAAGATGAAGTCCTATTTCGCCTTTGTAAGTGACCAAAATCTCCTCATTTTCGACACACTATTGAACAATCTACTAGAGGAAGAAAGCATTCAACGAGAAAGGAAAAGATATCAACTTTTGGGAGCCGATGAATCATAAAAGTAAGGTATTTCTTTTACTAATCTAAGCCTTAGAAACTAAGGTAAATAAGTAATGTACATGGATGCCAAATGGACCCAAATCGCTACCCTGGAGATCTTACAAGTCTCTCAGAAAAAAATTGACTACATGTCTCATAATTAGCTACCACAACTCCACCCAATTTCTGAGCAAAAATGGGGATACTGAAATGTTTATACAGGCTCTATAATGGTATCAAAGTGGATAAAAAAGAATCATATAAACACCTCACTGTTATAATTATATATAAACAGCATCAACAGGAAGTGATGTAGTTCTGTAAAGAGCACTTGGTAACAGTGAACCAGTGAAGTTCTTTGTATGACCCAAATGTTGTGTGGTATAGGAACCTTCCATCGCCTCGCAATTTCGAACCCTTTGGATTCTTGAAATGGGGCAGCTCTTTGAAAAATCTTCACTTTTTGCATTGTGTACACTTTCAGACTCTGACAGCAAGATCCTTCTTTCGTGTTCTAATAATAGATTAAGGTGTAAAGATTGTGAGAACGTGTCATCTGCTTGATCTTGATCTCCTTCATGACAGGATCGTGGGGTTGAAGATTTCGATGAAATCCCGAGCTGATGATCCTTGACTTCCCTCAACTCTAGTTGGTATTTGGCTTTAAGCCATCTGAGCTCCCACTGAACTTCATTTTCACAATCATTTGTGAGGGGATTGTGCAATGAGTCGGGGACAAATGTGAAAGAATGTGAACTAGCAAGATTTTTGGTTAAGCTTCTTTTATTTTCATCCTTAGGCAAACTAGGTTGTGCTAACTTTTCATGCTCTTCATCAGAATGGATTCCTCCTGAGCCAAGTGAGCTACATTCTAGACTTTCACAACGACCACATGTTTCAGAGTGATTTGCACCATTATCTTGGCATGAAGTGGCTAGTTTTGAAGCTTCAACTCCATGATGCTCGGGCTCGGACTCGGACCCTTCAACTTGAAAAGTGATCTCTTCAAACCTTCCATGAATAGCGGCAGCACAACCGTTAGGACACTGAAAAAATGTTGGGTTAAAGGCTCCAGGGTTGGTTGACAAAAAATCCATCAAAGAACCAATCGAGGTATGGGTAGAAGCGCAATTTTGACACAATTTCATATCAGAAAAGCAGGTACTTTCTTCAATTCCGGGACCTTTTTTCCAGTTAGGTACCAAAGCGGCTATCTCCCCATCAATCATATCAGCAATGCTAGTTACATCTTGGTCAGTAATTTCAAGCTCTGCAACCATTTCGGTGGCAACGCTTAAAGCTGTATCCAACTCAATGTCAAAAGGAAAATATATATTCCGTATGCGTCCTGTAGGAAGAAATAATTTGACATGTTCAGATTCATACAAGCACAAAAAAAAAGATGGTGTACTTAATGAATATAGTGAGAGAAGGACCTTCTTTATCAGCTATTCTAAGTCGTAAAAGATGCTGCCATCTTCTCTTTTCTTCCCTTTAATAGTTATGTCAACATCTGGAGAATGGTCATCGTCCTGCTGTTCAAATAACTCGATACCAGAACTCTCAATCTCACTGGGATTATACCCACACTCATAGGATTCCAAATCAATGCCATTGGAGTATCCATTATAATAAGAGCTGTCACTGAGACTGTTGTAATGTTCAAGCAAAGGTTGTCTGATTAAAGAACCAAGACCATCAAACTCACTTACGCAATCAGTTAACCTCGAATCATCTTCATAATCATCAATTTGGAGAAACGGGTCATTTAAAAGTTCTCTTGCTGACAGCCTTGATGAGACAGTTGCCAGACACTTTTCGATGAATTGCCGCACTTCTGGATCTTTCACTTTGTACAAGGCATTTGGCTTCTTACCCTAAAAATATTAGTAGCATATGAATATGGGTAAGAACGTGCTTGGCAGCTTGGGTCCCTTCTTTAAAGCATAAAAAAATGTAGAGATATAAAAGAGGATGTGTTCATGAAATCAGATGATAGGTTTTTGTTGTAGAACCAGATTTCTTACAGATATAACTTTCTTGTAGATTTGAGCAGGATTAGAACATTCACTGTATGGATACTCAAAAGTGACCATTTCCAGTATGCACATCCCAAATGAATAAATGTCAACCAATTCATTGTACTCTTCTTCATAGACTTCCGGGGCCATAAATTCCGGGGTTCCTGAATAGTCAAAAATTGTGGAAACACACCATTAAGTCTTATATTATCGTAATCAAACCCACAACTTCTGTACTCCCCAAACTTTAAAAGTTATAATGACCAAATAACGTCAAATTTAGCTGTGTCACAACTGCATGATATAACATAGCCTCAATTCTTGAAGTACAACTTGATCAATCTCAAGAAGTGAAGCATCAAATTACACAAAACAAACAGCAAGAGTACTGATGTTGACAACTAGGAGAAAAAAACAAGCTGAGTATGCTCATGAGCTACTCGGCTTGTATGTTGTCTATGCTCGGTACTTGAGACCTTAGCAAGCAAGTGCTTGCAGAGATTCAGTGAGAAGACCTTAATAAGAGTTCCACTTTTTCACAAAATGCTTAGGAAGATTCTCAAGTAATAGAACTTGTTAGCAATATAAATATTTACTTTGTTGCAACTTGTTGCTCGAGCTCATAAGGAGCTCAGCTGAGCCTCGAGTTTAGTTCCAGGTAAAGCCAAGAATTGATTTAGATATTTTAAGAAGAGCCAAGCTAACCCAAACTCGAACTCAGTTCGATTATCACCCACCCTAATGAGAACCAGTCAGTGAGCTGTGGGGTTTAGGCAGTCCACTAACATACCCCAATCAACCATCATTTTCCCTATACATACATAGAACAATGACAACGCGGTGTCACAGAATGCACTTCAGGGAAATAAGTTCACAAGTCTGCAAACCATCCAAAAACAGACAAAACTACAAAGAGCTATGATAGGAAGATGATAGAGGTAGCAATCGCGTACCGACACAATGAGCAGCATGAGATTTCCTGAGGATTGCAGCCAAGCCAAGGTCACCAATCTTCACCTCCCCTTGGTTACCATTCACAAAAATATTATCACATTTAAGATCTCTGTGAATCACTGGTGGGTCATGGCTGTGTAAATAAAATAGCCCTTTTAAGATCTGCCTACACCAGTGCTTCACTGCCCTGATGTTTACTCTCCTATGCTTCAACCTATACCTAATCAAAATAAATATGCCAAAAAATAAAAAATTGCAAAATTGTCCACAAAAAAATTGAAAAAAAAAATTGCTCAGAACTTAGAGAAGTTGACAAAAGATGACTTACTGTCTTAAAGTGCCAGAAGTGAACATTTCAGTAACAAAGTTGATATTCCTTTTAGCTGTATCAACCCAGGAAGTGTAGAACTTCATAATATTCTTATGTTTCAATGTTTTTAGTAGGTGAATCTCACAGTACAACCTTTCCAGATCTTCTGGACTTTGAAGAAAATCATAAAGTTTTACTTGATTCCAAGCAACTTCTATACCTTCATACTCATCAAATGCTCTATAACTGTCAACATAACCAAAAAAAATCATGACTTAAGATCCAATCAATCTACAAATCTAACAAATACCCATCTGATAAAAATTACCCAATAACCCAAAGAAATGGTTTTTAATGAGTAGTTACATCAAATTAATACTCATTAGCAAGATTACTGAAAAGGGTATAATGATTATTGATGAAATTAAAGAGTACAAGTTCAGATTTCATACACTATCTTGGAAGCTCCTTTCCCAAGGATTTCATGGTACTGCAAAAAAAATCCCAGAAAAAGCAAAAATTAGGATTAAAACCCAGTGCTCAAAATGGGAAAAATTAAAAAAAAAACTCAAAAAGAAAAAAAAAACTATCATTTTTTTGCTTACTCTGCCATATCTTCCAGTTGGGTCAACTTCAACGAACTCAGAGCACTCATCTTCAAGATTTGAAAAACCATTCATTCTCCAATAATTGTTTATCAATTTAAACCTGTATTTTTTCTCACAATATTTTTCTTCTATTTATCTACAAAAATGTAACAACTAAAAATATTGTTTTGTAAAGGATTTCTGGGTTCCCCTACTAGAAAGGTTATAGCTTTAACACCACAAATTAGAAATACCCGCTTTTTTTTTTTTTTTTTTTTTTTTATCTAGAGTTGGATCAATCATTCATGTGATGAGAAAAAGGAAGATAGAGAAAAGAAAAGAACAACGTTATGCAACACATTTACAGAGCTACCCACCTCCAACCAGGGAACATGACAAGCAAGAGAGAGAGAGAGAGAAAGAAGTTGTGAATCAGTTTTAATTTTGTGTGTGTTTGGTTAATCCCTTTTTTTACTCTCTTTAACTTCCGTGGAAGTGTATGTATACTTTCATGTACCTTTTTTCTCACAAATTATGAGAGTGATTATAGTATAAAATGAAGGGTTGGTCCCACTAACATGTTGTAGTATTGCACTATTGCTACAATGCTAGTTATTGCTTCTTCTTTTTTTAAGGCTAGTGTTGCTGGTATTTGATTCTAGATCCGTGAAGTGTTTGGACTTTGGACCACAATGGAAGATTTTCTGAAATGATGTCAAAATAGAAATTTATCATTTTGTGTTGTGCAAAAAAATAATTTTGTAGTCTGATATTCATGTAGGCTTGGATGTGAATTAGGTGCTTTGTACGAATGAGTCGCTGAATTTATAAGCCGGTTTTTTTATAGTCACTGGTTCATTAGCTACCGTAACTCATAAGTGGCTACCCTTTTTAGCTACTTATGAGTTTGTGAAAGCTTTAGCTACTTATGAGTCGGCAAAAGCTTCAACTAGTTGTGAGTAGCTAGGAAATGTTACAATTCATGAGTATACACGACTATTGGACAACCTTAGTTTGGAGCATAAACTGCATTATGGCAGCCCCAAACGGCAACATAACCTACACTTCTATTATGCCATGATGGTCAACAGTAATCCACGATTCATACAACATTCATCCAAACCTATATCCAACATTCGTTCAACTGTCACAAATTTTTCACAAAAAGAAAATCCACATATCAGTCAAAGTGCATGAGTCCTTAGATACAATTGATCCATTACAATAAAACATACTTCCGCTATTTTTTTTAAGGAATAATTGATAGGAATAATTCCACATTTGGCCGGTATGCTCAAAACAGTCCCACTATCAATCAATCTCAAAAAAATCCCACCTTTGCACATCACCTTCTCACAATGGTCCATAACCTATTAATAACCGATTTATCAGGTAAAGTTTGACACGTGTCATTTTTCTATAGGTCTAGAGTTTTAAATTATATATTTCATAAAAAAATATCTCTTCCCTTTCTCTTCTCACCCAGCCACCAACGCCTCTCATCCCTATTACGCCCTTCTCTCTCCTCCACTCCATTGTCCTTTATCTCTCCTCCCCCTTGCTAACACCCTAGCCGACCACCAACTGCATCTCCACCAATGTCTCTCTCTCCCCCTCTCCGATCCACCACGTTTTACACCCCTCCACCGATGTTCCTCTCTCCTTCTCTCCACCACGTTTTCCAACTTTCTCTCAACTCTCATCCAGCCACCAACACCCGTTCTCTCTCCTCGTTTTTACTTGTATTGATTTATGCTCATTGGGTCATTTCATCTGATTTGTTTCCTTCATCTCCTTGATCAAGTGAATTCAATTTATTTGTTGATTCATTTAAATTCAATTTATTTGTTGATTCATTTAAATTCAATCAAGTTGCAAAATTGATTTTTAGAAATTCAATCATGCGAATAATTTTGTGCGAGAAAGAGAGAAAGTTTGAATTGATGTGTGGATGTGAGTGATAACTTAGTGGTGGGTTGGTTTATTTTCGGGTGGTTGGTGGGTTTTGGAGTGGGTGGGGTGTGATTTTGTGGTGGTCGGGTGGGTTTTAGGGTGAGTGCGAGGAAGGATTTGATGGTGGGGGGGGATGAATTTCGGGTGATGGACGAGTTTTGTGGTGGTGATTATGTATTTTAGTTGTGGGTGGGTGGTACTCGTCCGGGGGTGGGTGGATTTTGGGTGGTTGGGTGGGGTTTTGTTGTGGTTGGTGGGGGTTTTGGTGGTGGGTATGAATGGAATTATGGGTGCAGTAGTTGGGTGGTGTTGGGGTATAGTCAAAATCGCGATTCTACTTTAAATCGGAAGGGTCTCTCATAATCGGATCGTAAAATCGTAAGATTCTATGAATTTTGCGAGAATAAGATACTATGATAAAATATGTAAAGTATATACCAATTTTTCCAGTGGATTACACTAAAATTTCAATTTTAGCCATAATGATAATCATATGAGATAAGAAATGATGCCACGAAGGGAATAAAATAGGTATAGACTATACATGTGTCTATAAGTCAAAAACATATGAATTGATTCAATAAACATATTGCACCAAGAAGAACCGAAGAAGATAGAAGAATCTGTGTGTGCGTGCAAGATGTGAGGGTGAAAATGTGGCTGCTAGGGCTTTAAACAAATGAGATCTTATGGGCCTGGCCCATTTATTTTAATATCCAGCAATATACTTCGATAGAAGGGGTAAATGCAGAATCGTTAAAATCGGTAATAAATAGCGATTTTATCGATTCTACCGATTTTGTACGTATCTATATCCGATTTTCTTCAATTGCGATTCTATGAACGATTCAAATCATTTAGCCCAAGTTAGATCGTAGAATCGTGCGATTTTACGATTAAAATCGCGATTTTGATAACCTTGGGTACAGTCAAGTAGAGGAGAGGGGTTGAGGTTAGGAAGGAGAGAGAAGGAGTTCATATTAAAAAAAAGATTTTAACTTGTTCAATAAGTTTCAAGTAAGAAAACCAAATTTAAGAAAATAAGGTGCGAAGGTGGGATTATTTTGAGATTAATTGAAGGTGGGACTGCATAGAGAATAAGACCACCAAAGGGCGGGATTATTCCTACCAATTCTTTTTTTTAATTGTACCTTTTTTTGACACTATTCATCAACCAAATTTATTAAGCTATCTCGCATCATTATATAAGAAAAAACATATCAAATAGGGTCTTGTTAGATTCGTCTCAATGCAAGGATTCTAAATACTTCATCCTTTCTAAAATAAATGAATTAAACACTTACCATTTTAGGTTGTTTCAAAATAAATGAAACGTTACTTTATTTGGTATTTACTTCTCTCTATCTCTATCCTAATCACATGGTTCCCTGTTTTTCTTTCTCTCTATCTCTCTGATCTCTTAAATCCCCTTCCAATCCCCTATGTTTAATTTGAAACAAAAGGGATAAAGTATCAATTTTTTTATAATTTTTACTTATACGCAATTAGAGATATTGACGTTCAAAGAAAACGTCTCGGCAAATGTTAAAAATACAATAGTGCAATTAAAAGAACAAAGAAAATATATAATTACAACTAATGATTGCCAAATTCTGAAGTCGATGCCTCTGAATTGTTAAAGATTCATCGGGGATTGGAGGCAATCTTGTTGTTGATCCACGTCCCACATCATGTGATAAAATTAAAGAGAAGTAGATGTGAATGGAGATTGTTAATAAGGAGGTGGAATAGGGGAAGTATATGTGAATTGGGATTATCTAGGATGAAGTAGAGGTGATGGAGGAGATGTGAATGAATAAGGCAGGGTGTGTTCTCTTCACTTGAAAAAACCTGAATTTATCTGAACTTAACTTATTAGACCTGATTGACCTTGATTGTCCCTTATTAGAACTTATCATGTAATTGACTATCTTTTCGATATTTACTTATAGACTATTGAGAAATTTAGCGACTTAATTGGAAGATAAAGTAGAAAATAGAATAAACGAGAATGCTTATAAAATACTCCCTCCCCATTATATATTAGTATTTCCCTTTGTTTTCTTCACGATCTCCAAGACATCTCTTTAATCATTAATATCTTCAATTTTGCATTAATAAAATATATAAAAAGTTGATAACTTGAATCGACATATCGAAACGAATCTAACAATATCCCACATGATAATGTCCAGACCTATAGTGCCAATATTAGGGGTGCTCATACATATCCGATCTGGTCGATCCGATCCGATGTTTTAGTTTTCGGATATTTCGGATCGGGTATCCGGTAATTTCCGGGTCGGGTATTTTCATTTTCGGATATCCGAAACATGAGATTTTTTCAGATATCCGATCCGAAATATCCTTTTTCAAGACCGAATATCCGATGATCTTATCCAAAACTTATTTTATTAAATTTTCCTTTGAAAAATTCAATTTTTTAGTTTTCATATATCCGATTCGAAAATTCAGATTCGAATATCCGATTTTTTTGGATCGGATCGAATCGGATTATCGAAATGAACACCCCTAATTAATAAATTTTGATTATAAAATAAAGAGGTAAATTAATAAGAAACGGATAGAGCAGTATCTTCTTCGTTTGGTTAGGTGAAACATTGTACTCTCACGTTTTTTGTCACGCCAGGCGAAAGGGGGAGAAACAAGGAGCACGTTTGGTTAAAAAAATTATACTTTTGTAAATTTATTTGCAAATTATTTTTGAGTGCATTTGTTTGTTATGTTGAAGAATGATTGGTCAAACGTTTCTTGTGAGGGATAACAGTGGTACTAGGTACGCTTCGATAAAGAACACAAAGGTTAACGATAACATCATAACATTGTGGTTGCATGTTTGGATTAAATTTTGTTAGGGTATAGGTTGCATTATATTTGCCATAAAGGTTTTGAAGAAGTTGGAGTTTCGATTTTAGATCATGGTATCACTAGAGTTGCCAGCATCGTAAACTTACATTTATTATTATTAGAACTCATTGAAATTTATAATAATTTATTATAATCTATTATAATTTATTGAAATCTATTAAAACTTATATAAACTTATTGATATTTAAATAAATTTATTTTTTCCAAATCAAATAAGTCAAAAATCAGTTGGACACTATCTTAAAGTGACTTACATATTTGAGTTTCCTAGCTAGCATAAGATAATTGTTTTTCTTGTAATATCAATATAGAACATTGTGATTATTCTCAAAATTATGTCACTCAAACATTTTCCCATATTTAGCTTCTTCAATAATTAGATTAAATCAATTCTCATTAGGGGTGTTCAAAATTACCCGACCCCGCTTGTCCCGACCAGCTGATCTGCTTCAAAGAAGTCGGGTAATTTTCTAGTTATTCAGGTCGGATACCCGACCCGGGAAAAATGCAAGTGTCCGGGTGAGGTCATGAGCCAGTTCTGGGGGATAAACGGGTACCCGACTACCCGTTAGGTTTTTAAAAAAAAAAAAACTATTTTTCAAGAGAACTTAAGACTCATTTCATCATTTCCCACTCATCTCTCTCCTGTCGATTTTCAAGGTATCCTCTCTCCGCTCAATGCAGACTCATCTATCTTCACATCTGTAACAATCTTTGATAGTCTTTATTTTTCCCTCTCCTCCACTTACAACTTACCAGTCACCATTACACCAACAAAAACACCGCACCACACCTCACCTCAAAGCTTAGATCCAACCTTATCTTCTTTGTAGTTTGTATGTATTTTTATTTTTATTTTTGTTTTTGGATGCACTTTAGTTGGACCAATTTGATTATCATTTCATGTGTTTCAGTTCTGAAAATGTCAAAGGAGTTTCTTTTTCCTTTAAAGTTTGGCAAAAGATTATGCTTTGACATTAGTAATTATAAATCAATACTCCTCTCAAACCTTGCTTTCAGCTACTATGCAACCATCATGCATACAATCTACTTATACGGCTATACCATATCAAAATACTGCTACATATTTTGAATGGTATGAGGAGTGAGCGATAGCTCAGTGGTCTCAGTGGTAAGAGCATCTTTTCGAATTTCAAGAGGACTTGGGGATTGATTCTCAAGTCTCAACCTTGACAAGTTGGGATCCCCCTTACTCCCCCAACGTGTCAAGGTTTCTCCTTCCCCAAAGAAAAAAGGAAAAAATAAAATTTGGATGGTCAAACTTCACCATTTTGGTCCTACTTCTAGTTCTAGTCCTACTTCTCCCTTATGCCAGAAACGTAGGGGCTAAGGACTAAGGAGTAGTATCCTAATGGCGCATCAACACAATATTCAGGACCTCCTTATTGGAGGTGACAATCAATTAGTAATTTGAATCTTGCAAGGACGTTACTTGCCCATGGTCCATTCATACTTTAATTGACAACATTCGTCTTCTTCTTCGTCAATTCAACATAAGTGCCATTACGCACGTGTTTAGAGGAGCGTAAAGGACTGTAGATTTTCTCTCTTTAAGAAGGTCACTCCATCTTTACTGCTGCGCTGAATCTTGATCCAGTTTTAGTTATAGCTTTGAATCATTTACTCATCTTAGATTCGTTAAGTCACTAGTACAAAAACAACGATTTGCGTCGGATCCCAGACCATCATTTGCATCGGATCTGGGTCCGACACTACAAGCCTCGACGCAAATCTTACGTAGATGATCTACGTCGGATTAGGACCCGACACAAATCTCTAGCTATATGCGTCGGATGAAGAGCAAAGCGCGACACAAATGCTTAGCCCAGCACCACACCAAGCAGCAACCATGGGCCATTTGCGTCGAATGGTGGACAATATCGACGCAAATAAGGCTTATTTGCGTCGGATATTTCCTTTATCTGATGCAAATTGCCCTATTTAAAAAAAAATTATGAAATCACCCACAACCAAACAGAAACATAAAAAAAAAAATGAAATTCCAAGAACAACAAAGAACAAATAAATAGCAAAGAATTTGTAGAAATCGAGGATGGAAAATCGAAGAAACCAAATAAACAACAAAGCAAGAATTTGTAGAAATACTTGGAATTTCAGAACATATATAATACAACAATTCGTAAAAACAAATCTCTCAATAAATAATAATACGAAAATTCGTATATAACCTAACCCACTCATTTCCAGATTCCAGATTGATCTTCGAATTTGAGAATTTTCCAGATTTTGGAGCTGCTCTCCTTCAATTCTCGATCTTTCTTCTCGTTCTTATAATTCGAACAAAACATTGCAGCAAAATAAAATTTGGGGAAAAGTCTCCAGACAAAACACACAGCGAAATTAAACAGATCACGAGAAATTGAGACACAAATGAAAAATTGAGACAATGACGAAAAAACTAAAAAGGAAAAGAGAATATTTCTCTGCGAAGAAAAATTGAGACACAGATGAAGGAGAAAAAGGCAAAGGAAATTAAAACGTTACCAAATATCAAAATGATTTTCTCATAATTTCGAACATATTAAATCCACCGCTTAAAATCGCTTTAACTTGATTTTCTTTCTTCAACTCGCTTGCTTAGACTCGAGGAAGAGGATGAATTTCCGGCTAACGCCGCTCTCTTCGACTTTTTCACTTCTCTCCAGCAGCAATTGTGATTTTGGTTCAAATTAGAGGAAGCGAGGTGGGAAGTTGGTGGGAGAAGTGTGATTGAAGAAGAAGGAAGAGAGAGAGAATGAGGTGGGGAGTTGGTGGGAGAGCGGCTATGATATTTTTAGGGTTTGTGGAAATAAGGTGTAGCGGGGTGTGGGAGAGTTTGAAATGACTAATAACTCATCAGCGTCGCGTTGGAAATCATAAACAATTCCAATCGTTCTGTAATGATGATTTGCGTCGCGTCTCATGGCCCATCCGATGCAAATCATGGCCTAAAACTGCTTTTGTTCTTTCAGCATTTGCGTCGCGTGCGTATCAGTATCTGATGCAAATCATTTTCCCCCCATTTGCAGTAGTGATTTGTGTCGGATGCTCTAGCCAATCCGACACACATTACTTAAATTTTGCGTCGGATATGTCGTCTATCCGATGCAAATGATTTGTGTCTGACTATCTGCGTCGGCTTCTTAAATGTTCGATGCAAATCCGGGGACGCAAATACGCATTTTTCTACTAGTTAGTGTCTCCCTTGAGAGAAGGAAACCCTAACTTTCCTTTTTATATCTTACCCAAAAAAAATACTGAAATTATTATAATATCTTAATAGATTGATATAAGATCACATGTATGTAGTTTTTTTATGCAAAACAAGTTGTAATCAATAGGGGATACATAACTTAAGCTTCGTGCAAGAAATTGATAATGTATAAGGCTAAAGAGGTGGTGTTTTTAGTAATATTAGTGGAAGCACTTAATTACGAAGGAATCTATGATGGTAAAACCAAGTTATCATATACCCTTATTTTTCTTTTTGAAATTGACCAAGCTAATATATCATTTACTGATCTGAATAACGATATATTATCGAGAGATTAAAAAAATAACGTAGATAATGACAACATTTATGTCTTCTATCCGCTATCTTAATTTTTACACATAGAACTAATTTTGAACTTGTACGATCCGAGTTATTGTATCAATAGAATTAACTTTATGACTTTTGTACGTAAAATTACAAATTGAAATCGCTAAAATTCATGACTAGATTCTTTATTTTATGTATTTCCTTCATATGTTATCATTTATTGTATTTATTTATTTTGAGATGAGCACTATCAAATTGCATTAGATTAGTGGTTAATGACTCATGAATATTCAAACCTGAGATTAAAAGTATAAAACACGTAATGATGATGTTTATTTAATTCCCAATCATAATCAAAGAAACCTCAATATCTTTATTTAGATGAAGTAGATAATAGTATCATTTTACGACTTTATTCGGCAGAACTTTTAAAAGTGTGTAGATTAGAATAAACAAAGTACTTAATGAGAAGTCTAATACTCACCGAAAAAAGAAAGAAAAGGAAAACAAGGGTACTCGTAAATTACAATAAGTATCTAGTACGGTTGATGCGTACGGTTGAAACTGTAGATGGATGCGTGGGCTACTCTAAATAGCTAAGAGTTTGGCAGTCGCATTGAAGTAAAGATCCTTGCCAACTCATATAATGCCCTTGTAGTCTTTCCCAGTCTTCACCCTTCACACTTTCAAAGAGGCAATACTTGTCGTTTACAATTTTGATAAGTATTAGAATTATCAAAAATCATATAAAACAAACTTCACCATAATAATAAATTAGATATTTGGAATGGAATAAGTCCAAGATTTGCGAATTTATTGTAATCAAATATTATAAGTTCATGAGAATAAGTAGTATTTTCTTACACTCTTAATTATATTGATCATGGAAAAGAAAAAAGGTGACGTAATTGATATCAGTCCAACCTTTCTCTACTTAAGATAGTAGTTCATGGAGAAACAAGAATGCATAGTTGTCTTTCTTCAATAGGTGGCAATGGTACACTGATTTCCCCTACTTTTCTTATTATAGCGGGTGCAACGTGCAGACAGTATAGCAAGATACAGCAGCGCAATCAGCAGCACACTCATTATTGTTCGTCGTCTTATTTGTTTGTTACCTTTCAAAAGCTTTATTTCCTTTATTAAATTCATCAAATTTATTACCAACCTTTTCATGTCGCTTGCTAAAGCATTTAATATAATTTGATATCTCATATCTGAAAATTTATTATATATTTTTTAATCTTTCTATTATAAAGCTTTCTACATGACTTAAACTTGGCAAACTTCTCAGCTCATATCTCTTAGATCAATTATATTATGATGGTTTATTATTATTATTATTATTATTATTATTATTATTATTATTATTATTATTATTATTATTATTATTATTATTATTATTGATAGAGATATAACATACTATCCATCGAGCAAATACTTGTTGATAGTCAATATTGATAATATTAGAAATTAAGGACAAAATCACACCATTATGAAATATTATACTATCTCGGTTCTATAAATTTTTCAATGTGGAATATAAAATCTTGGCACTATTTAGAAATAATTAGAATCTTCTAAATTCTTTTCAATATATAAGAAAAACATAGTCATCAAGAAGACCAATCTATTATAACTTCTACAAATTTGTAATTAAAGATATTCATGATATAATATGTGCATTGGGAAACTTGGAAGATGGAAATTGCAAGAACTTTATGGAACATACGAGGTATCTGTTGGAACATTTATAGTGTAATGGGTTTTATAAGCTCATATGGTTCTATACTAGAAGAGGAGGAGGTCTAGTATGCTAAGATTAGAATGCGCAAAATCACATGAATCAATCAAGCAAGTCAGAAGGATGGCCGCGGGTCGCGACATCCATCGCGGGTCGCGACCAGGGCGCCGTCGCGGGTCGCGACCAGGGCACTTTCGCGACTCGCGATCAGTATCGCGGGTCGCGACGTGTATTCTACCTTGGGGCGTGAAATTTTGCGTGGACGGTTTATAACCGTTGTGTTGTTGACGTTATCCTTTTAATGACGATTAAGGATTCTTAATCAGGGGATTAAAGCGTGTAACAACTCTAATCTATGAGGGAATATGAATATATGACCTTGGTCATTCTTATGAGTAGAAGGGGGTTAAAAAAAATCAGTTTTTCACATTCCAAGTCACTTGCTTTGCTTGAGAGAAACCTTGCTATTTTCTCTCTAGTGTTCTTCACAAGCTAAAAACTCAAAGTTCTTGTTGATTCACATAGAAGATCATCTTGTGAATTGTTTTCTCCATTGTATCTCATTATTTATTTCGTGTTAACCCGGTGATCCTAGAGGGGCGAAATTAAACTAATAGGAAAGCGTAGTTTCCGTGCCTTGGAGTGGTATATCCGGTTCCTTTGTTTGATCACACTTCTAACAATCTATTAGTTTAATTTTCTTTCTTTTCGGATATGGCTCAATCACTCAAGGACATGACTATGAACTTCCAATAGTTGGACAAGTTTGAGGGGGTGGGTTATCGAAGATGGCAAAAGAAGATGCACTTCTTGTTGACAACTTTGAATGTGGTGTATGTTCTTTCAACACCCATGCCACCATTCCCGAAAGATGGAGAGGAAGAGTCCGTGGAGACTACAAGGAAGAGAACAAAGTGGGAGAATGATGACTACATTTGCCGGGATCACATCCTTAACTCTCTTACCGACCCTTTGTTCGACCTTTACCAAAACGTGGAGAGTGCAAAGGAACTTTGGGATGCTCTTGAGGCCAATTATATTTCAAAAGATGCTTCAAGTAAGAAATTTCTTGTTAGTAATTTTAATTCATTTAAAATGACTAATGATCGGCCTATTATAGAGCGATTTCATGAAGTTCATCATATTATGAACCAAATAAGATCACATGGTATGGTGATGGATGAGGCTATTGCGGTTGCCTCAATCATTGATAAATTACCACATTCTTGGAAAGAAACTAAGCATTCCTTGAAACATAGGAAGGAAGATATGTCCATGGAGCAATTAGGAACTCATCTTCGTATTGAAGAGGGTATCCGGGCTCAAGATGGGGTTAAGGATACTACTCCTAGTATTCCTAAGTCTACCGTGAATATGGTAGAGGTTGGTGGGTCTAGTGGGACCAAGAAATCCAACAATAATAACTCTAAAACCAACTTTGCAAACAAGAAGAGGAAGACCCTCACTTGTTGGGTATGCAATGGACCTCATCTCAAGAGGGATTGTCCTTCTAAGAAGAAGAAGACAAAGAATGGACAACCTAGTGTTGTTCAAAACCAAGGTAAAGTTGCACATGAAAATGTAATTGAAGAAATGAATTTTGTGGCTATGATTTCTGAAATTATGTTTGTGCAGGTTGATGATTCTTGGTGGATAGATTCGGGGGCCTCTAGACATGTGTGCAATAATAAGCACTTCTTCAAGTCTTTGGAAGAATTGGATGATGGTCCAATCTTGTATATGGGGAATGATTCTACGGTAAAGGCCAAGGGCATAGGCCAAGTAGAATTGTTGTTAACCTCGGGAAAGACTTTAACGCTCCGGGATGTTGTTTATGTACCAGAAGTTAGGAAGAATCTTGTGTCGGGGGGTCTTTTGAATAAATTTGGTTTTAAAGTTGTATTTGAATCAGATAAGTTTGTTGTTTCCAAGGGTGGTATTTTTGTTGGACAATGATTTTATTGTAATGGGATGTTTAAATTTAGTATTAATAATGCAATTGATACTAGTTCTATTTACATGCTTGATGTTTCTTCTCTTTGGCACAATCGTTTATGTCATGTGAACTATCGTAGATTATATGACATGTCTAAGCTAGGTTTAATACCTTCTTTTGATTTAAAGTTAGAGAAGTGTAAGACATGCATGCTAAATAAGATTACAAAGAATCCTTATCCTAGTGTGACTAGACAAACGGTATTGCTTGAATTGGTGCATAGTGACTTGTGTGACTTTCATAGTTCACCTTCTTTAGGAAATAAAAAATATATTGTGACTTTTATTGATGATTATTCAAGGTTTTGTTACATATATTTATTATTTACTAAAGATGAAGCACTAGAAAAGTTTAAGATTTTTAAGACCGAAGTGGAACTTCAACTTAATGGAAAAGTTAAAAGACTTCGGACGGATAGGGGTGGTGAATACTATAATCCTAGCTATTTTTGTTCCATTGGTGTAATTCATGAAACAACCGCCCCATACTCACCTCAAAGTAATGGTATAGCGGAAAGGAAAAATAGGGTTCTAAAAGAAATGGTTAACACCATGCTTTCTAATTTGGGTCTAAATGACGGTTTTTGGGGTGATGCAATTTTAACTGCATGTTATATATTAAATTGAGTTCCTAATAAGAGGAATAAGACTACCCCTTATGAACTTTGGTGTAACAAAAAGCCTAATCTCAATTACCTTAAGGTATGGGGTTGTAGGGCAATTGTCAAATTGACGGAACCTAAAAGGAAAACTTTAGGTGAAAAAGGAATTGATTGCATTTTTATAGGCTATGCGGTACATAGCTGGGCGTGCGCGGATGTGTCGTTGTATGCACCGCACCCGGCCAAAGATAAAATTTCTCCTACTCTCTTCTACACTAAGGTAGTATAGGGGAAGTAGGGGTCGTATCCACAGGGAAACAGGGACGAGTTTAGTACTTAGCGTGATTCGAAACCTAGATTAAGCTAAGGGCCGAGAAACCTAATTACAAAGGGGGGTTTCAAAAGAGATTATAAACAAACTACAACTAACTAACAAATAAATACAATGAGAAATCAATTATGGAAAGATCTTGAATCTGATTAACATCCACTTCAATTCATTATCGATCCTTGAACCTCCAATCTAATTATTTCCATAATTATCTATTGTCGAGAATTAATCTCGTGTTCTCCTTATTCTTAGTTGAATAGCACGATCAGCGTGACTATAAAACCCTAACCAAAGGATAACCTAGTCCGATAGCGTCTAAGTTCAATCCAAAAGCAGCAATAAACACAGAGAACCAATAGACCTGCTAATGTCATACACGCGATAAACATTCAACAGTTGATTCAATTTCCCTAAGAAATAACCAAGATGATCAGCATCTAAATTACTCCCTAGTTTGCTACCAATTGATAAAAGAATAAAACAATCCGATTCTATTCTTAAATCTAGCATTAGATTAATCACACAATCAAACTAGTAACGTTCCTAGCATAATTATGCAATAATCATGGAAAGCAAGCATAGAAATTGAACCATAATCAAGGAAAAGAGAAAGAGAGGAAAGATCTCACAATAACGGTTGAAGCTTCATGTTAATTGATCCAAGAACAGTTCAAGCTACAATCCGATAGCAAAAACCAAATCCATAATTGAAATCCCTAAAAACTAAACTAAGAATTGAAAACTAAAACTAAGAAATGAAAAACAAAGAAAAGAGAAATGAAAAACAAAGAGGAACGAAGAAGGAAAGATGAAAAGAGAATCATGAAGAAGGAAGGATGAGGAGAGGAGTATCCTCTCTCTCCCCTCAAGCTTGCCACTCCAAGGTCTACATTTCAGCTCTCCTCTTCGTACTTCTCTTCCTCCCTCAAAAATTAGGTTTTAGGAAGCATTTAAACCCCGCACAAAATCGTGGCCCCAAGCCGACTAAAGCGTCGCGAGTCGCGCCACTGATCGCGAGTCGCGAAGATCGCACTGCTAAACCGCACACATTTGCTGGCAAAGGCTGTCGCGAGTCGCGCCAATCCTCGCGAGGTGCGAGGGCAGGGCTCGCGAGTCGCGAGCTCCTTCGCGAGTCGCGACGATGCTGCTGGGCAGGCGCTGGCTGGGCTTATCCTGCTTGCTGCGAGCATGCGCGAGAGCTGGATGGGCGAGGCTTGCGATGCTTGGTGCTGCTGTGTGCTGCCGAGCTGCTGGATAGCTTTGAGCTTGGCTTGGCGAGCTTGTGGTGATGCTTAGCTTGTGGTGATGCTGGGTACTTTGCTCGGCTCAAATGCACTTCACCTTGGGAGCTCGGAATACATGACATTAACACAACTTATCTCGCAACACTCCGAACTTCCGCTAAGAGTTAAATAAAACACGAATGTTAACAATTACAATCAAACCCTTAGCAAAGTGCACCCAAAGTAACGTAAATACTACGTATAACTTGAGCGTATCAAATACCCCCACACTTGAACTTTACTCGACCTCGAGTAAACTCAAAATGAGGATCACCAAATAAATCATCACCCAAGCTAACGACACCAACCTACACTCCCCATCAACTACATCATCATCATCACATCTTAACAACATCCGCTCAAAAACCTAAACGTAAGGGACGATGATTCCCCCACACTTAGATTCGAGCTCACCTGAAAAATACAAAGACGCGACAACAATAATCACCAAACGACAACCAAAATGTGAACTCAAATCCTGAAGGATCTCAAAGGAATTGAACTCCCTCCAACGCCACAATCCAAATGACAACTCGCCTAAAACCTCAAAAGATAAACTACTACTACTATTACAACCAACCTATATAAGCAAGCCATGGAACAAAGACAGAAAGGGATAAATTCCATGCTTACTCCCAAAAACAATCAACCAAAAGAAAGTGAAAGCCAAAATAAATAGATCTTCCCAAAACAAAGGATGAATTCACTAACCCAACCCGAAAACGCTTTCCACCTTATGACACCGTCTCCGGCAAATGAGTTTTCAAAGTATATAATTCTCTCTTAATCTCTCATTTTGCCTAGGAGCCCTTTCGGGTTTTCATCCTAGCTTCACACATTTCTTTTTGGTTGCACCTCACCATCTTACCCGCTCAATATAAGCCACTTTTTTGCATAGGTTGCCCTTTCGGGTTTTCAACCTATCCGGGCCCCCAATTTTTGCCCGAGTCGCCCGCCCTTGCGGGTTTTCAACTCAGCGGGTTTCATTTCATCACCATTTTTTTTTTTTTTTTTTTTTTTTTTTTCATTTTTTTTTTTCATTTTTCCAAATTGAAAGTAATAAATACAACATAGTAATAAATACAACATAGATACATGAGAATGAGAATACCCTCCCCCCTACTTAAACTACACATTGTCCTCAATGTGACGACAATTAGAAGAAAAAGTAAAATGAAAATGGGGGGGAAAATGGAAAATCGGGCACATCGAAGATCGAATGCTCAAGACTCATGACCAAACAATCCGTCAAACTCAAATTTCTTAACAACACCAACTCAAATCTCCGAAAGTAACTCACAACCCTCTCCCTCGAATCACTCAAACAAATGGCAAATTCAAAATTTTAAATTCTTGAGATTTGCACCTAGCTTAAGAGATCGAAAAGATACAACAATCTCACCGTTCCAATTTCGCCAACTCCTAGCGGTTGAACTCTTCCCAACGGGTTTTCTTTTGTGGACTTGGGCTCAAAGTGGATTAAGATTTGTTGTGGTTCTTTTGAGTAGGTGGGCGGTGGGTGAAAGAAAATTTGTTGTGGTGGTGGAAATTTGATAAGAAATAAAGGAAAGAAAGAAAATAAAAAGGGTCTCGGGTTGCCTCCCGAGAAGCGCTGTTGTTTAAAGTCGTTAGCTCGACTTATTACCTTAAGCTCAATCATTAGGTTGTGCTCCATGTGTGACAATGGTGGTTCCATGTCAATCTCCACTTCAAATATACCGCAAAATTGATTGAGAAGGACTCTTGCAATGCATTGTTAGTGCCTAGCTTACTACATCATGGTTGAGCATATAACATCAGATTATATCCAAAACCTAGCATTAAGTCAACAACAAACATCAACTAGTAGTACTCCTAGCTAATCCAAGTCATGACCATTAATATCAATAATTAAAGCTAGACAATAACCAAACAATAAGCCGTCAAAAGCTTCAATCAATCATTCCCAAGATAGTTTAAGCAACAAGTTCCATGCTTCTTGTCCAAAATACGAAAGTGAAATACATAGAGCTCAATGGAAGATGAAAACTAGAAACTCAAACAAAAAGGGAATTCTTTATATGAGTGGCCAATCAAAAACAAAGAGCACAAGCAATACCATCCAAAAATCACGCAAAATACAAACAAGTAACACCGTTTCCCCGGCAACGGCGCCAAAATTTGGTGCGGGCGCGGATGTGTCGTTGTGTGCACCGCACCCGGCCAAAGATAAAATTTCTCCTACTCTCTTCTACACTAAGGTAGTATAGTGGAAGTAGGGGTCGTATCCACAGGGAAACAGGGACGAGTTTAGTACTCAGCGTGATTCGAAACCTAGATTAAGCTAAGGGCCGAGAAACCTAATTACAAAGGGGGGTTTCAAAAGAGATTATAAACAAACTACAACTAACTAACAAATAAATACAATGAGAAATCAATTATGGAAAGATCTTGAATCTAATTAACATCCACTTCAATTCATTATCGATCCTTGAACCTCCAATCTAATTATTTCCATAATTATCTATTGTCGAGAATTAATCTCGTGTTCTCCTTATTCTTAGTTGAATAGCACGATCAGCGTGACTATAAAACCCTAACCAAAGGATAACCTAGTCCGATAGCGTCTAAGTTCAATCCAAAAGCAGCAATAAACACAGAGAACCAATAGACCTGCTAATGTCATACACGCGATAAACATTCAACAGTTGATTCAATTTCCCTAAGAAATAACCAAGATGATCAGCATCTAAATTACTCCCTAGTTTGCTACCAATTGATAAAAGAATAAAACAATCCGATTCTATTCTTAAATCTAGCATTAGATTAATCACACAATCAAACTAGTAACATTCCTAGCATAATTATGCAATAATCATGGAAAGCAAGCATAGAAATTGAACCATAATCAAGGAAAAGAGAAAGAGAGGAAAGATCTCACAATAACGGTTGAAGCTTCATGTTAATTGATCCAAGAACAGTTCAAGCTACAATCCGATAGCAAAAACCAAATCCATAATTGAAATCCCTAAAAACTAAACTAAGAATTGAAAACTAAAACTAAGAAATGAAAAACAAAGAAAAGAGAAATGAAGAACAAAGAGGAACGAAGAAGGAAAGATGAAAAGAGAATCATGAAGAAGGAAGGATGAGGAGAGGAGTATCCTCTCTCTCCCCTCAAGCTTGCCACTCCAAGGTCTACATTTCAGCTCTCCTCTTCGTACTTCTCTTCCTCCCTCAAAAATTAGGTTTTAAGCATTTAAACCCCGCACAAAATCGTGGCCCCAAGCCGACTAAAGCGTCGCGAGTCGCGCCACTGATCGCGAGTCGCGAAGATCGCACTGCCAAACCGCACACATTTGCTGGCAAAGGCTGTCGCGAGTCGCGCCAATCCTCGCGAGGTGCGAGGGCAGGGCTCGCGAGTCGCGAGCTCCTTCGCGAGTCGCGACGATCGCCGGCGGGCGCGCCGGGCCGGGCTTGTCCCTCTGCTGCGAGCATGCGCGAGAGCCGGATGGGCGAGGCTTGCGATGCTTTGGTGCCGCTGTGTGTCTTGCCGAGCTCTTGGATAGCTTTGAGCTTGGCTTGGCGAGCTTGTGGTGATGCTTAGCTTGTGGTGATGCTGGGTACTTTGCTCGGCTCAAATGCACTTCACCTTGGGAGCTCGGAATACATGACATTAACACAACTTATCTCGCAACACTCCGAACTTCCGCTAAGAGTTAAATAAAACACGAATGTTAACAATTACAATCAAACCCTTAGCAAAGTGCACCCAAAGTAACGTAAATACTACGTATAACTTGAGCGTATCAATAGCAAAGCCTATAGGTTTTATGTCATTGAGCCAAATGATTTTGTCTCTATCCATACCGTGATAGAGTCAAGGGATGCAATATTTAATGAGACTTGATTTTCATCGATTCCAAGACCAAAGGACATGATACCTAGTACTAGTTCCAATGTTGTGGATGACATTAACAATGATCATGATACTACGACACCGGAAATTAGGAAGAGTAAAAGAATTAGAAAAGAGAAATCTTTTGGACCGGATTTTCAACTATATTTAGTTGAAGGGTCAAGGGAGTCGATTGTGACTCAAATTTCATATTGTTACAATATGGAGGAGGATCCTAGGACCTTTGATGGCTATGAAGTCTCATGATTTTGCTTTCTGGAAAGAGGCAGTGAATGATGAAATGGATTCAATAATGGGAAATCATACTTGGATTTTAGCTAATTTACCTCCCGGATGCAAACCTTTAGGTTGTAAGTGGATTTTCGTAAGGAAAAGGAAGATCGATGGAACCATACTAAAACATAAGGCCCAAGTTAGTGGTCCAAGGTTTTAGGCAAAGATATGGTATCGATTATTTTGACACTTATGCTCGGTTGCTAGAATAGCTACCATTAGACTTTTGATAGCATTGGCTGCGATTCATGGTCTAGTAATTCACCAAATGGATGTCAAAACTGTCTTCCTTAATGGTGAATTGGAGGAGGAAGTGTACATGAATCAACCTGAAGGTTTTGTAGTCAAAGGTCAAGAGACTAAGGTTTGCAAATTAGTTTGATCTTTGTATGGGCTTAAACAAGCACCTAAGCAATGGCATCAAAAATTTGATGAGGTCATTTTGTCTAGTGGGTTCAAAATAAATCAGTCCGATAAGTGTGTATATAGTAAATTTGATAATAACAGTAATGGAGTTATAATTTGCTTATATGTTGATGATATGCTTATCTTTGGGGACCGATTTGGAACAAGTGGAAAAAACCAAAGTCTTTCTCTCTTCTAGCTTCTCCATGAAAGATTTGGGTGAAGCGGATGTTATTCTAGGTATTAGAATAATGAGAGGTAAAGGGTTAATTTCTTTATCACAATCTCATTACATTGAGAAAGTGATTCAGAGGTTTAATGAATCGAACTCGACTCATTTTGCTACTCCGATGGATCCTAGTGTTCACTTGGTTCCGAGTAGTGGTACTCCTATTTCACAATTGGAGTATGCAAGCTTAATTGGAAGCTTGATGTATGCTATGACTAGCACTCGTAGGATATAGCTTTTGCACCGGTAAACTCAGTAGGTATACTAGTAATCCTAGTATGTTGCATTGGCAAGCATTGAGAAGAGTGCTAAGGTATTTGAATAAAACCTTGGATTATGTCATAACTTACAAAGGAGAACCTTCTATTCTAGAAGGTTACTCGGATGCTAGTTGGATTTCCAATAAGGAAGATTATTCATCCACAAGTAGATGGGTGTTTCTTCTTGGAGGAGGTGCTATTTCATGGGCATCCAAGAAGCAAACATGTATAACGGATTCAACTATGGCATCGAAATTCATTGCATTGGCATCTTGTTGCCAAGAAGCGGAATGGCTAAGGAATGTGTTGAGTGAGGTTGACTTGTGGGTCAAACCTATGTCACCTCTTGCTATTCATTGTGATAGTGCATCAACCATAGCTAAAGCTTATAGTGAAGTCTACAATGGTAAGTCAAGGCACATTGGAGTTAGACATAGCTATGTGCGTGAAATGATAAGGAATAGTTGTATAACTATTAATTTTGTTCGGTCTAGTTTGAACTTGGCGGATATGTTTACTAAACTGTTGTCAAGGGAACTAGTGAACAAAATGAACAAAGGGATGGGTCTTAAGCCTATTGATCAACCTTTAGCTAAGAAAAACTCAATTTGACGTCTAATACAACGTTAGATCTCGAATTTAATGAGGATAGTATTTTTCTTAAAGGTTGGAAGCACTTGTGTTATATACATCCCGAGGTTAGTGCTTGTTACTACAATGAAAAGAGGTTGAATTAAGTTTCTTAATAAGTATTTGATAAGTGCTCAATTGTAGGAGCATGTGCGTAAAGATTTACCTATATAAGCTAGAGGTTTGGTCGCTTCACCAAGCCTAAGGCTTGACTTGGAATGCTTATGAATGGATATGGACACCAAGGCGTCATAGGTGTCGGAGGTTAAGAACTAAGTTTATGCTTATGTGTATTAGTATCTTCAATGATTTGTGGTGGTTATATGATTCAAAGCTTTGTCTATCATTATGATCGAAATTGTTGTAAAGTTATTTTTACTAAGTGGAGATTCAATCGTAAGATATTTCCATGATGTATGAGCATGTTCTGTTTGTGATTTATAGCAAGTAGGAAAACTTTTCAACATTACCCTATAAATGGGAGGAGGATTGTTGGAACATTTATAGTGTAATGGGTTTTATAAGCTCATATGGTTCTATACTAGAAGAGGAGGAGGTTTAGTATGCTAAGATTAGAATGCGCAAAATCACGTGAATCAATCAAGCAAGTCAGAAGGATGGTCGCGGGTCGCGACCAGGGCGCCGTCGCGGGTCGCGACCAGGGCACTTTCACGACTCACGATCTGTATCGCGGTTCGCGACATGTATTCTGCCTTGGGGCGTGAAATTTTGCGTGGACGGTTTATAACCGTTGTGTTGTTTACGTTATCCTTTTAATGACGATTAAGGATTCTTAATTAGGGGATTAAAGGGTTTAACAGCTCTAATCTATGAGGGAATATGAATATATGACCTTGGTCATTCTTATGAGTAGAAGGGGGTGAAAAAAAAAATCAGTTTTTCACATTCCAAGTCATTTGCTTTGCTTGCGAGAAACCTTGCTATTTTCTCTCTAGTGTTCTTCACAAACTAAAAACTCAAAGTTCTTGTTGATTCACATAGAAGATCATCTTGTGAATTGTTTTCTCCATTTTATCTCATTAGTTATTTCGTGTTAACCCGGTGATCCTAGAGGGGCAAAATTAAACTAATAGGAAAGCGTAGTTTCCGTGCCTTGGAGTGGTATATCCGGTTCCCTTGTTTGATCACACTTCTAACAGTATCAGCATACGTAATAGGATACGAGAAGTGGTAGGAGACCCTGTTATTTGCACTAGAGATGACAAAAAAAGCTCTATATTGTAGAATACTCCCTTAGTATTTTTTTGTCTTTCTCACTTGGAATATTGACACTATTTATAGTTAGAGAGAATCTTCTAAATTCTTTTCAATAGTCATTAAAAAATATAATCATGTGGGGTCTTGTTTGATTCGTCTCAATGAGTAGTTTATTAATATTCAATTGTTATATTTTTTTACTAATATGTAATGAAAGATATCTAAGGTCAAAGAAGCGCATTGACATACGTGCACTGTAAAAGTAGGAAAGATTAAAAAATACAGAGGGAGTATTGACAATCAACAACCTATTAATATTTTTATCCAACCTACTTGCTTTTGTAAGCTTCTTTTTTCCTAATTCAACATTTTACATCATCCATAGTTTTTTTTTCCTTTTCTCTCTTGACCTCAGCAAAAAATCTTATGGAGGTAAGTTAAGGTAAGTTCCAATTGGTTCACATTAGTTCTTAAATTGGTCTAAGAGCTACTCATGTTTGATTCACAATTATGATAAATTCAAATAAGTCAGATTTAAGTGAAAGTAACTCAGCCTATGTACGTGTTTATTCAACTAAAATTAACTTATCTAAAATTTTTGGATCGTGTGGAATTATTTTGAACTTATTGAATTGCAACTTGTTGGAACTATTATGCAAGTTTGAATAAGAATTACTAGTAATATTATATTATATTTTTTTTAAATAATTAATTAATAAAAATTGATAAATAATAAACATTGATAAGTAATAGACATTGATAAATGGTGATAAATATAATACTTTAAACATTATGACTATATATTACCATATTTTAAATTGATATTAATAAATATTATTCCCTCTGTTTCTTTTTGCTTTTCATATTTGAGATCTTTATGTTAGAAGAAATTGGTCAAAGTCGGAAGAATTGTTTGAAAAGGAGGTATTATTTATTAGCAGTCTTTTATTCCCACGAAACATCAAAGTCATTTCTTCGTCCCATAATTGTTTTTGCACTTTTCCTTTTTATTCGTCATAATTTAGTTTACCCACTTATAGATTTGGAAATGACCCACTATGTTTTAATAACTGTTTCTTCCCACTCTAAAAATTTACTACCTCCATACTTTGTATTTTTTTCAATTACTCCATCCGTCCCATAATATAGTGCTTACTTCTTCTTTCTTTCATGGGAATTAAGGAGAATGGAGTGAGTAGTAGTACACTCAAAAAAATAAATTAATGAAGTACTCCTCCCTATTTTCTTTTGTTGTTCCTATTTGGAATTGGGGAAGAAACCAATGCAACTCAAAAATGGGCAAGATTCCACTATTTTAAATAAAATAAAATTAACTAAAAATAAAGATTACAGCCCTTGAGTTATTCTATGTTAGGCGACCAATGACACAAAAGTTTGAGGGGGTAAAAGAGTAAAAAGTGACTACAAACTAGTGTGAACACATTTATTGCCCTTTGAGTTACTCTATGTTAGGCAACCAATGATACAAAATTCTGTGGGGTAAAAAGGTAAAAAATGACTACTCAATAGTGTTAACACATTTATTGCAACTTAAAAATTAATGTTAACTCATAAATTACACTATGCATGGAAAGATTAGGAACAACATATTAAATTTCCCAATGGGGAATACAGGAACAACAAAAGAAAACGGAGGGAGTACTTTTTTGTTACTTTTGTCTTGGAACTACTCTTTTATTTATTTTTTCCTTCAAAAAAATCAAAAAAGCAATAAATGTTCCTTGGAATGGTGTAAAGCAATAAATAGGGGCACATATTGTTTGTGTAAAAATTAAGGATAATTTAGTCAAAATAAATTGATAAAAAAAATAGGCACAATATTTTAGGACACCCAAAAAAGAATGTAAGCACTATATTATGGTACGGAGGGAGTATTTTAAAGAAGAAATAATAGTTGGCCATTAAGTTACGCTAGGTAGTTGTGTGAGGGAGAAAATAAAAATGGGAACAACAAAATGATACGCCCCAAAAAGAAAATTGAAAAGAACAAAAAAGAATGGGGGTAGTACGTACCGTAATACTAGGATACTACACTCTTATTTATTTAATAGAAGATGCACCACTATCTCCCATCCCATCTGTTGTTTTGTACGTTTATTGATAATCATAGGTTGGGGTGGTGGTGGTGTAGTAGCATTATTACTTCCCACCTCGTATCCCTGAGGTCTAGGGATCAAACCTCATGAGACTCATTTGAGGAATTCCCCTTAATCCTTATCCCCCCTCAAGTGAACCCCCTTTATCTTACCTTAAAAAGAAAGTTATCTCCTAAAACTATGTACCATGATAAGTGGATGAACTATTATATGGAATGAAGTGAGTATATAATATGAAGCCTCAAGTAATAATTAATAATGTTGTGCCACATGAAAGTAGATTAACTACGGAAATTATTGATAGATGCGTTAGTGGGATATAGTACTTATTTTCAATTGGTTTTAGAATGAAACCTTATTGAACTCGTATATGGTCATGTCTATGCGATTACGCGTAGGGCCATTGAAAAACTTATTCTATTTGGTATCAGAGCAAATGACGATGACGACCTTTGTTTTTGGATAATTTGAAGATATCATGACCTTGTTTCTAATTCGATCAAAATAGAGAGACTCTCAATCTCTCATGTAATTAAGGAGGTGTGCTAAAAGAAGCCCACATGTTTCATATGAAATAGAAGACGGCTGAAAACGATTATTAATACTAGCGCAGTATCTAGTATTAGATAGTGAATTGCTTCACATATTGCTAGCTCCTCTCACACAGGCGTGTGTGCATGTAAGCCCATCAAAATTTTGATACTTAATAAATTGTATTAGCAGTACGACTCTTTAGGGCTTTAAGAGAAGTACGCGAAAGAGAATTACAGTGGGAAATGACAACACCGCTAATGCTAGCAATTTCTTGAAAATGAGATTCTGCACTTTTGGTGTGCTTATACATCGCCAATTCGTCCCTCAAAATTAGCATAACTACCCTCACATAGTCACACGAGTCTTTTTCCAAGTATGAGAGTAAAATGAGAATTTTTTTTTAGTTAGTAAATAAAGGCCGATAGAGACACAAAGTCACCAAGTATATATGCCAATGGTGAATAATCATATTATTACTCGTTGAGGACATAAGAAGAATAAAATTTGAGGAACAATATGAAAGGATAAAAGCTCATGAAGGTTTTGTAACTTCTGTTAAAGGTATAAAAACGGTTACAAACAATAAACCTAACAATATTTTAAAGCCTAAAAACTGATATGGGAAGGTGTTAATCCCCCAATTAGTTTAAGTTCAATCAAAATTGGTTAGAAGGGTACAAGAGTCCCCTAGTGTCATTGACATGGTCCTCTCATTTCAGGTGTTAGCCCTGCTCATTTACTCTTCTTTTTTCGAGTTTAGCTGACCAAGCTAACATAGCCCATCTGTATTATCACTCGCTCATCTTATTATATTTCCTTTTCACTTTGGCCTACTTAATTGACACAGGCTCGCTGCGTCACTGACATAGAAATCCTATGTACTTAATTGACAAGCTATTATATCTAACTTTGCAATTGATTGCTTCTACTTTCTATTCGTGCAAAATCACAAAGGTTAATAGAACTCAAGTGGCACAAGCCCATGAACTAGCACATATGTGTGGGCTTACTAGATTTCCTTTTCTTAGTTTCTAGCTTCTTGTACGTTTTCGCGAGGTAAAAAAAAAAACTGTACAAGCTATTATCCCAACCATTCTTATTCTTTATTTTATTAGCTAGTGTATAAATCTAGTTGCCAAATAATACCATGTAACGTTAATTTGTAATAGTATAGGTAGTGGATTTTTTTTGCGTCACAGGCTGTTCTCAACATCTTTGGCTCGCTATCTTAGTCTGTTGCGTTACCAATTGCACTAGTTGAGTGTAGGATATTTTGGGGTAATAATGTGGAAAGATTAAGAACAAATAAGTGGATATAAGAATTAAAGAGTTGCTCAAATTTAAACACTAAAACACACTTATATTATTTAGTGATTTAACACTCTGACATGAAATTGATCAACTCACTCTTTAACAATTTCTCTCCACTCACAAACTAGCTCTCGTAATACTAATACTTAGTATTACTACTTCACAACTCACAAGGCTGGGCACACCTCAACAATGCTAACACCTTACCTATTTATACTACCACATTATACTGCTCCTTTGGCAGCTTTCACACATGCTACAACATTAGTCCAACTTTTCCTACAATAGCTTATAGAGAAGGGGTGATAGGTGGCTTGAATTTCTATCCAAGCATTAAATTCACAGCAGCAAACATTTACCAAATAGTATGAAGGAAGAGAGAGAGTGGACGGTGGTATATTGTAACACTCCCCCTCAACGACTACTCTCTCTCAGAGTAAGTCTCGAGGTCATACCAAGTAGTTCACGAAACTTTTCGAGCTTTGGTCCTCCAAGACCCTTTGTGAATATATCTGCAACTTGGTCCTCCGTGTTCACTTGCTCAAGTTCAATTTCACCTTGTAGAACCTTCTCTCGGACAAAATGATAATGTACCTCCACATGTTTTGTCCTAACGTGAAAAACAGGATTTTCCGCTAAACGTATCGCAGACTAATTATCACAGCATAACTTGATTCCCCGATCAATTGGTTGATGCAGATCCTTGAGTAATTGAGTCAACCACAAACATTCTTGTGTTGTCATAGCCATTGCTCGATATTCTGCTTCTGTACTTGACAATGACACTGTTGGCTGTCTCTTACTACACCAAGAGACTGCTCCAGAACCTAGATTGAACACATAACCAGTAGTTGACCGACGTGTGGTAAGATCACCAGCATAGTCAGCATCACAGTATCCGACAACTTTAATCTCTTTATCATTGCGGTACAGGATTCCATAGTCAATGGTCCCTTTCACGTACCTCAATATCCGTCATACTGCCTCCAGGTGACGTTTCATCGGTTTTTGCATGAACCGACTAATCACACTCACTGCATATGCAATATCTGGTCTGGTTAACGTGAGATAGATAAAAATTCCCACCAATTGTCTGTACATGGTCACATCTTCTAGATTTTTGCCTTCGACTGAACATAACCTTGCATTAACCTCCATTGGAGTTGACATAGGCTTGCAATCAACCATTCCATATTTTTCTAGAAGATCACGGGCATATTTCTGTTGGCATAGAAATATCCCATCCTTAGTTTGCTCCACTTCAAGACCAAGAAAATGTTTTAATTCTCCGAGCTCCTTCATTTGGAATCATACTGAAAGATTAGCTCTTGTTTGTTGAATCTCCTCTTTAAAATCTCCTGTGATGATAAGATCATCCACATATACAAGAACTATAACCAACTTTCCATCTTGAGCTTTCACAAATAAGCTCGAATCAGCTGGTGCTATAGAATAACCACTCTGTAACAGAAACTCCGCTATCTTTCCATACCAGGCGCGTGGTGCCTGCTTCAAGCCATAAAGCGCCTTCTTCAACTTACATACATAGTGTGGATAAGACTGACTCTCGAACCCCTTAGGTTGATCCATATAGATGTCTCTATCCAACTCACCATGTAGAAATGCATTTTTTACGTGCATCTGCCAGAGCTTACAAGAATTACTAGCTGCAAGTGCTAGTAAAACACGAACTGTAGTAATCTTGGCAACTGGACTAAACGTTTCATCGTAGTCTAGCCCATATTGTTGAGAAAATCCTCGAGCTACCAGTCGTGCCTTGTACCTTTCTATGGTACCATCAGGTCTAGTCTTCACTTTGTATACCCATTTGCAAGAAATAGGTTGAACTTCTCGAGGCTTTGGTATTAACTCCCAAGTCTCATTCTGGTGCAGAGCTTGAATTTCTTCTTCCATGGCTTTTCTCCAATCTTTGCTTCGAGCTGCCTCATCATAGCTACTTGGCTCTTTTACATCCTCAACCATTGTAGCATTTGCATATCTTGGATTTGGCTTTCTCTGCCTTGTGGACCTGTGTAGTGCTGGGTGAGGTTCTTATTCTTCAAAATCTTCAGTTTAACTTGGCCTTTCTTCTTCAGTATTTCTATGATGTGCACCTGTTTGCCATGGACTTTTCTCTCTTTCTGTTGATGTAGGTTGAGATAACTCAATCTCAAGACTACAACCATCTTGACTAGACTGACCTTCATCTTTGTCTATCTTTTCTTGAAGCTTCTCCTCGATTTCCTTCGAGTCTGGCAATAATACAGCTTGTGGTGACCACGAAGATGATGCTTCATCAAACACCACATTTCGTGACACGTGACATTTATCTGTTGTTGGATCACAACACCTCCAACCTTTCCTCTGATCATTGTATCCCACAAAGATACAACAAATAGCCTTCTTATCAAACTTGCTACACATATTCTCAGGAACAAAGACGTAACAAACACATCCGAAAACTCGGAAATGGCTCACTGCTGGCTTCATCTTTCTTAGCTTCTCAAAAGGTGAGACAAAATCTAGTCTCGCCTGAGGTAATCGATTTGTCACATGTGTCGCTGTCCTCATACACTCAACCCAAAAACGTGGTGGCACGTTCTTGGCATGTAACATGCTTCTACATGTCTCTGCAAGATGTCGATTCTTTCTTTCAGCTACTCCATTTTGCTGTGGAGTATTTGGACAAGTGAGCTGGCGTCGGATCTTGCAATCTTGCAAGTATTGGGAGAATTCTATGGATGTATACTCTCCTCCGTTGTCTGTACGTAGACACTGAATTTTACCGCCAACTTCGTTTTCTACTGTTTTCTTAAACAGCTTAAACTTTCCAAATGCTTCAGATTTCTCCTTCATGAAATCGACCCAAACATACCTTGAAAAATCATCAATGAAAGTGATCATGTAGCGTAAGCCACTCACTGATAGAGATGGAAATGGATCGGGTTCGGGGCGGGTGGACCATCACCCGCATCCATCCACCCCACCCGATCCATCCATCACCCGGTCAAACATCCACCCGAATCCATCCATCCATCACCCACGGGTGAAACGGATGGATCGGGTGATAATCGGATGCACTATGTTTAAGTGTCAAACGCTCAATTTAAACTTCAATTAATTATAATAAGACACAAAGTTCAACAACATCAAATAATTTAAGAGTCATCCGACAGAAGGTAACTCCATAAAGTAACCTTCATCACCAAACATCAACGCCAATCATAAATCCAAAACTAACATGTTAACACAAATTCGAGCAATTCAAAAAATCATTCCTCATTTGCAAATTTCAGACAACCTATAGCTAAAATCACACATCAGCATTTCATAATTGCAGCTACTAACAAACAGAATAATCGTACAAATTTGAGAAATTCGATAAAAAAAAATTGAACTAATCTGGAAGTATAGAGATCCTCAGTACTAAGAGGAGTGTAAAATGAAGAAGATGCGTGAGAATTGAGGAGTGAAGTCATTTCGATCACTGGACCTCCAGCTCCACCGCCACTTCCACCCGCCATTAACGATGAAGCCGGCATTCGAACAGCTTTAATCGCATCTCTATGGTTTTTGAACAGTGTTAGAGAGTAAGTTTTAAGAGAGAGAAACAAATGGGGTTTTTATATGACGGCTGGAAGAAATTTTATTAGGGTCTATTTGAGAGTTTTGTTTATTGGGTTTTAAAATAGGTATATAGGCTGCATTTTAAGGTACATGATTCAAGGCCCAGCTACAAAAAGTCACGGAAATCAGATAACCCATACAAAATTATATATATATTTTTATTTTAAACGGATGACGGGTCGGGTGGTAAATGGGTGACGGGTCGGGTGATGGATGAAAAAATCTCACCCGAACCCGACCCGCATCCGTCACCCGATTATCCATCACCCGGCTATCATCCGTTTAAACCGGGTTTTTCACCCACTTAATAGCCCGGGTGGAGCGGGTGGTCGGGTGGTCCACTGGATATTTCCATCTCTACTCACTGAATGTTGCTTTACTGGACCAAACACATCTGAGTGAACCAACTCCAAAGGTTCCTTCGATTTGAACTTCGAATCTTCATACGGAAGTTGGTGTGCTTTACCAAACTGACATCCAGCGTAAACTATATCTTCCTTGACATCTAGTTGAGGAAGACCCTTGAGCATCGACTTCTTCATCATCACCTTGAGCTTATTGTAGCTCACGTGATCCAAGCGTGCATGCCATAAATCAGCTGTCTCATTTTTCCTCGCCTTGTCTACATATGTCGTTTGAGCAGACATCACATAGACTGATTCAAGACGTCGTCCCTCCAAGATAGGAGAAGAATTTCCTTCCATCTTCTTGTACACCTTCACGTCACGAGGACCGAAAACAACATGGTTTCCGGATGATGTCAGTTGTGAAACTAACAACAGGTTCTTTGTCATACCAGGAACATGATAGACATTATCCAGCTGAACTTGCTTGTTGCTAAATCTTGGATTCACCACTGCCTTGTCAATATGATTTATTGACAATTCTGAGTTATTTGTTGTTATCACAACTCGACCACGCTTGTACTCGGACATGCTCAGAAATTTCTCTTTGTCTTCAGTCATGTGATTGGAGCAACCAGAATCGATGATCCAATCATCTTTGTAATTGATCATCTTATCGTTGACTACGACAAGTGCAACTTCCTCTGTCTCCGTGCTGCTGGGTGACACTACCTCCATGTCGAAGATCAGTTCCTCTTCAACTGCGTAGGATGCTTGTGCATCCCACTCGACTTCACTTCGGCTTTCATGCTCCACCGAAGTTGCAGCATTTCCTTCTGCTGGTTTAGACCATCAGTCTCGAACATAGTGTCCCTTCTTCTTGCAGTTATAACACACGACATCTCGTCGTGTTTGATTTTTCTCATCCTTCTCGTCTTGTTGTCGATCTTGTCGAGCTCCCCCTCGACGGAAGCCTCCTCTACGTTGTCCTTTTCTGAATCCCCCTGATTGTCTATTTGACTTTCCAGGTTGATTACTCGATTCGCCAGTCTTATCACCTCCCTTATTTGACTTCTTGTTGCCAAAAAGAGCTTTCTCTTCATCCTTGACGGAAACTCCAAACATCTGATTTTCTAGAGCCTCCTGGTTGGCCAGCACATTCTCGAACTCAATTAGAGATGGTTGTGTAGCTCAACCTCGGATTGCCGTGACAAGACTACTATATCAAGGCTTTAATACGCGGACAATAATCCTGTGCATCCTCGTCTCTGTGATAGGATTTTCAGGATCTAACTTTGTGATTTTCTCACACAAAGTTTTAACTTTGGTGAAATACAGGTTCACCGTCATGTTGTTCTGCTGGATCGACAACAACTCATTCTCGAGAAGCTGAAGTTGAGCATCGTTCTTCTTAGATAACAAAGCTGCAAGGGTGTCCCACGCATCCTTGGGTGTTTTCGCATCCTTGATGTGGTATAGCAACTCGTTCTCGACGGTTGCTGCTAGCACGTACATGGCTCTACCGGCCCTAATCTTCCACTTCTTTAACTCTTCTGCATCGGTTGGTATTGTAACTTCACTACCACCGACTATACCCCAAAGATCTTGTCCCAACAAATAGAATTGCATACGTGTGCTCCACGTACTGTAATTTCCATTGTTCAGTTTCTCAATATTACTAGATGAACTAGCAATATCCGCCATTTGTGATTTGGTGTTGCCCGGCAATACACAAGTAAGCTTGGTCCCCGACCAACAAGCTTCACAGTCCCGAACTGTGCACTAATGGAAAATCACCTCACAATACGGTCCCCGACCGTTAAGATAGCCAAAAATATTTTTGACTATAACACTGCGATATATCGGTCCCCGACCGATAATTTTGCCAAAAAATAGTCCCGAAAAATTTAACGGAACGAATGGCTCTTGATACCAATTGTAGGATATTTTGGGGTAATAATGTGGAAAGATTAAGAACAAATAAGTGGATATAAGAATTAAAGAGTTGCTCAAATTTAAACACTAAAACACACTTATATTATTTAGTGATAGAACACTCTTACATGAATTTGATCAACTCACTCTTTAATAATTTCTCTCCACTCACAAACTAGCTCTCGTAATACTAATACTTAGTATTACTACTTCACAACTCACAAGGCTGGGCACACCTCAACAATGCTAACACCTTACCTATTTATACTACCACATTATACTGCTCCTTTGGCAGCTTTCACACATGCTACAACATTAGTCCAACTTTTCCTACTATAGCTTATAGAGAAGGGGTGATAGGTGGCTTGAATTTCTATCCAAGCATTAAATTCACAGCAGCAAACATTTACCAAATAGTATGAAGGAAGAGAGAGAGTGGACGGTGGTATATTGTAACATTGAGATTTGAGAGCATCACTAATAATGAACCCAAAAAAAAGGTTCATCATTCTCTCTCCTCATTTCTCTCTCCTCCACATCATTTTCACAAACCATTTCCAATTTCACTCTTAACCATGAACCCAAAAATAATGGTTCATCACTCTCTCATCCTTTTTTCCTACCCCTCCACATGTTCTCTCTCTTCAAATAATTATCACAAGTTGTATTGATTTAATGTAAAACTAATTTACGCTAATTAATTGTAATTAACTCTTATAATTAATAATTCATAATTGCTTATTTTTATTATATATTAATTATCGATGACTAATTAATTATCGTAATCTAATTAATTATATTTTTTTGTGGGTAATTTGGGGGGTTTTGGGGATAATTATTAAGATTTTGTTGGTAATTTATGGGGTTTTGGTTTGTATTTTGTTGCGGATTTGTTGGACGATTTCTGCGTCTTCTACTAGGATTAGGATTAGGTTGGTGCGCGGGCGCGGATGTGTCGTCGTTGTGTGCACCGCGCCCGGTCCAAAGATAAAATTTCTCCTACTCTCTTCTACACTAAGGTAGTATAGTGGAAGTAGGGGTCGTATCCACAGGGAAACAGGGACGAGTTTAGTACTTAGCGTGATTCGAAACCTAGATTAAGCTAAGGGCCGAGAAACCTAATAATAATTACAAAGGGGGGGTTTCGAGTAGGTATACTAACAAACTACAACTAACTAGCATATAAACAAAATGAGAAATCAATATGGGAAGATCTTGAATCCGATTAACATCCACTTCAATTCATTATCGATCCTTGAACCTCCACTCTAATTATTTCCATAATTATCTATTGTCGAGAATTAATCTCGTGTTCTCCTTAATCTTAGTTGAATAGCACGATCGCCGTGACTATAAAACCCTAACTAAAAGGATAACCTAGTCCGATCTCGCGTCTAAGTTCAATCCAATAGCAAAGCAATAAACACGAGAGAACCAATAGACCCGCTAATGTCATACACGCGATAAACATTCAACAGTTGATTCAATTTCCCTAAGAAATAATTAAGAAGATCAGCATCTAAATTACTCCCTAGTTTGCTACCAATTGATAAAAGAATAAAACAATCCGATTCTATTCTTAAATCTAGCATTAGATTAATTACACAATCAAACTAGTAACGTTCCTAGCTTAATCATGCAACAATCATGGAAAGCAAGCATAGAAATTAAACCATAATCAAGGAAAAGAGAAAGAGAGGAAAGATCTCACAATAACGGTTGAAGCTTCATGTTAATTGATCCAAGAACAGTTCAAGCTACAATCCGATAGCAAAAACCAAACCCATAATTGAAATCCCTAAAAACTAAACTAAGAATTGAAAACTAAAACTAAGAAATGAAAAACAAAGAAAAGAGAAATGAAGAACAAAGAGGAACGAAGAAGGAAAGATGAAAAGAGAATCAAGAAGAAGGAAGGATGAGGAGAGGAGCTCTCCCCACCAACTTGCCACTCCAAGACCTACATTTCAGCTCTCCTCTTCGTGCTCCACTTCGTCTCACCCAAAAGTTAGGTTTTAGGAAGCATTTAAACCCCGCACAAAATCGTGGTCCCAAGCCGAATTAAGAGTCGCGAGTCGCGACACTGATCGCGAGTCGCGACGAGGACTCTGTCTCCCCGCACAAAATGGCTTCGGCACGCGAGTCGCGAGTCGCGCCAATCCTCGCGAGGTGCGACAAGCAGGGGTCGCGAGTCGCGACATCCCTCGCGAGTCGCGATCTTGCTGCTGCTGGGCAGGCTAGTGCTGCTGGGCAGGCGTGCGAGGCTGGGCTTTGCTGCTTGCGTGCGATGGCTGGCGTCCGATGCTTGCGTGGGCGATGCTGCTGGGCTGGCATGGTTCGCGAGGCAAGCATGCGGTAGTTGGTGGAGCTTGGTTATGCGATGAAGCTTGGCTTGGCGAGCTTGTGGCTTGCGATGCTCGGCTCAAATGCATTTCACCTTGGAAGCTCGGAATGCATGACATTAATCACAACTTATATCGCAAAACTCCGAACTTCCGCTAAGGATGATTTATATGCAAACCTTAACAATTACGAACAAATCCCTTAGCAATGTGCACCTAAAATGCCACAAGAACATCGTATAACTTGAGCGTATCAAATACCCCCACACTTGAACTTTACTCGACCTCGAGTAAACTCAAAAATGAGAAATACCAATTAAATCATCGCCCAAGCTATCGAAACCAACCTACACTCCCCATCAACTACATCATCATCATCACATCTTAACAAAATACGCTCAAAACCTAAACGTAAAGGACTATGACCCCCCCACACTTAGATTCAAGCAACAATCAGAAATACAGACGCGACAACAATAATCACCAAACGACAACCAAAATGTGAGCTCAAATCCTGAAGGATCTCAAAGGAGTTGAACTCACTCCAACGCCACCATCAAAATGACAACTCGCCTAAAACCTCAAAAGACAAACTACTACTACTACAACCAAACTAGATAAGCAAGCCATGGAACAAAGACAAAAAGGGATAAATTCCATGCTTACTCCCAAAAACAAACAATCAAAAGAAAGTGAAAGCCAAAACAAATCTCCGGCAAATGAGTCTTCAAAATACATAATTCTCTCTTAATCTCTCATTTTGCCTAGGAGCCCTTTCGGGTTTTCATCCTAGCTTCTCACATTTCTTTTTTACATCTCACCATCTTACCCGCTCAATATAAGCCACTTTTTTGCATAGGTTGCCCTTTCGGGTTTTCAACCTATCCGGGCCCCCAATTTTTGCCCGAGTCGCCCGCCCTTGCGGGTTTTCAACTCAGCGGGTTTCATTTCATCACTTTTTTTTATATTTTTTCATTTTCAATTTTTTTTTTCATTTTTTTTTTTCAAATTGAAATAAATACAACATAAATACAACATAGATACATGAGAATGAGAACCCTCCCCCCTACTTAAACTACACATTGTCCTCAATGTGACGACAATGAGAAGAAAAAGGAAACTGAAAATGGGGGGGGAATAGAAAATCGAGCAAATCGGATAAATCGAAGATCGAATGCTCAAAACTCATGACCAAACAATCCGTCAAACTCAAATTTCTTAACAACACCATCTCAAATCTCCGAAATCAACTCACAACCCTCTCCCTCAAATCACTCAAACAAATGGCAAATTCAAAAGTTTCGAATTTTTGAGATTTGCACCTAGCTTAAGAGATCGGAAAGATACAACAATCTCACTCCTCTAATGTTACCAACTCCTAGGTATTGAAGTCCTCCCAACGGGTTTTCTTTTGTGGACTTGGGCTCAAAGTGGATTAAGATTTGTTGTGGTTCTTTTGAGTGGGTGGGTGGTGGGTGAAAGAAAGTTTATTTTGGTGGTGGAAATTTGATGAGAAAATAAAGGAAAAGAAAGAAAATAAAAAGGGTCTCGGGTTGCCTCCCGAGAAGCGCTGTTGTTTAAAGTCGTTAGCTCGACTTATTACCTTAAGCTCAATCAGTGGGATTGTGCTCCATGTGTGACAATGGTGGTTCCATGTCAATCTCCACTTCAAATACCTGCAAAATTGATTGAGAAGGACTCTTGCAATGCATTGTTAGTGCCTAGCTTACTACATCATGGTTGAGCATATAACATCAGATTATATCCAAAACCTAGCATTAAGTCAACAACAAACATCAACTAGTAGTACTCCTAGCTAATCCAAGTCATGACCATTAATATCAATAATTAAAGCTAGACAATAACCAAACAATAAGCCGTCAAAAGCTTCAATCAATCATTCCCAAGATAGTTTAAGCAACAAGTTCCATGCTTCTTGTCCAAAATACGAAAGTGAAATACATAGAGCTCAATGGAAGATGAAAACTAGAAACTCAAACAAAAAGGGAATTCTTTATATGAGTGGCCAATCAAAAACAAAGAGCACAAGCAATACCATCCAAAAATCACGCAAAATACAAACAAGTAACACCGTTTCCCGTAAGCAACGGCGCCAAAATTTGGTGCGCGGGCGCGGATGTGTCGTCGTTGTGTGCACCGCGCCCGGTCCAAAGATAAAATTTCTCCTACTCTCTTCTACACTAAGGTAGTATAGTGGAAGTAGGGGTCGTATCCACAGGGAAACAGGGACGAGTTTAGTACTTAGCGTGATTCGAAACCTAGATTAAGCTAAGGGCCGAGAAACCTAATAATAATTACAAAGGGGGGGTTTCGAGTAGGTATACTAACAAACTACAACTAACTAGCATATAAACAAAATGAGAAATCAATATGGGAAGATCTTGAATCCGATTAACATCCACTTCAATTCATTATCGATCCTTGAACCTCCACTCTAATTATTTCCATAATTATCTATTGTCGAGAATTAATCTCGTGTTCTCCTTAATCTTAGTTGAATAGCACGATCAGCGTGACTATAAAACCCTAACTAAAGGATAACCTAGTCCGATCTGCGTCTAAGTTCAATCCAATAGCAGCAATAAACACAGAGAACCAATAGACCTGCTAATGTCATACACGCGATAAACATTCAACAGTTGATTCAATTTCCCTAAGAAATAATTATGAAGATCAGCATCTAAATTACTCCCTAGTTTGCTACCAATTGATAAAAGAATAAAACAATCCGATTCTATTCTTAAATCTAGCATTAGATTAATTACACAATCAAACTAGTAACGTTCCTAGCTTAATCATGCAACAATCATGGAAAGCAAGCATAGAAATTAAACCATAATCAAGGAAAAGAGAAAGAGAGGAAAGATCTCACAATAACGGTTGAAGCTTCATGTTAATTGATCCAAGAACAGTTCAAGCTACAATCCGATAGCAAAAACCAAACCCATAATTGAAATCCCTAAAAACTAAACTAAGAATTGAAAACTAAAACTAAGAAATGAAAAACAAAGAAAAGAGAAATGAAGAACAAAGAGGAACGAAGAAGGAAAGATGAAAAGAGAATCAAGAAGAAGGAAGGATGAGGAGAGGAGCTCTCCCCACCAACTTGCCACTCCAAGACCTACATTTCAGCTCTCCTCTTCGTGCTCCACTTCGTCTCACCCAAAAGTTAGGTTTTAGGAAGCATTTAAACCCCGCACAAAATCGTGGTCCCAAGCCGAATTAAGAGTCGCGAGTCGCGACACTGATCGCGAGTCGCGACGAGGACTCTGTCTCCCGCACAAAATGGCTTGGCACGCAGAGTCGCGAGTCGCGCCAATCCTCGCGAGGTGCGACAAGCGGGGGGTCGCGAGTCGCGACATCCTCGCGAGTCGCGATCTTGCTTCTTCTTGGGCGAGCTAGTCTTCTTTGGGCGGGCGTGCGGGGCCGGGCTTCTTTGCCTTACGTGCGATGGGCGGCGTCCGATGCTTGCGTGGGGCGTCTTCTTTGGCCGGCATGGTTCGCGAGGCAAGCATGCGGTAGTTGGTGGAGCTTGGTTATGCGATGAAGCTTGGCTTGGCGAGCTTGTGGCTTGCGATGCTCGGCTCAAATGCATTTCACCTTGGAAGCTCGGAATGCATGACATTAATCACAACTTATATCGCAAAACTCCGAACTTCCGCTAAGGATGATTTATATGCAAACCTTAACAATTACGAACAAATCCCTTAGCAATGTGCACCTAAAATGCCACAAGAACATCGTATAACTTGAGCGTATCATAGGTACATAATTAGGATAATTAGAATCCATAATTATGAAGTGTTTTTTTGTTTGGGAAGATTGTAAGCTAAAGCAAAATTATGTGAAAAGAAATGATAATGGGAAGAGAAGAGAAAACTGAAATTGTGATAAAAGTATAGCAAAATTGGTGTTTATTTATAGAGAATGAAAAATTATGAATTTTGGTCATTTTTTTTTTTTGAGTTGTATATTTTGAAATATTAACGTTACAAAATTTGTAACGTTAATAATCAAAGGACGAATAGAAACGAGACAAATGGCAGCAGGGGAGTGGACCGCAGCACGTGTCAGTGCCACGTCGGCACGCGTCAGCTGCTGCTCCCCTTTTTGTCGTTTTCCGCGCTGCTCCAGCCAACCCAAGCGCGACACGTGGCGAAAATTTTTTCCCCCTGATTTTCTTCTCCTGCAGCTCGCCAGCGTCACTACTACAATTTTGGGCAAAGATAACACCTTTAATTTAACGTTTAATTTAGCAAGCGTTATGTAAAGTATAAAATTAACATTTTGATGGAAGAACTGTTATCTAAATGGAAAAAAAATGGTCAAACAAATAAAGTAAGTTACACTTGACAAAATACCTGTTATCTTTATTGAGATTATATCACTTAACACTTGTTTCAATTTGTGTTATGTTTGCTATGAAAAATGTGATGTTTAAAAAAAACTAAAAAATAAATAAAGTAACCGTTTAAATGCATGCGTGGGTTTAGGGAATTAGCTAGTTAGTAGGAATCTTATTTAAAAAAAAAAAAAGGAAAGAGAAGGAGATTAAAAATACCGAATCCCACTTTCTCATTAAGTAATACAAATAAAATTAAAATTAAAATTAAAATTAAAACCCTTCTTCTTCAATATTAGAAGTTGCAGTTCTACCTCTGTCCCCCTCAAAAAAAATTCAAGAACTGTAGCACTGTCAACAGTAAAGAGATTTTCAGGCTCCCATCTCTGACGACTTTTCGTCCCTCACACTCTCAATTTCACTCCAGGAGATCACAACGTAGGCATTAAAACTTTGAAATTCAGAACGGTATTCTACCCAATACCCAGCGACAATCATACTCCGAGAAACCAACTATCAAAAACGCCATTGTTACCGGCAATTTACAGGTAATTCTTATTTTTCAGACCCTTATGTATTCCTAATTGCATAAAAAGAACTGATTTTGGTGGCTTTATTGTTCAAATTCTATTACTATGATCAATGTTCTAGTTTCTTGGATTGGTAATTTACTATATTAATTTTCTGAATTTGCCAAAATTGGTTGTGTAATGAGTTATGAACTATAGCATAGCATGCGGCTACCGCCATGGCGCCATATACTTGTTGATTTCGTAGATGGCTGATTTGGGTTTTTTTTTTTAATTTAATTGAGTTATAGGCTAGCTATAAGAATGATGGTTACTTTTTTTTTCGGTGCAAATGATTGTTGGACTTTGCATTGGAATAAATTATTGTCCAGTATATTGGATGTTTACAAGAATGATTTTTCATTTGATATATATGCACAAAACAGCTATATAGTATATTTATTGTTTGTCTTATTAAGGGTCACTTTAGTCAGATTGTTCATATTTAACGCATACACTTTGGCTTTATTATACTAGAGAATGCTTTAGTTCGAAAGTGTTCTCTAAAGTTGGAAAATATTAAAAAGCAAGTAGTGGATTTCTGCATTCATATATATGCTCCTTAACATGACAATTTGCTCCTTTGCATGACAATTTTTTAACTGATTACAAAAGGGAATAAAAAGGAGAATCATCTTTATATACTATTTATATTTGTTTGGTTTAGACGTCACTCATATTTTCTCCTTTTATATAAAACAATAGCACATAAATAATAAAAACTGATTTGCTTTAGACCCTTTATTGTATGTAAAAAAAATTATAAGTGCACCCTATGCATGCTCAATACATCAGTACTCATCACTTGAAGCAATATCTGATTAACTATAAAATTAACCTTGTGATGACGACTTAGTACCTCTTTAAACAAGTAAATGTTTTTGAATATCTTTTTGAATTTGTTGGTTTGTAGAAATGGATCGGAGTTGGATATGGATGTCTAAGCCCGGGGATGAACAATATAATGTTGGAATTAGAGAATTTATTACTTTTCTTTGTTATGAATAGTGGAGGTCGAGTCTAAGTTACGATGTCCTTACTATATGTGCCATAATCTTATGCATCAGCGAGTTGATCAAATACTCAATCATTTAGAGAAATGGGCATTTGATAGAACATATACGCGTTGGATTTGGCATGGAGAATCTAGGGAAGAAACTTTAGCTAGTACTTCTAAAGATATGGAGTATGAAAGTGAGGATAATTTTAATGAGGGCAATGGGTTAGAGGACATGTGGCATGTAAATGCGGATGATTACAATGGGGATCATATTGCATTCGAGAGATTGGTAAGTGATTACGGCGACCATTATACCCGGAGTTGTAAATATACGAGATTATCGGGTGTGCTTAAGTTGTACAATTTGAAGGCTAGTGGTGGTTGGAGTGATGTAAGTTTTAGCTCTCTACTTGAATTGATGAAAGACATGTTTCGGGAGGAAAATGTTCTTCAAGTAGTACTTATGATGCAAAAAAGGTATTGAGTTCAATGGGCTTGCCCTATGAGAAAATTCATGCTTGCCTAATGATTGCATGTTATACCGTAATGAAAGTGAAGCGTTAGGGAGTTGTTCCATTTGCAATGCCTCACGGTACAAGGAAAAAGAAGGAGTGCCGGCTAAGGTTCTATGGTATTTTCCAATAATACCAAGGTTTAGACAATTGTTTTCAGATCCAAGTACCGCTCAGCATTTGACATGGCACCATTATGGACGAAAAAAGATGGAAAACTTAGGCACCCAGTGACTCACCCCGGTGGAGTTTTATAGATGGTAAATTCCCGAGTTCCGTGAAGAAGTACGAAACCTACGTCTTGCATTGTCTACGATGGCATGAATCCATTTGGTTCCCTTAGTAGTACCCACGATCACTTGGCTGTGATTTTGGTGACTTACAACTTGCCTCCTAATTTGTGTATGAAAAGAAAGTACATGATGCTTACTCTATTGATTTACGGGCCAAGACAACCGGGAAATGATATCGATGTGTACTTAGAACCTCTTATTGATGATCTGAACATTCTATGGGCAGAAGGTGTGCAAGTGTTCGACTCTTATCGCAAGGAAATGTTCACTTTAAGAGCAATGTTATTTTGCACCATCCAAGATTATCCGGCTTATGGTAATCTTTCGGGATATACAAAGGAAAGGAAAGGCTGCATGTCCTATATGTCGGGATGGTTTTGGAAGGAATGTGGTTAACGGCATCGGAAAGAATGTTTTTAATGATAATCGTCAATTTCTACCTTGTAATCATCGTTATCGTAAGTTGAAAAAAGCATTCAATGGTAAGCAATGTTTTGTGGAACGTCCTAAGGTCATGAGCGGTGAGGAGGTGCTTCAAAAGATTAAGGATATTCATATTACATTCGGCAAGACAAAATATAAAAATTCTCTTCCAAAACAGGGATACAAGAAGTGCCCATATTTTTGGCGCCTACCTTATTGGAGATTCCTCTTTGTCCGACATTCGTTAGATGTGATGCATATCGAGAAGAATGTCTGTGATAGTTTGATTAGTACATTATTGGATGTCCCTGGGAAGACAAAAGACGGTGTTAAAGCTAGAGATGATTTGAAGGAAATGGGGATTAGAAGGGAATTACATGTTGTTGAGGATGGAACTCGGAAATACTTGCCTCCTGCAGCTTATACATTGTCAAGAAAAGAGAAGAAGGAGTTTTGTGAGTGTTTGGCGGGTGTTAAAGTACCAGAGGGTTATTCATCCAATGTTCGGAACTGGTGTCAATGGAAACGTTGAAGCTTGTGGGGCTTAAGTCTCATGATTGTCATATTTTAATGCAGCATTTGTTACCTGTAGCTATTCGTTCAATTTTGCCTAAAAACGTTAGATGTGCCATTATTAGATTGTGTCATTTCTTCAATGCGATATATAGTAAAGTTATTGACCCTGAAGAATTGATAACTTTGGAGAATGATATTGTTGTCGTGCTCTGCCAACTGGAGATGTACTTTCCTCCTTCATTTTTTGACGTTATGGTTCATTTAACGATTCACTTGGTGAGAGAGGTGAGATTTTGTGGTCCGGTGTATTTGAGAAATCAATATCCCTTTGAAAGGCAAATGAAAACATATAAGGGGTATGTGAAGAATCACCATCGCCCAGAAGGTTGTATCGCTGAGCGGGTCTTTTACGAGAATATTATAGAGTTTAGTGGTCGTTTTGTGGGATTGACAAAGACGATAGGGCTCCCTACATCTCGACATAGTGGAAGATTGGATGGAAAGGGGACCATAGGTCATAAACAACGTGACATGTCCTATGATTCGTGGGTCATGGCACACACTTATATTCTTCATAATGAGTCTGAAGTTGTACCATATGTCAAACGACACATGTCTTATTTGAGGGAACAACTCCCTAGAGTTAACGCAAAATCGTTAGCGAGTGAACATTGCAAATTATTCAGTAGGTGGTTCAAAGATCAAGTAACGAGTGAGCTTGAGGAATCTTCAAATTTGGTTTCTGATCGACTCAAGAGTTTAGCTTATGGGCCAAATTTCAATGCCTCTTTTTACTCTGGATATGTCATCAATGGCTGCACATTCTACACATGGGAACAAGATTAAAATAGTACAATGCAAAATAGTGGAGTAAGCTTAGAAGCCGAAGCTCTGCATTTTGCAAGTGCTAAAGACAAATGCCCCATATATGATTCAATGCACTACTATGGAGTGATTGAAGAAATCTTTGAGTTGCATTACTCTTGTTTCTCAATACCTATTTTCAAGTGCAAATGGGTTGACAATAACACTGGAGTTGAGATTGATAATCTAGGGTTCACCTTAGTCAACCTTGAAAAGCTCGGTCACAAGGAAGATCCATACATCTTAGCTAACCAAGCGAAACAAGTGTTTTATGTAAGCCGATCAGGTGATAAGAGAAAATCAATAGTTCTGACACCGAGGTCTCGCTATGACATTGATGACTATGATGATGGTGATGAGGTGGAGGAAAATCCATCTAGGAAGGTACATATAGAAGATGATAGTTCAGATGATTCATCCATGTATATACGAGATGACCATAATGAAGGTGAGTGGATCCAAGAAAGTAAGAAGAAAAAGGTATCTGGGAAGCGACGCCGGAAAGCTTGATGTCGAAAAAGTTTCACTTATTAGTCTACAAATTTTTAGTAATACGATTTACAGGCTAATTACGAATTTTTTTTCATGGAATTCAGGATAGAGTCCCTGCATTTTATGTAAGAAAGCAAGAGAGTTAGTTGTTGCCGAGCTTGGAGCCCCCGATGACATTCTCGCCAACCTTGGAGCCCTGTTGACATTCTGCTAGGTTGATTTGGTTGGGTTAGTCATTTTTTAGTTTTTACTACGTTTTATTCTTTGTCCGGATCTTATATAAGCTGCAAGCCACAAAATAAATATGTGGTCTGACATTCTATGCACTTTGATGCATGTATATATTGATCTGATCGTGTAAATTTTGCGAGTTAAAGTCTCATGAGATGAATTAGATTAGCTAGAGCCATGCTTTTAGAACTAGAAGTAACAATTCATGTCAGAATGCGTTCAGTCCACGTACTTCCATAGTTCCATTGTGTGCTATGTCTGGGACAAGTTTGAATCTTTGCATTTAGATTGCTGACTTCTAAAGGAATATATTTTGCTTCTTCCATTGTGTATGTAAATGATAAAAGGCCATCTAGAATGTCTTAGCTGTTGATTTGTGAGAGGTACTCTTTTTATTTGCAAATCAGTCTCTAACTTTCTGCGTTTTGTGGAAAATTAGAAGATGTAAAATATTAATTATGGAGGCAAATTAAAAGGAACTAAGTTGCATATTATATGTTGCCATTTGTATGTTTGAAAGAATCTAAATTTTTTTTTTTTTTTTGGTAATTAAGAGATAAATTGAACCAAAAGCAAACTTACACCTATTTGACAGAGGGAAGCAACACCCTGCCACTACAAACTAGCTGGACAGACCCAACAAAACATCAGAGCTCTTCAAACCAACTTTTATCAACCTCCCTCACTTTAGAACTTAAAATCTGTACTATTCTATGTTTCACTATGTATTTAATTTGCTTTACAATATAGTCTATAGTATGGACACTATCTTCCCAAAGGGCCTTGTTTCTATTCCTCCAATTATGTATACCACAACCGCCACAGTAGCTAAGATCACAAACTTCCTAAATTTCGAACCCGTATATACGCATTTTAGCCATCGCGGATTGAATCACGTAACCCCCATCCATCTAATCCCCAAGCCATTCCATCAAGTTCTTCATACAATTGCTACTAAAATGACAATAAAAAAAAAGGTGTTGTATATTTTCAGGGTGAGAATGGCAAAGTAAGTAGCAGTCATCATCACATAAGTTTAAACTCTTCAGTCTAACCCTTGTCTTAAGTCTGTCTTGCACTGCAAGCCACAAAATAAATCTGTGGTCTGACATTCTATGCACTTTGATGCATGTATATATTGATCTGATCGTGTAAATTTTGCGAGTTAAAGTCTCATGAGATGAATTAGATTAGCTAGAGCCATGCTTTTAGAACTAGAAGTAACAATTCATGTCAGAATGCATTCGGTCCATGTACTTCCATAGTTCCATTGTGTGCTATGTGCGGGGACAAGTTTGAATCTTTGCATTTAGATTGCTGACTTCTAAAGGAATATATTTTGCTTGTTCCATTGTGTATGTAAATGATAAAAGGCCATCTAGAATGTCTTAGCTGTTGATTTGTGAGAGGTACTTTTTTTATTTGCAAATTAGTCTCTAACTTTCTGCGTTTTGTGGAAAATTAGAGGATGTAAAATATTAATTATGGAGGCAAATTAAAAGGAACTAAGTTGCATATTATATAGCGGCGAGTGCAAAGGTGCAGTTTTCACCTTGGAAAATCATACACTACTACTCATGCCTGCACTAACAAATAATATGGAATCATGCTTTGGTTTGGCTTTAGTCATGTCACGTTAGCATATTTCTCCAAAGATTTTGTCATTTTTATAGGATAGTTCTTATTTCTACACATTAAAGACATTTCTCTCTTATTTTTATAGGATTGTTCTTTCTTCACAATATCTCTTCATGACTACACCCCTACTTTTTCAAAGAGGCCCACAAACTACTTAAAGTATATACAGGTCACTACTAAAATAGAGTTGGATCTAGATAATTTTTTCATGTCCGTTTTGGCTCCAAATCCAACTCCATGCTACTGATTTAAAAAAAAATTAAGTTTTTAAATTAGTAAAGCTCTAGATACATATACTTCTATAATACTCCATTTTGTAATTCTTGTATTATGAGACTTTAATTTAATCATCGTTTTAGGTTAATGGCTAAAGGGAGAAAGAGTCGGAGGGTAATTCAGGAGAATGCAACCTCCGATACCGAGCATGAGGATGATGGTGATAATGTCTGAACGTGAGGGTCTGTAGAGGTCGTACGGTATGTGCAAAAGTAGGGAAGGCAATTCGGGAGGATAGAAAAATTCCACTCGAATGGAATAGAAGAAAGGTTCCATGTGGGGATCATCGAAACACATTCTCTACTTATATTGGGGTAGTTGTTCGTGAACGTGTAAACATCAAGTACGAGAAGTGGGGTGATGTCCCGAAAGAGCTTAAGAATGAAGTTTACGAGTTAATAACCATAAGTAGATGTTTTGCTATTAGTATTTCAGTAATCAATAACATCGAACTTATACATGTGAGATAATGTCCTGCCAATTAATACTAATGATCCTTGAATTATTATGCAGAAAGGTTTCACGATATTAGAAGGTCGTAAACGTTATATCTTATCGCGAGCTTCTATTGCATTCCGAATTTTTAAAGCTAGATTGAGAAAGGAGTTCATGTACACTCGCAAAGGACAATTGGTGAAGAAGAAACCAGGGCTATATCCATGGATACTACATGAAGATTGGGATCAATTCCTGAAAACATCAACTGATCCTAGGTTTAAGGTTCAAATTCCTACATGAATTACTTATAACTGGATATATTGGAGTGTTATTGAAGTTGAATTACATCATTTATGCAGGAAATGAGCGAAAAAAATAGAAGTAGAGTGAAGGATAATAGAAAATCAAGCTATCGTGGAGGACGACTAGGGTATCAACATTTCGAGGAAGAGATTGTAAGCTTTGATCAAACTTGTGCAATTAACTTCAAACTTTAATTTTTTTAACTATAAAACTATTTTTTCTTATGTATTTGTGACTTTTTAGGCAAATGAACTTGAGAAGAAAGGGATAAATGCTCCTACAGTACCGCGACATTTGACATGGCTTAGAGCTCATTCTCATGTCAAAGAGGGTGCGATGATATTTAAGAATCCTAATGATTTGAAAATTCTTTGAAACGGTTGTAAGAAATTTTACGCACATTTTCCAAGTTGGAAAACTACGATTTTAATCATATAAATTATTCTAACTTTTATATACAAATTCTTTTTGGTGCTAGAAAACTTTAGAGGCTCAACAAAGTAGAGGAGAAATTGTTGCAGAAGGTCGAGATGATATACTATCAAAAGCAATTGAGAAACCGGGAGCATGGTGGTATTGTCGGGCGTTGGATTAGGTGTGACAAACACAGATTATTTTGGATTTAACCGGCCACAACCACCTAGCCAAATGAAGGTCGAGATAAAGAATTTAAGATCGGAGTTGGCGAGAAATGAGAAACACTCAAAATTTTGTTATGTCCTTCCTGACAACATGTTGCCAAATTAACCCAGAGCAGATGAGCGAACAATTGAGTCAGTTCAAGGCGGGTTGGAATGCCGGTAATTGCAGTGGTCAAATTGGTCATTCTGATGGGCATGGGAGTAGTGGTAGCCAAATTGGTGGTTCTAATAACGAAGAGTCTAGTGGTGCTCAATTAGGTACTCCTAGTTTGGTTGGCCTAGGTGTTCAAGAATTTCACCTACAACTAGAGTCAGACACCAATGTTTCTTCAAAAGACCATAATCGTGCTCATGAGTCCGAGACATCACATGTTGTCACTAATCACAATCCAATGCAGCACGAACCTCAACCTCACGAGCATGATATTGAGCCCTATCATGTGCCGTGGCCAGAGAAAAGTAAGGTGCATCATATACATTCTCCAACAATCCCTGAACCTCGTACAATGGGCGTAGATGGCCACTCCTTTCCGGAGGTATTGAATACTATCTTGTAACAACATTTCAAATATATGCTCTTTTTTTTAGAAGCCTAGTGCAACGCTGTCACTACTGCCTGTCAACTCAGCTGCACATTAATGGCTAAACACACAAACAAGATAGGAAGGGGGGTTGATTTGATTTCAGTAATAATCTGAGCTTTCCCACTATAATACTACTACATTAATTTTCTGGATACTTCTCCCAATACTACTCCCCCCTTTTAATTTTCTAATTACCGTATCAAACTTGTGTAAATTGAGGACATCCTTCTGAAATTTCTAACTCATCGATCACAGAGCTGACCATTTTATGCAAATCTAAAACCTCCTCTTCAACATTTGACTCTTTAATATCCAGAACACTGAATTTATCTATTAAAGCATCTTTACCCACACAATCGGAGGTTGCATCCAAACTGTCAATGTTTCTCTCCTCGTCTGAGCATATTCCTTCACCCTTAAAGAGCTCAGCTATGTCAATTACTTCTACGCTCGAGACTTTCAATTCCTCGGCAACAGGATTCATTTAACTTCTTTGCTTCCTTGCAGGAGGACTCTGATTCTACCCCCTTATCTATCACTGTAAACTCAGCATCATCATGTTTGGCTCCACTAAAATCTTTTACAGAACAAGATAGTGAGTTTGGCACTAACTGAGGTGACTCCAAATGTTCGTAAACCATATCAAACCTCGCAGGACTATCGAAACTCCCTTCCTCAAGCTTTCCATAAAGCCTATTAATTGAATTTGAGAAATCATATACATCAGTCGGTAAACTCAACTTTGCATTTAGGTACTGAGATGAATAACAAGTTTTTTTTTCTATCGCACAAAGCTTATTCATATCATTTTTGAATATATAAACAAGTATTATATTTTTCTTGTGTGGATCTTATCAAGAATGATAAACAGGCACATCTTGCCACACGACCCACACCATCTCCAGGAACGGCATCATCACAATCATCATCCATTAAAAAGTACTCTATCACTGCAGAAGATAAAGAGAAGTTGACCACTAGTTTGGTGCGAGCTTTTAAGATTCAAGCTCTACGGATGAAAAAGAGGCAAGAAACTATTTCCATTAAAATTCCGGCTAACGTAATTTTTAATGAACAAGATGTTGCCATAGATTACTAGGATATGCTTGATTGGTGCTTCCAAAAGGAGATTAGATCAACTCACATGTCCATATTCATGAAGTGAGTGAATCTTTTTCCTTTTTCTAATTAGTGATTATATAATGTCATGTTTCTGGATAATTTGATATTTTCTAAAACAATGCTACGAGATTTGATAGGTACTTGCGAGAGGTTTGTATTAGTGAGGGGATTTCAGGGGTATATGGATTTTGTGATACCAACATTCTAAGTCCTTTGACACCAACAACAATGGAAGAAGGAGATCCTCGATCAGATTATTTAGCTTGCGTCTTTGCATGTAATGATGCTAAAAATATTAATCAACTTTTTTTTGCACCATATAATGAGAAGTAAGTGTTGTGTGTTCATTTATATAAATTATTGATTTGACTACAAAAGTTATGGTGTGATTTAAATTAATGATGATTTTGTTTTGTTCTTCATTACTTATTTAATTGTACAACAACCATTGGATGTTAGCTGTTATCAGTCCTTGGAACGGATTGGTATATTGGTTAGATCCAGCAGGAGCACAAAATGAAGTTCGACCGTTTGCTAAAAAGATCATTAACGAGTATGTACTAAAGGACTATATTTAATACATCTATTGCTATGACTACTTATGATGATACTATTATTTTATTTTATGATTATATAGGGGGATTATAAAATTTAGCATGTATTATCGAAAAGATATCAAGAAGATTAAAAAGAATCCGGAAATTAGATGGAACCAAGTGCAGGTATCTGACTCTTATATTATATTATCTTATTAGGCAAAAATATTTTTGATTTTCCTTAATTAAGCTATTTGTGATTTCTTGTTTATAGTGCCCTCGCCAACCGCTTGGTACTTTAGATTGTGGATATTATGTGTGTCGCTACATGCTTGAGACTATAGAGTTCAGACGACTAGTAATTCCAGATAAGGTACTTTATTAATTACAATTTTTCCTTTTGTGTTTTATGATTTCCAAACTTTGGGCAATATAATAATCGTTAACATTAATTATTTCTTCAGTAATTGTTTATTATACTATTATGTTTATGACTTTAATTTTCCACTTGGTGTAATTTTTAATTATGACACTTAGATCTTGAGCATTATGCTTTAACACTGCATTTGTAGTGTGCAAATGTTTAACTTCGATCATCTTCTTATTTGTTTTCCTTTTGGTTTGTTTCCTTTTTAATTCGACCATTCATGATTATTGTGTTTAATTACTTTTCAATTTTTGATGGAGACTTGTCTTATCTTTATTGTAGTACTATCATGGCATCCCTCCAACCTATTCTCAGGATAAAATTGATGAACTCAGAGAGTTGTGGATTACATATGTCGAGGATCACGAAGAACAAGTCATGAATGATGATGAATGAGTTTGAACTTCATGCCTTTTTTTTTTTTTTTTACCTTAATCAATTTTTGGACGTACATATATTTTTTTTTTATTTGGGTATGAATATTGATGTGGTCGGGATGAATTTGATTTTAGCTTTTTATTTATTTAGATACATATTTATATGTATAGTTGTTTTTGGAAGTTTGGAAATATAAGTGTTGGTTGAATTATTGTGTATATATACAGAATTTTGGAGGTTTGGAATATCATCTTTAATTTGTTGATTTTGAGATATGGGTTGCATATTATACATATGGTGCTTTATTGTAAATTGAATTAGCCGTATTGTAGCAATTTGGAAGTCGGGTGTCAATGCATCGTTGAAGCATGTCACAATTTGTTTTTTTTTAAAAAAAAAAATAATAATATCAAAGATAACAGTTATGGAAAAAACCTGTTATAATATTATAAGAAAACATAACACTTGAGCAAAGAAGAGTTGTGTTTGCTTGTAACAAAGATAACAGTTATTTAAGATAGTAGTTAAATATTCCTTCGGTCAAACTAGCTTAAAAATAGCAAACTTAACGGTTATTTGACAAATGTGTTATCTAGTAGTATAACGTGTATTATAAATGACTGTTATGTTTTCTCTTCCAAACATAACACTTCCATTAGGTGTTATCTTTACTTTACATTACACTGACTTGGAAAACGCATCAAAAGTGTTATGTAAAGCCTTATATAACAGTTATCTTTGGCCTTTTTTGTAGTAGTGAGCGTGGCAAATATATTTGCCATGAATTGGGCTCACGAACCATTCGGAATTCCGAATGGTTTTGCCTCGATTCATGTGTGAACATTTATCCCATTCATCATTAAGACACAAAATAATGGTTCAAGCTTATGACCCATTATTTTGTCCATTATTAAGAATGCTCTGAGAACTAGTGTCCAATGGCGTAGGAAACATTATCACCCTTGCATGTTCCAGGTTGGCATGTATTCAATAGGTTATAAAGAAACTAAGCGCATAAACACCCTGATAAATACTACTAATATGTCATCATCTGTGTTTTAGCATTATAACTTTGTAAATATACGTGATAGCATATGCTAGTTTAGAGTTTGAAATGTCAACTTTAAATGATACGTACCTCCTTGATCAACCAATTACTGCATCAATGCTAGTTCGATAACTTATACAACACTATAATAATACTATTAATTCTATATTTCTATGCAATCCCACAAAAGAGAAATGTTCACGAAAGTGGATAGGCGTATATAGTCGAAGATTTCTTGATCTTATAGAAAGCAAACGGAATTGTAGTTTATTGTAGATATGCAAATTATAGGGCTCGGCCAGGAGACCACCCATTGCACATTGAAAATCCACTTGGCTTATCAAACTTTGGATTTAGTTTGGCAGAAATTCAATTAATTCAGCATACAAAAATTTAAATACAAACTAGGCGTGATAGATTACTATCTTCTGGATACTATTAATCCCTACTATAAATGTTGTTGGGATTAACACGCTAATTAACACCTAGGATTGCCTAATTTAAATAATGATTGAACAACAATTAACCATTTGCCATTGATATCACCCGGAGTTGAAAAAAGAAGAAAGGAAAAATTGATTAACCAGTCCATCTGACTATATATGGAGTTAGAATTTAGCGTATGTTAATAGTTTTTTAACATCAACACTCATCTGATGTTAATAGTGTATGTTCTCAACTCGATCTCGACAATAGTCTTCTCAATTGTCTTCAGCGTCTAGAATGACAGTCAACCTTAGATTGGGTGATTCTAGTATGAAGACTTGAGACTTCAGATTGTTAATCGGCTTAATAACCTGTAATTATCTTGTGTGATTAGTTTTATTTGTCTTATTAGTTTTAATATAGTCACGAGGTCTTGGCTTCGGGTTTACCTTCCTTGATAGGTTGAAGAGCTTTATTCTTTGTAATGTGGCTAATGTAGTCTATATTACCAAGGTGATCGACTTAACTTGGAAATATGGATGGAGTAAGAATAAGGATAAACTCCATTCCGCACTTTGATCTTAAATTTATATCTCAAAATTATTTTATTTTATTTTAAAGGACATTAGCTAATTATAGGGCTTTTCTTTCACAATAATAGAAAACAAATCAGATAATACTTTCTAGTACTCATTGGTCAACAACTCAACATTTTAGCATCATTCTAGGACTATTTTTTTCTCTTTGCACACGTACATTTCTTGAATTAGGTTTTGATAGTTCCACCATTAACTATTTGGAGGAGAAATAGTCAATTTTGCTCAGTCCCTTAACACCAAAACCAATTGGACTAAGAACAAATATAGTAGTGTATCACCACTTGTAATCTTGTATGATGTTGATGTAAAACTCCAAGTCCCCCTCCCGAAATAGAGAAAAAAAATACTCCAAGTCCTTTGTTTGTGCTGTTAGATCATTTTGTCTTTCTATTGATATATTTGTCCTTTTACTATTTCAAATGATCAAGGTAAAACATTTCCCAATACATTTATCCATTCAATCCCCCCATGTGTAGAAACAACTATAGTAACTATTTACTTCATTCTTTTTCATGGTTGTTTTTTCATTGATCTATCTTCAATGAATATTTTTTTTAGGATTTTTTGTCAAAAAGTACCTTATAAATGACGTTTTTTGTGAAAAAGTACCTTATATAAAAAATGTTGTTCAAAAGTACCTTTTACCATGTTTTTTGTTGCAAAACAATACCTTTTGTCGGATTCCGGGAGTTGACCAAAACTCCGGCGTTGAATACACACGTGCTTGGCACGTGATCATTAAACAACCCAAAACAACCCCCCTGCACACCCACTGCCACCAACCCACCCCATCCCCCACCCACTTTGCCACCCCTCCTTCCCCTCCCCAACCCATTGCCACCACCTCCCCCCCATCCCCCCACCCACCTCCACCCCTCCCTCCCCTTCCCCGCCCCTTGCCACCCCCTCCCTCCCCGCCCAGGAGCCACCAAAACCCCCTCCCTTCCCCCGCACCCGCAACCCTACCCCCTCCCACGAATCTCTTTCTCTCTCCTCGCCATCCCCGACCCACAACTCACCCCCCCCCTCCATCCCCGACTCCGGACCCACCTCCCCCACCCCGGAAAAACTCCCCCAACCTCCCTCCACTCGCAATCTCGACACGCAATCCTTCGAAACAAACACAATTAAGCACATAGCAAATACCTAACGAGGATATCGGTTGGCCGCACATAGCTTCGGAAGGGGTTACATAGAAAACGAGATGATCTTGGAAATTGCCGGCGACGTCGGAAAAGGTGAGAGCGTACGTCCATACTCGGCGAGTTTGGAGGCGGCGTGCGCGAGCTCCGATGTCGACTTTCTTCGGTTGGGCTGCGTGAGGCGGCGGTGGAGAAGGAGGAGAGAGAGAGAATTGAGGGTGGCGAAGTGATGAGGAAGGGTGGTGGTGAGGAGAGAGAGTGGGAGGAGGAGGATGAAGGTGGGTTTTGTGGAGTAGGCGGGAGAAGAGGCGGAGAGTTGAGGAATGGTTGTTTTGGTTGGGGGTATGGTTGTTTTGGTTGGTCTTTGGGGGTTTTTCGTTGGGGGTAAGGTCGTTTCGGGTGAGTCTTTGGGTGGCGGTGGGTGTGGGTGGGCAAGGGGAGGGCGGGGGTGGCAGTGGGTGGGCAAGGGGAGGGAGGGGTGGCGGTGGGTGGGGAAAGGGGAGAAAGGGGTGGCGGTGGGTTGGCGGGGGGGTTGTTTTGGGTTGTTTAATGATCACGTGTCAAGCACGTGGTGTAGTCAACGCCGGAGTTTTGGTCAACTCCCGAAATCCGACAAAAGGTCCTGTTTTGCAACAAAAAACATGGTAAAATGTACTTTTTAACAACATTTTTTATAGAAGGTACTTTTTCGCAAAAACCGACATTTATAAAGTACTTTCTGACAAAAAATCCTTTTTTTATCATTATTATATCTAATATATGCATATCAATACAAAGTATAAAAGTTGATACTTTACATAAATGCATTAAAACATAGTATCTAACAAGCTAGGCAAATTCATTAGTGCAAATTCATGGTCAAGTTCTTTTTTTAAATTTGACTACAAATACTAAAGTGTAATTTGTAAAAAAAAAAGGGAATTTTCATGTATGGTACCTTGTACGTTTAAAGCATGCACCATGATGAATCCATTAACAAGGATGTTGTATCTATTAGACGTACTATCATTCATAAGACTTTACAAAAATATTGTCCACCACCTCATTTGGCACCACATCAAATCATGTAAGATGTACTTTAGCAATTGCAATGACATTTGATTTGTGGTGCATTCTCATACATAATTATTGCAATACTTTCAATGATTGATTTAAAATGATTTGATTTTACTATTTATACTAATAAGGTGCACCATTATTTTAGAAAACTAGCTCAATGTTAAGAACTCCACACGTAGTGTGCTTGGTCATAGTAGTTTTAGGATGAGGGAACTTCTGGAAAGTTAGTTCATGGTGCACATAAGTAGAGATAAAATGTACCAGAAGAACTTGTGTTAGCATGTAGGGACATTTATTTTGTCCTAAATATCTACGGTGTGCATGAATGCATACAAAATGTCACATTTTAAAACCATAGGCCATATCTATTTATGCAAAAGAGTACCTTGTGAAAAAAAATGCAATGGAAATTTATAGCAACCTCTCAAAAATCATAATCGACTACTAAGCTAAATAGTACTCTCTTAATTCTTTTACGGAAACAGTTAAATTACTTCTTTAAAAAAAAAAAAATCCCCTAGTCTGCATAAAATTAGTGTAGGGGCTACTATCAACTACTTTGTCGATGATTAGCCCCAATTTTAATTTTTGTTAAAGTTTTTAGTTTGAAATAAATAGTCGAAGTTTTGGTAGTTAATAAAGTTTGCCTCTCCATTTGTGAGATGATCAGTCCCAATTTTAATGAGCATTGTAAGATCTCACTTTGGGAGACCTACATATATTGTAGGTGTGCAACTTTTCAGAGGATGTGATACCATTGATGATGATTTGATGTCTAAATTTGCAATTAATATCGATTATTCTTCAGTGGTCTATCGAATCAAATCATGATATTATTTCTCAAAATTTTCTCAAAAATAGTTACTCTCTTTGTAAACTATATAATAAAATAGCGATTGGACCAGGGGTATGACACATTGTTAGATCTGGTTCATCGACTTCATAATTTCGTAGGTGAATAGTTATTTTTGATTCAGTTATATTTGTTTTTGTTTTTCTTTGATATTGATTGCAAATGTCGTATGCCTTTTGCTGCATTGAGTTTTTGTAATATTAACTTATAGTCATAGAAGCTAACTTTTTACTAATCAAATCTAACTTTTATTAAAAATTATTATTAAGAAGTAGTAGTAGAAGACACCATGTCTTTTATTTTTTATTTTTTTATTTTTTGAAATTAGAAGATAACATGACTTTATTGACTTTAATAAACCATTTTCTTTTTATTGCTTTAATAAAACACTTTGAAGTGTTGTGAGCTAGCTGGCATTTAGGCTTTTTAATTCACACATCGCAATCCATCTTGCGTGCAGGTACATTAGATGACGTTGTTTTCGTAAAGAAGATCACAATCTCAATTCTATATTTGTTAAGTTAAAGAAGCCATTCAAAACTTGCGTACGGGCCGTACATTAGACAATCTCTCACCAAATTCATGAATTTCTTATATTCTACCTTATTTATCACGAAATAGAGTACATCTAAACCAAACATCGTTTTTTTTCTCTCCTTTATTGATTTTTTTTATTTTTCTTTTTGACAAGATTAAGCAAGAAAGTAGTAGCTTAATTGGATGTATCATTGAACATGTATGTTGTCTTCTTATATTGATTCTTTTTACTTATAACACGTAACATGCCAACATTGTCAGGTTCTTTTCATGAAGAAAGAAAAGGGAAATAATGATGCATTAGTTAAATCATGTTAAGTGTTTGGAGGTCAAGAAAGACGCATCTACCTACTAATCCCACCCGAATAAATGGATAATCAACTTGAATTTTCGTTGCAACTTGCTTATAACCTACTACATTGACCGTTTAAGTACGAATTAAAGCTAATCAAGTACATCACTTATTTTTTTTTGGAAAATTTAGTTTAGTACTCCCTCTGCCTTTTCTATACAAATTATATACTACCTCTGTTCGGTAAAGTTTTACTCACAATATATTTCAATGTGTTTTAAAGATGAGATTGTAAAACTTAAAAACAGATGAGATTGTAGGGCAGAGGAGAGTAGAATAAAAATGCATCTCAAAAAGTCAATCTTGTAAGCTCGGTGCCTTGAATCTGGTGAAAATGCGGCTCAAACAGAGGAATTGAGTGCTCGCCCGGTCAACCGGGCGGTGCCGCCCGCCCAGACGGATTGGCCTGGGGATCGGGCGAGAGCCCGGGCAGAAAGACCTTCAAAACCGTTCGCGCGCCCGACTGGGCGGCTTAGCCCGGGTGACCGGGCGGGCGTTGCCCAACCGGGCGATCTGGCCCGGGCGACCGGGCGGGTTTGTTTTGACGCGGGGAAGCAAGTTCCGAGTCGGGGTATAAATAGGCTTTTAACCTAAGTCGTTATTATGACGATTTAGTTCATAATCACATCTGTAATTCTGTATTTCCTCCACATCAATAAATCAGTTTCACTCTGCCCGTAGACGTAGCCAACACTCCGTTGGTGAACCACGTTAAATCTGTTGTGTGATTTCTCTTTGTTTTGCATTCAATTATTTGTTCTTTCTCATATTTGTCATAACAAATTGGTATCAAGAGCTTTGTGTTCGATCCGGGTGAGAAATATGTCGGGGATGAATGTGAAAATTGATAAATTCACTGGGAGAAACAGTTTCGATGCAGGCAAATCAAGATGCGGGCAAACTGAAGCAACAGGGGTTGTGGGCACCGTTGGCAAAGAAGTCAACGGATTTAGTCACCGCTGAGATGGAAATTCTGGAGGAAAAGGCACATTCAACGATTATGTTGTGTCTTTCTGACGACATAATTACTGAGGTCGCGGAGCAGAAAATCGCCGCCGGTCTGTGGTTGAAGTTAGAAAGTCTATACATGACGAAATCTCTAACCAACAAGTTGCTCTTGAAGCAACGTCTGTTCAGCCTGCGTATGCAAGAAGGTATGTCTCTGAGGGACCATCTAGATAAATTGAATACTATCTTACTAGATCTTCGTAATATTGATGTTAAAGTAGATGATGATGATGCTGCTTTAATTTTGTTAGTATCTTTGCCTTTATCATATGAGAATTTTGTGGATTCTTTTATTGTTGGGAAAGATAGTCTGTCATTAGAAGAAGTAAGATCTGCTCTTCATACTAGAGAAGTCCGTCATCAGGCATCTGGTTCTAGTACAGAAAATCAAGCATCGGGATTAGTTGTTACTAGGGGTAAGGGACATGGAAAATCTGGTAAAAAGAAATCGAACCATAAAAATTCGAATTCTAAGGGTCCTAAAACTAATGATGTCTGTAATTACTGTAAGGAAAAAGGGGCATTGGAAAAATAAATGTCCTAAGAAAAAGAAGCAGCAGGAAAAGAATGAGGGTTATGCTGCTCTGGCGGAAACTGAAGGTAACTCTGAGGAAGATCTGGCCCTAGTTGCTAATAACCAGTCACATTATAGAGATGTGTGGGTTCTTGACTCTGGGGCATTGTATCATATTAGTCCATGCATGGAGTGGTTTTTGACTTATGAGCAGGTAGATGGGGGTCATGTTTCTATGGCTAACAGTGATGCCTGCAAAGTAGTTGGAATAGGCTTCATCAGGTTGAGGACTCATGATGGTACATTCTGCACCTTGACCGAAGTTAGGCATGTTCCACTGATGATAAAAAATCTGATATCTTTGAGTCTTCTTGATAGTAAGGGTTTCTTTCAAGGTGAAGGTGGAGTTATGAGTGTCTGCAAGGGTTTGAAGGTGGTTCTGAAAGGTATTAAAAATGGTACCTTGTATTTTCTTCAAGGTTCTACTGTGACAGGTTCTGCTGATGTTGCATCATCTGAGGTTCACAAGGAGGATATGACCAAGCTGTGGCATATGAGGCTTGGACATATGGGTGAAAGGGGGATGCAAATTCTGTCAAAAAGGGATCTTCTATGTGGGCACAAGGTGCATGATCTAGAGTTCTGCGAGCATTGTGTGTTTGGAAAGCTTCATCGCAGTAAGTTTCCAAAGGTTGTGCATACAACAAAGGGCACACTTGATTATATCCATTCTGATTGTTGGGGTCCTTCCCAAGTTAAATCTATTGGAGGTCACAGGTTTTTTGTGTCGATGATCGATGATTATTCAAGGATGACTTGGGTAATTATGATGAAGCATAAAAGTGAGGCTTTCATGAATTTCAAGCAGTGGAAGGCATTGGTGGAAAATCAAGCTGAAAGGAAGATCAAAAGGCAACGAACTGATAATGGTCTGGAATTATGTTGGTCTGAGTTTAATGAGTCCTGCAAGAATGAAGGGATTGCTCTCCATCATACTGTCAGGAATACTCCACAACAGAACGGGGTAGCAGAACGCATGAATCAGACATTGTTGGAGAGAGCGAGGTGCATGCTCTTTAATGCTGGGTTAGCTAGAAAATTTTGGGCAGAAGCTGTAAGTACAGCTTGTTATCTGATCAACCGTGGACCTCACACTGGTATTGATTGTAAAACACCTTATGAGGTGTGGTCTGGTAATCCTGCAGATTATTCTTTGTTGAGAGTTTTTGGTTCTACTGTTTATTATCATGTAAGTAAGGGTAAATTAGAACCTAGAGCCAAAAGGGGTGTATTTGTGGGTTTTGGGAGTGGAGTTAAGGGCTATAGAATCTGGTCACCTTTTGAGAGTCGAGTTATACTTAGTAAAAGTGTAATATTTGATGAAAATTCTATGTTTAACCCCACTGTGAAGTCCATGGTGGTGTCTGTTGGTAGTGATGTTAATAAACAGGTGGAGCTACAAGTCACTCATGATGAGAGTGAATCACAGCACCAAAGTGGAGAAGATCAACATGGTGCTACTGAATCTGAATCTTCTAGTCATCAATCAGTCTCATCTGAAGCACATCGACCTAGCATAGCACTTGATAGAGCTAGAAGAGTTGGTGTGGGACCTCCTAGGAGGTATGGTTTTGAGGATATGGTTGCTTATGCACTGCAGGTTGCTGAAGAAGTGGAGGTAGATACTCATGAGCCATCCACCTACAATGAAGTTGTTTCAGGTAATGAGTCTGCTCAATGGCTCGCTGCAATGGGAGATGAAACGGAGTCTCTGGATAAGAATCAGACTTGGGAGCTAGTCAAACGTCCTAAGGAGAGAAAGATTGTCACCTGCAAATGGGCTTTCAAGAAGAAGGAAGGGACCTCACCTTCTGAGGGGGTCAAGTATAAAGCTCGGGTTGTTGCAAGAGGGTTCACGCAAAGGGAAGGGGTTGATTATAATGAGATTTTCTCACCCGTGGTCAGACATACTTCCATCAGACTGTTACTAGCAATAATTGCACATTAGGCACTTGAACTTGAGCAACTAGATGTGAAAACAGCTTTCCTACATGGGAAGTTGGAAGAAGAGATTTATATGACTCAATCAGATGGGTTCCAAGTTCCTGAAAAAGATGACTATGTTTGCAGACTGAAGAAGCCCTTGTATGGGCTAAATCAGTCTCCTAGGCAGTGGTACAAAAGATTTAATAGCTATATGATTGAGTTGGGCTACAACAGGAGTTTGTATTATTGTTGTGTGTATCACAACAAGCTGGATGATGGATCATTGATTTATTTGGTCATGTATGTAGATGATATGCTCATAGCTGCAAAGTCCAAGTCTGATATTCAGAGGTTGAAGGGTCTTCTCAGTGCTGAATTTGAGATGAAGGATTTGGGTGCTGCGAAAAAGATTTTGGGGATGGAGATTTATAGGGAAAGAGATCAGAGGAAACTTTTCTTGTCACAAAAAGGTTACATTCAGAAGATTTTGTCAAGGTTTGGCATGTCAACAGCTAAGCCTATAGATACTCCAAGTGCCTCCAATAATCATTTGTCTGTTGCTTTTGCACCCAAATCTGCTGAGGAGAAGGAGTACATGAGTCGGGTTCCTTATGCTAGTGCAGTAGGGAGCTTGATGTGTGCTATGGTTTGCACTAAGCCGGATCTTGCACATGCAGTCAGTGTTGTTTGTAGGTTCATGGGTGATCCTGGTATGGAGCATTGGCAGGCAGTCAAGAGGATTTTTCGTTACCTTAGAGGTACATCTGATGTTGGTCTCATTTAGGGGAATGATACTCAGTGTTTAGTTACTGGTTATTCTGATTCTGATTATGCTGGAGATGTTGACAGTAGGAGGTCTATGACTAGTTATGTATTTACTCTTGGTGGTTCTGTTGTGAGTTGGAAGGCAACTTTGCAGGCCATAATTACTTTGTCTACTACTGAAGCAGAGTACATGGCGTTGACAGAAGCTGCTAAAGAGAGAATATGGTTAAACGGACTAGTCAGTGATCTTGGTTTACATCACGATCAGGCCATTGTGTATTGTGACAGTTTGAGTGCAATATGCTTAGCCAAGGATCAAGTCCATCATGAGAGGACTAAGCACATTGATGTGAGATATCATTTTCTGAGGAGTGAGAAAAGGGTTAAGGTGAAGGTAGGTACAACTGATAATCCTGCTGATATGTTCACCAAACCGATTCCGCAGAGTAAGTTTCAACATTGTTTGAACTTGCTCAATGTTCGTGATTGTTAATTGCCCGTTGGGGCAAGTCTGGGGTCCTTAGGGGCTAATATGGTGTCTTTAAGGGACAAATCTGGTCTGGTTGTCTTTCGAAGCAAATCTGGTTGCAGGGAAAATATGGGCATTGTGTTCAATGCTCTGTTATCTGGTTTTCTGATTTGTTGTGAGAGGATTCAAGTCAAGGTGGAGATTTGTAAGATCGATTTCTTGAATCTGGTGAAAATGCGGCTCAAACGGAGGAATTGAGTGCTCGCCCGGTCGACCGGACGAGTTCCGCCCGACCGGGCAGTGTCGCCTGCCCAGGCGGATTGGCCTGGGGATCGGGCGAGAGCTCGGGCAGAAAGACCGTCAAAACCGTCCGCGCGCCCGATCGGACGATTTGGCTCGGGCGACCGGCGGGTCTTGTTTTGACGCGGGTAAGCGATTTCCGAGTCGGGGTATAAATAGGCTTTTAACCTAAGTCGTTATTATGACGATTTAGTTCATAATCACATCTGTAATTCTGTAATTCCTCCACATCAATAAATCAGTTTTCTCTCTGCCCGTGGACGTAGTCAACACTCTATTGGTGAACCACGTTAAATCTATTGTGTGATTTCTCTTTGTTTTGCATTCAATTATTTATTCTTTCTCATATCTGTCATAACAAATCTATATAATACTATAAAACAATAAGGATTTGCTTAGGTGTCATGAGCAAATTAAATTGTTGATTTGTCATTCCTTTGTATAAACTCCAAACTTAAATGTTGATGATGTGTCATGTCTTTGGTAAAATACACCCATGTTAGGCGTACTAAGTTCACTAAATTAGACTTTCAGCTTTGGTTAGATTGACGATAAATAAGGAAGTCCAATCACGCTCAATCTGAATCAAGGCAAAAATTAAGAGTCAAATGCACAGTCATAATAAAAACAATTCCTAAAATAAAGAATCATATCCCCTAAATCCGCCATATTTGATATAGTTACCCCCCATTATATAAGGTAATTAAACCAATATAAACCACTATCTATAACAAATACAATCTTAACTCTTCAAAATATTCAAAAGGATACATTGGTGTAAATTGCATAAAAATAAAACTTTCAGTACAATACTTTCAAAACGATTAGTACAGGGCAATGGGTGATGATAGAGAAAAGCATGCGAGGAAGACGGGGAAGTCTTCAATGATCAACAAGGAAAATCAACTGGGTGACTATAAAAAAAGGTACACTTGAAGTCTTGAACCCATTTATTTTGAACTCTGAGAACTCTAAGCCTACAAACAAGTAAGATTTGAGTTAATTGTCTATGAAAGTTTATGGCCAGTGCGAAGAATTAGTGATTGAACTCTAATTGGATGTAAAATCGAAAAAAAAGGTATTGAGACGGTCGAAAAAAAAATGGCGTCCCATCAACAACCTAATTGGATGTACGATTACTTCCCAAGAAAAATGGTTTTCATCTAATCAGAACTCTAACCAGAAAATGAAATACACACTAGATGCTAAACATCCTCTGTAATTGAACACAAAAAATGAAATAATTTCAGAAAAAGAAAATCATCAAGTAAATGCAATTTCTATTTACCTTGATTATTTGGGCAATTTCATGAGATTTGGGCAACTTTGTTTGATTTGTGCAATAAGAAATAATTCCCGTAGCAATTGTTGGCAATTTTTTGGTTTGTAATTATCTGATTTATGCAGTTCCTTTTGAGAGACACAAAAAAAGGAAGACTCTAGAATGAGATAGAGATTGAGAACTAGAAAATGGGTTTGGTTAAATGGATATGAGTTTCCTAATGAAAATAAACAAATGAGATGAGTAAATATTTATTATAGAGGAGAGAGAGTGTGTGTAGAGTCTGTAGAGTGTAGTGTGTAGTTGTAGTGTAGTGTAGTGTAGTGTAGTGTGTAGTTGTAGTTGTAGTTGTAGTTGTAGTTGTAGTTGTAGTGTAGTGTGAAGCAGTGAAGTCCAGGTGGATGTTGAGGTGAAAGAAGTTTGAGAAAGAGAGACGCATGCACTGGTGAAATGAGGTTTATGTCATCTTTCCTTTTGGTGGTGTCTAAATGGTAAATTCCAAACTCCAAAGTCACAATTCTCTTTGGTGGTTTTCAGTTTTGTCCTTCAATCTTTGGAGAGATTTTTTTTTGACATTAGAGAGAGTTATTATAAAGTATTTATCTGAATAAAACTAATCAATTGCTAGCCTATAACTATTTATGATTAAATAAAAGAAAAGTATCTTAATTCATGTGATGACTGGTAGTTCTTATTTTATCGGCCTTATCTTTTGATAAAGGAGCGGAGATAAACTACTAGCGGGTACTCCTTTCGTTTTAAAAATTGTTATACTTCACTTTGGTGGTAGAACCAAAGAAATTTTGCAAAAAACAAAGAAGAAGTACAAAAAAATAATGTTTGATTTTGGAAAATGTAAAAAAAGCATTAAAATATTATCGGAGAAAGAAAAATAGGGTAGGTGGGAAGGTTTTGAATTGATTATTAAAATGGGTGATGGGTATATGAGGTAGAAAAGTATAAAAGTTGATGTGATAGGTTATCATATAACGAAAAAGTGAAAGAGTAACAATTAAAATAAAAAGCCAAAAAAGGAAAGTCGTGACAATTAAAAAAACGGAGGTAGTATAAAGTACGATGTTCTTCTGTGGTATTTCAATGACGTCGGAGGATCATGTAAGTTTTAGGTGAGACGTCATACAAAAACATTTTATAATAGAGTAAATCAACTAAATTCAAGAAAAGAAATAGGAGCATGAAGTAGCTTTCTAATTTACTCCCTTTTTTTATTGCTACATTTTTTTAACATGGTTGTTTCTTTTTAAATGATACATTTTATTTGGTTTCACTATCCACTATAGAAAGAGATAGAGAAACAGAAAAGGGGGCGAGAAAAGAGGATTCGAATAATTATCTGATTTAAGCAGTTTCATTTTAGAGATGTAGAAGAAGGAAGAATCTAGAAAGAGATAGAAAAGGAAAAAAACTAGAAAAATGATAGTATTATTTGTTGTGATATACTTTATATCTCTCTACTCTATAATATTTTGACAGTAAAATGCAGCAACACCTATGATAGGGGGACACCATAGCTCCCCCCTTCCCTTATATAAAAGAGATATATATAATTTTTCAAATAACTTTTATTTTTTTATACTTGATGTACAAACAATTATAATCAGCAACGGTCTGAGGCTGGTGATTAAGCATCTTGGGAATCGCGTTATTGAAGCTGTAGTCTTTCTGGAAGTAACGAGGGGGATAAGGTATTTATTCCTCACATGACTCTGACTCCATCTCATGCAACGAGATTTCCAATTAAGTTTCAAAGAAGGCAGTTTCCTTTGGTCGTTTGTTTTGCAATGACTATAAAACAAAAGTCAAGGTAGGTTTGTATCTCGCTAGACCGGTTTTTAGTCATGGTCAGTTCTATGTTGCCATTTCTAGAGTAACAAACAAACGAGCCTCAAGATCCTAATTTGTGACAAGGAACAAGGGGGATCAAATATCACAAGTAAAGTTGTTTATAAGGAAGTGTTCCAGAACTTATGATTTAATTTGATTATTGATGTACGTTACTCACTTTGATTATATGTTTATTTTCTATAGATCGTATTCTTTAGTAAACTTGTGTTCTGCTTTAGTTTATTATAAAATAATTATTACATAGTAGCTAATCATTCTTTTCTTATATTATATAGATCTAAAGATTCAATTCCATAAATGTTATATGTTACTAAATTGAACTTACAAGAACACTGTTCTCTCATGCAAATTTGTTGTTTTTAAATGTTCAATGGTAACAGTAGGTCGATTCATCATACACTACTGTAAAAATTAAACTTTAAATCGAGAATCACATCTCCATGTGGACAAAATAATTCTAGACCAAATTATAATTTATACACATAAGTATCTTAAATTTATAGTAACAAAACAAAAGAGACGCAGAAAGTATAATTGTATGCTTGTAAAGAGTTGTACAGTCTCATAAAAACTTATTCTTATTGTAAGACCGAGAATGGTTTTTAAAAATTTAAAGGTGATCAATAGACTATGGAAGTGCTTGGTTGAGAGAATTTTGGAGTAAAAAGAGAAGTTTGAGATGAATAGAGACGTTTGACTAGTCCAAACCCTTAATGGGAGTGTTTGGTTGAGATAGGACTGAAAGAGAGGTTTGAGCCCAAAAAGCTAATTTTGAAAAAGTTACTAGTAGGAGCTTTTTGGAAGAGAGGTTTGTGAATTTAGTTTTGTAATGACTAATATATATATACTAAAGTTGGTCAAATTTACTACCTATTACCAAAAGAACCCAACAATAAATTATTCTAATATCTATATTGGTCATTTCACCTAATAAATTAAAGTATCAATCAGCTAACAACTATCTACCAGACTTTTACACAAATAACTCAAACTAGCTAATATTATCAGCTAACGGGCTAACAGTTAATGCAAACAACTAACCGCAATTAATCTCTAAATTCCCAAACAGGCTTATGGCTTTGTTTAGTAAAAAAAGGTTTGGAGAAAAAAATTAGAAGTTTAAACTCATATTAGAGGATTTGACTACTTAATCCTTTAATTACAGTGTTTGGTAAAGAGACCTTCAAATAGCTACTTAGGTCCAAAAAGCTCTATTTGAAAAAGTTTGGGAGATGAGCTTTTTGACATTAAAGGTTTGAAAATGAGTGGACCAAGTTACATTTATGTTCTAAAGGTTTTGAAAATTACATTGATAAAAAAATAAAAGATACAACAATGTATTATGCACATGTCCTTATTGGTCATTTTACACAATTATATAGCAATCAATTATCTGCTACCTACCAAACACCTTTATACAAATAGCTAATATAGTTAGCTAGTCAAATAAGCTAATACAATCAGCTAGTCAAATAAGCTAATATAATCAGATATCAGCTAGCAACTACTCTAACAAGTAACAACTATTTACTAATTGCCAAACAAGACCTATATAAAACTTAATATAATCAGATATCAGCTAGCAACTAACAAGTAACAACTACCCACTAATTGCCAAACAAGACCTATATAATACTTACTCTTTATATCAAGACTCGTTTAATTTAACTTGGCTCTAGCGAGATTTTTCACTCGAGTGCACGACATGTTTAGATCTAAACTAGTTATTAGGCCCGGGCTATTCCCCGGGTAAGGAAAATTTTCATTTATTAATATCATACTTTAAGATGATAACACTAAATATCACTTGGTCTAGTGGTCAAGACTTTAGTATATAAACTTGAAGTCACGGGATCAAACCATATACTATGCAATTTCTAATTTTTTTTTTATTGTATGTGGATTACATGGAGTAAAACGTCAGAGAGTGTCACGTGGCACCGTTTCTTGTTTAGGAACACCTTTTAATATATTAGTATAGATATTCCATAACTAAATCCCAATAGAACTTATGTTTTTAACTAGTGCGCTGAAAGTTTTATAAACCTTCATAACGCACATGAGCTTGGTTTTGGGTGAGATAAGAGAAGGAGAAAGGTGAAAAAAACCCATTTGTCAAAGAGGTCCTATTCATTTGTGGGCTGCACTAATATACATTGTAATATTTACCGCTGTGATGCTTATATGTGGGAATCCCAAATGTCAAAGTGGTCGGTTTCATTTGTGGGCTGGACTAAGATACATCATATTGTTGTGATGGCCTTCTGACACAGCGTTTTGAGACTGAAGAGACCCGCCCTTTTTACTACTCCGTTCTCTAGAGGAGTTCCCCTCCTCTATCCTCTCTGAGTCTCTGGGTATAAGATACTCATATAGTCCTATTCTAGTTATTAAACTTGACAGTAATACTTACTCTAATTTTTAGCCCCCCCTATTTTAGTGTTATGAATGGTGGTAAACCGTTTGAGAAATAAAGGTTGGATGATAAGCATTAAATATAGTGGTGGAGCTAGAATTATTTTGTTGGGTGGACCGGATCCATAAGTTATATACGGACTTCAATGAAAACTATGAGAGCAAACTAAAAAAATGCAAGTAATAAGATTTGAACCCTAGATAGCCAGATAGGAAGTCACAAAAACTAAAATAGCATTTAATACCAACTATATTACAGTATACATAGTGTATAATTTAGCAAAAGCTCCCCTTAGTTCCACTATTGATTAAATATATGTCCTAAAATGCTATTATTCACGAAGATGCAATACAATTACATGTTTTTTTTTTTGTAAATAACGTGTGATTCATATATGTTGTTTCCACTTTTAGATTGTTATATGCAACATTAAGAATTCATATATCATTTGCTTTATTATTATCTACAATACAAGAACAATTCTTTATATTTATGACATACTTCCTCCTTTTTTTCAGTACTTGCAATGTTTTCGATTATAGTAAGTTCTCTATTACTTGAACGTTGACAATTTTATCAATACATTTTCTTTTTCTCACCCAACCCATGGAGATTTTTTTTATCTCTCTCCTTGTCCCTTGTGTACATTTCAATGTTGCTAGTTTATAAAAAAAGGAGGAAGCTAAGTATGAGTTAAGACTGACAATATTATTTTTGGAAGGATAGGAGTTAGCTCAAGTGGGTAGAGCACTCCTCCTTGGCCTGAGGTCAGGGGTTCGATCCTTACTCCCAGCATTATGCTGGGTATTTCCTTAGCATGCCCTACCAGCCAATGTGTTAGTGTTTCCTACATTTAGTAGCCTTGTAGGGGTTAGCTGGTAAATTTCTTAATTTCCTAATAAAAAAAAAAACAATATTATTTTTGGTACAAAATTAAGCTTAGGACGAAACTATATTTTTTTGACACCGTGTAGAAAGTTCTCAAAAGGTTTTGGAAACCTTCTTTTTCCTGCAAAAGTATTGGGTGAGGTGGTCAACTGGTCACACCATCGAACTAGTGTAAGGAGCCTAAGATATAGAGGTTCGGGTCTCAAATTTTAAATTTGTTATCTTGAAGTTTGGGGTCTAGCTAGGTCTCATATTCTAGACTTTAACTTTCATATATTGAGTTTTGGGTCTCAGTTTCGTACTTTTAGTCTCAGATATTAGGCTTGACGACTAAGTGGTCGTTTGGTTTCACGCAGGAAGTCAAATTCGTGAAATCGCAATTCATGGAAATAAATTACTTAATCAAATTCATGTAAATTTGGTTAAATTGTTTGGTTGTGATGGGGGTATTAAATTCCTATGGGAATTTCTACTTACCTAAGTAATTTCCTCCATTTTGTGGGAACTCAAAATTCTTACAAAATTTCTAATTCCTTCATTTTCTTTATTTTGTTGTCAAGTGTCCACCAAACAACTCACCAAATTTTCAATTCCTAGAAATTTCTATTTCCCATATTTTCTCATATCAACCAAACAACCACTAACCTTACCACTTTTTATCTTATATTTTGGGTTTCAGGTTTAAGATTTTGCATCTCAAATCTTAAACTTTAGAATTGGGGTCCTAGAAAGCATGCTTACCTGTTCCATCTTCGATCTTAAACAAGTTTTAACCAGCTAGAATAAGTAATTACATGTTCAAAAGAAGCACGCAACAAAGAGATCACCGAAAATCGGATTTTCGAGATGATGTAAAGATTATCATACTAGAGCCATTCGCCTTATTTGAAAGAGTCGTAGTCGAAATCGTTGAAGGCGGAGGGAGGAGGAGGAAGTGGAGGAAAAAGGAGAGGACACCACTGATCAATGACCGAGAGAAAAATGGATGTCTTCGGTGTCTGTTAAGGTAGTGAAAGAAATGGTGGAGGGAGAGTCATAAAATGGAGATAGAAACACGAGAGAGAGGGGGATTGAAATGAGATGTTATACTTCCTCCGTTTTTTTAATAAGTGACTATGAGAGAGAAAGTGGGGAATATCTGTGGATTTTAGAGAGAAAGTTGAGGAGCACTTGTTCAACTAATCAAATTTGAGAATTGGATAAAGTAGGTAGGTGAAACAATTAAATGGTGACAAATATGTAATAAATAAGAAGTATTCTTTAATACTTTAAGCTATGTGTCACTTATTGTGACATTTTCCTAAAAGAAAAACGTGTCACTTATTAAAAAACGGATGAAGTATTTGATAATATGTTATATCTGAGACTCATTGTCCAAAATATGAGATATCATACCCAAAAACTGAGATCCATCTCCCCATATCAATTATGTGACGCATTATACACAATACCTTTTTTATTTCTTAATTTAAAATAAACAAATTTCTTCTATCTTTGATTAATAAATCACTATTTTTAGTATTTTATTTATCGATCACCTATTGATGAGATGACTTTTTGCCCTTTCTTGGTGGGTTTGTTAGGTTCAAGTTTGAGTTCGCGTGTTGTATCTAGTTCTTGGGTCGCATATTTGGAGGCTTCGTCTGACATATATGTGGCGCTGGTGGTGAGTTGGGTTAGGGATGTTTATCTCGGGAATCAATCCTGCATGATCAATCCGAATACTATACCAAATTGGATCTCCGATGAGGTGGATGTATTCCAGACATCTAATTACAGGATGTCGGAGCTGTTCGTCAGTGGAGCTAATATGTCGAGGGTTGATTTTACTTGTATTGTTTTTCGAGTCTATGTTGTTTGTACTCCTATAATGTTTTATGATTAATGATATCATCCCTCCCCTATTCCTAAAAAGAAAAAAGATGACTTTTTGCCACCCTTATCAGTCTCACCATATCATGGTGTGACGCATTATACATAATACTTTTTTTTATTTTTTAAATTAAAATAAATAAATTTTTGATCTTGATTAATAAAACATTATTTTATCGAGTATATATTGATCATATGACCTTTTTCCACCTATATCAACTGATTTCTTTTATTTTTAGACTTGTCTAATGTGCACTAATTTCAATATTGTTGAAAGTTGTGATAATAAAAATAATAATATGGTTATTTTTTTGCTTTTTGTGAAAATTTGGGATCCTCACTACTTGCTCGTTGGTACTTAGACTCTCATTTGTTCAACTTATTTTAACTTATTTTAGGAAAAAATAAGTTTAGATAAGATAAGATAAGTTCGAATAAAATAAGACAAGATAAGTTTGGATAAGATAAGATAAAATAAGTTGAATAACATAAATTAACTATGTTAAACAGCACAATAAACTAAAATATAAATCAGTTGGTCTTGTAAGAGACCGCATACTTTTAATTTAAAATTAGGCAATGGTCCAAGCCCAATATTAAGAAGAGAACATACCATCTTTCTGAATATAGTGAGTAGTTTAATCTATTAAGTGACCAGTTTAATCCTTTTAGTTCTCACATTCTTTAATTGATTCAGTGACTAGTTTAATCCCTTTAGTGACTTGTTTAATCCATTCCGCAAGATTGTCGGGTTAGTTTATAAAATTATTTGTTGTAGTTCGAGATTGAAAGGGAAACAAAGGAAGGAGAAGAGAAGGGACGACTAAGTTGGCGTGAAATGTCTAAGGATAATGTTGGTTTACATTGAGATGAATGGGCTTATTAGCTAGAAAATTGTAGGTTTGAGTTTGTCTAATTTTATGTTAAAATTAGACCGCCTATTATAATAATTTGTGAATATAAATTCAGAAAAGATAAGTTCAGACAAGAGAAGTTTAGATAAAATAAGATCTTGATAAATTCAGATAAGATAAAATAATTTCGGATAAGTCAAAATAAGTTGAATCAAACAGAACCTTAGTCGTTACTACATAAAAGGGTAGATTGAAATGTACCCTTTTTGGTAAAGGTTTAGCTTGAAATGAAATTCTATCCTTTACCAAAAAGGGTAGATTTCAATTCAAACCCTAAAGGTATCAATAAAAAGTAAAATTCTTATATGGATATGGTCCACACTAAATTAGTGTGGACCTAATGCTAATTCATGTGATTTGTGAAAAAAAGGGTCACTATATAAATAAATATATATAAAAAATGAGTAGATATAGATTCTAAAGTTTGACTATGTGAAAAAAAAAGTTACTATGTCACAAACTGAAAATTTCATCATGATAAACTAATGTAAGAAAGAGAGACTATATTAAAAAAAACGATCACTATGATAGAAAGTAACTGTATAGTGTAACTTAATTTTTTTAAAAGGTTACTATATGGAAAAAAAGGATCACTATGTTAAATAAGTGGCTTTGGTCCACAATTATATATTTATATTAGTGTGGACGAGGTCCACGCAAGACTAAGGCTCTGTTCTTTTGGACTGAATAAGTCTGAACTGAACTGAACTGAAATGAATAAGCCTAAACTGAACTGAATTGAAATGAATAAGTCACGACCGAATTGAACCGGCCGATACGATCCGAATTGAGTATTATTAATAATTACAAGTAGAGTAATATTTTTATCATCATTGATAATGATAATAATTAATAATATTAATGATAATGATAATAATAATAATAATAATAATATTAATACTAATACTAATAATATGCATAATAATAATATTCTTCAGAATTGAGTAATATTAATAATAACAAGTAGACTAACAATGATATGAAGTAATAATATTATTAATATAATATTTTCCTCCAAGATTGATATTCGCAAGTCAATATATACAAAACCAATAGCATGTTTCACGACTAATGTAGAATAGTAACAATAGCATGTATGACTCATAATTCTAAGCAACAGAATATTGACTTGCCTAATTTACAAAATACAAAACTATATTTACATACATTTGACTACTCCTATATTTACAAAACTATATTTGACATATATTTTAAAAAAAATACAAAACTATATTTGACAATAATAATAAAAAAAATAATAATAATGATAATAATAATAATAATAATAATAATAAGAATATAATAAAAATAATAATAGTAATAATAATAATAGTAATAATAATAATAATAATAACAATAATAATAATAAGAATAACCATAATAATAATAATAATAATAATAATAATAATAATAATAATAATAATAATAATAAGAATATAATAATAATAATAATAATAATAATAGTAATAATAATAGTAATAATAATAATATTAATAATAATGATGATGATAATAATAATAATAATAATAATAATAATAATAATAATAATAAAATCAATAAGTTGTAGTACGGGCGATCGATCTCGAACCGGCCCGACTAAGTCGAAGCCCGAGCCGGCCGATCTAATCCGATCGGCCGATTCGAACTCAACGAATTTCCATTTATCGACCCAAAAAGAATGAGGCCTAACTCCAATAAAAATATGAAAGAAACACTACACTAATAACACTATAAATAGAAATGACTAACTATATAACTACATGTACGTTACACCAAACACTTGTATCAAATTTTAGAAAGGGGAGAAATTACAATCAACTTTGCTAAGGCATTTCCACAAAAAATTGTTGCAAAATAACGATGATGATGGATGGTCCCATGATCAATGAATTTGTCAAAAACACCGAAGCTTTTAACAAATGTATGGACGAAAGATTCAAGAAGCTTGATGTTGATGAAGATGGTGTTATCTCTCGTAATGATCTTCTAAACGCAGGACTTGGGAAGTCGATTCGAACATTGGATGATGATGCCCATACTGATGAAGAAGTTAAGAACTCTTATTACTCAATCTTTGAAAAATTCAATGTTGATGAAATAAATTCAATTAATCTCGAGAAATTTAGGTTGATAATGAAGGAAATTATGCTAGCTCTAGTTCGAGGGATTGGTAACACTCCTGTGGAAATGCTCCTAAATGATGATAGCCTACTTTTGAGTGTTTGTGTTCATAATAATTAGTTTTGGAATAAGTGTTGTAGGTAGTGAGAGAGAATTAGAAACAAGTTATCTCTAGATTGCTTGTTTTTTGAAGGTAATATCTAGATTGGGTTATCTCTAGATTGCTTGTTTTTTGAAGGTAATATCTAATTGGGTTATCTCTAGATTGCTTTTTTTGAAGGTAATATCTAGATTGGTTTGTTGATTTATTTGTTTGGTATTTTCATATTAGTAGTTTGATAATGGTTCCTTTCTGTTTATTTATTGTGAAGGGGAACTTTTTTTAAGAAACTATTTAAACTTATCTATCTTCAATCAAGTATGATTGATATGCCACATGCAAAATGCCAAATAGCCTTGTCAAGATAAAAAAAAAAGATTAACTGAAGTTTAGAGCACTAATCTACACAAATTATTAAAAAAAAACTCAAAAAAGGAAAAATTAGGTCGGTTTGTTTGGTTGATCCCAAAATTTTTTTAAGAGTTCTCAGGATTGAAGGTCTTATATTTGATTTTATCTCTAATACATTGTTCATGCTAATCTCATTGTACTTGAACCAGTCACAACTTCTAGAGTGGATTATCTATTTCTTAAGTTAATTTGCCAAGTTGTGACATAGGTGCAATGACTAAGATTAATGGTAATTGATTACCTTTTATAGATTTTATTTATTTTGGTAAGTTCAAAAATTTTGCCAAATTGTTGATTATCTACTTCCTTTAGTTTCCCTTTCTCATCTTCTCTTCATATTAGAGGTGTGAGACTTTTGATTTTTGAATGTATTTTAGGTTTTTTAATGGGTGTATTGTGAGCTTTGTTGAGAGAAAAGTGTCGCTAACAATTACTAAGAACAACTATGACCTCTAACATCTAACACAACATCTATTCTTGTCCAGATCCTAGGAAATAAAGCTTATTTGGAAAATCATACTGATTCGATATGTGTACCAATAACTAACAAAGATAATTGTAATTCTTTTTTTATAGGAACATTGTAATTTTTGACAAGGAAGAAACTATTTTTCTAATTATCAAAGATATTAGTTAGTAACTTAGTATATCTACAACATGGCACTTTCACATTTTTTTTTTTGAAAGAGACATGGCACTTTCACATGAAAGCAATAGCCCTCGCTCTAAAATAATCTCTTTGAATGAAAAAATTACAAATATTCTCAATACAAAGTCTCAAACCGCTACCTTAAGCATAGATGGAAGAGATTGCATCCACCAATCAACAACATAACAAAAAAAAGATGGTACATTGAAGTTAGTGGAATACAATAAGAAAAAAGTGATAAGGAAATTAAAACCTATTCACTCCATTCAACTTACATGTTTTTATACTAAATTGACATTACGTTGTGTATAAACTCATCATAATTCATAACATTTATCCATATGTCAAGTCAATAACACACGAAGTTGAGGTGGTAGAGTAGTGGCATCGCTTCCACCTCATATCCCTGAGGTCTAGGTCACAACTCACAACCAGTAAATCTATATAAGAAAACCAGGCTACTATTCTTCATGCTGCATAGGTCACAACTCACAACCAGTAAGCAGTCGGCCCACCTGTGAGATGCAATTTAGATTATACATTAAAAGTGCATTATGAGAATAGTCCCTCGAACACTATTTTTTGTGCTTGATTGCTTAGTTTGAGTAAGCAAAGCAATAGAACATCAAATAAGCCGGAAAAAAGTCAAAAGAAATTTGTAGTTGACCAAAAAAAACTTCAACAATTAATGCTTTTAAATTCCAATATGATAACAACCAAAAAAAAAAATCCCAATATGATAACAACCGATCTAATCCACTAACCCCGTGTTGTTACTTGTTATATAATTGTTGAATTTATTAATTTTATTTTTGTTAAATGAAAAGGTAAGAAAAGCTATAGTTTAATGTATAGACTCGAAGAAAATCCGTAAAACATCTGAAATTATAATAAAAAGTTAAGCAAAGTTATGTTTAGGAAATATAGTCAGTAATGCCTTTTAAAATCTAATGTGTGCCATTGGACACACAAAAACAATTAAATTAAAGGAAATATTACATTAAATTAAAAGTTATATTTGTAAATCTAACTAATAAAACATTATAATTTTAAAACCTTTTGCCATCGGTTTTATTATTCTCATATTCACATCCTACTTCTATATACACCATTCCTTATTGTAACTAGGCCTGGCAAAAATCTGATCCAACCCGGTTACCTTACTCGAACCCGAAATAAGTGGGCATTAGGTTGAAATTTTCGACCTGTTTAACTAAATGGGTCGACCTGAACCCAACCTGAAACTTAATTGGGTTAGGTTCAAGTTTGAAAAACATAAAATAACCCGTCTACCCCGTTTAACTAATTGGGTCAGGTTCCGATATATTTAACCTACCTTGAATATGACTTGATTTTGGCTTGCGTTCAGCGTTTTAAATTAAAATGTTGGAGCTGTTCGGCCAAATCCAACTCATTAAAATGTTGGTTCTCAAACCCTACATGGCTATCTACACACTGTAGTTTCTCACTTTCTCTTCATTGAGCTCCCTTATTTATCGCTCTTTTCATTTCTCAATTCCTTCACTCCTCCATGGCTCCAGTATTAGAGCTCCACTCTTCTCATTCCACAACGCCTTCACTCCTCCATGGCTCCAGTACTCTTCGAGCTCCGTTGTGGTCACGTAGCACGTTAGACGGCAGCACACACGGATGCACCTCCTCAATCACCACCACACCACTCACCACCGCATCACACACTATTCACCATTAACATGTATTTGACCCTAAAATGGAATTAATTCATAAAATTAAATAGGTTAAACAAGGTGGGACTATGAACCACCTTTGGATTGTTGGTACTGGAAGCAGGTATGTAAGATCAAAAATGTGTTGAAGATGATGTATAGTGAGAAAGAAGTGTAGAATATGACTCACTTCAGCATCAAAAGAATCTATCAGAAGATGGTAGGTGATCATACTGCTGTCCATTGGGACAAATTAATCTTGAATAAATTATCCATTCCAAAACACAGAATGATCTGTTGGTTAGTGATGCATCAGAGGCTGAGAACTTCAGATATATTGGTAAAGATTGGAATTCTGGATTCCAACTCTTGTATGCTGTGTGAGAATGGGCTGGAATCTCATAATCATCTATTCTTCCAATGCTCATATGCTCTTAAGTCTTAAATGTCTTGATATGGTTAAGGATTGGCTGCAACTTTCTTCAGTGCATGTTCTTTTTCAAAGACAGATGTTTTTCTTACAGAAGAGCAAGAAATCAGGAGTGCAAAAGAAAATCATTGCTGCAGTCTTTATTGGTCTGGTTTATCACTTATGGTGGGCGCGTAATGAAGCCACTTGGAATCATGTGGTCTGGAGACCAGAGTTTATTTTTAACAGAATGAAAATTGTTGTACAGTTAAGAGTTAAACTTGTTATGCCTCAAAAGATTATGAATAGGGAGAAAATGTGGATAGAAAGAATTTTCAACTGATGTATAGTCTTGTTTTGCGCTTCATTTTAGAGGGGGCCAACCTAGTTGGGCTGTTCTAATTTTGAAGTTAGCTTAGGTTGTATATTGTGTTTGGTCATCTATAATACTTCTTACTTAGCAAAAAAAAAAAGTTGACCAGTTTATTTGCATATCAGGTTCAAGTTGGACTTTTGACCCGTTTACATAAACAAGTCGGGTCCATGTTGGGGGTGCTGACATGTTTATGTAAACAAGTTAACCCAAATCCTGGCCTGACTGCCAGCCCTTATTGTAATTCAACATGTACCCTTGGATCATGCGTATGTCGTTTAGGCTTTAGTTCTTTAAAATCTTTATGAAGGTGATACCCAAAACCTGAGATCAAATCCCATTTATATCATTCCACTTAGTCGCTCATTTACACCAAATTGATTAAATTGCGTTTGTAATTACATGAGATGAGATTCCATGATTCCATCAACATCTTATAATTATTAAGTAGGAATACACCAAAAAGATACTGCACTACAAAAGTGGTAAATGCGAATATCTCCTAAAACAGAAACGTCCATAATTCGAAACACCAGCCTGTACACTACGAACAAGCCCATTATTAATAAAAAAATAATGAAAGTCGGCCCAATCTATCTAAACGATCCTATCAAATCAAACCCTAAAATTAAACTAGCTCCTCACCTACATATAAAGCCATACGCCCATACCTAATTTCTCTAACCCTAACCAAACCTCTTTTTTAAACACAAATCTCCTTTTTTTTTAACCATCCATAAAAAACAAAAAACAAAAACAATATATTCACCTCTGTTTTTTTTCTCGACCGCCATTATTAAACACCTTCAAATTTCCCCCAAAAAAACAGGAGAAACAATAACAAAACAAAAAAAAAAAAATTCTCTGTACTTTATAATCTTCGCGAAAAGATGGCGGTAATGATTGACGGACCGATGATAACAAAATTCATCGAAAATTCAGAAACATTCGAGAAATTCGCGACTGCAAAATTCGAATTAATCAACGAAAATCGAGAGAAAAAAGCTGCAGAATCAATGGCGCTTGATCAAGAAGAATCACATGAGGATGAATTTGAGGCCGTTGATTTGGAGAGTTATAAAACAGAGTTGAAGGAGATGATGAAGGCTGTAGCACAGGGGATTGGAAATACGCCGGTGAGTATTTTGGTTGAAGAAGGTAGCGTGTTGTTGAAGGTTTATGAAGTTGAGATTGTTAGAATTAAAAAGGAAAAAGAAGAAGAAGAAAAGATGAAGAAGATGAAGAAGATTGAAGAGGAGAGAGAAAGTAATAAGAGTTTGAAGAAAGGTGAAGTTATGGCGTCGAAAAAGATTAAGAAGAAGAATAGTTTTGAATTTTTGAATTTTTGTGCGTGTTCTGGGAAACAATTTGTTGAGAATAATTAGATTTTTATTTTTTTAGGGTGAGTATATATTTTCTGGAATCGAAAGTTTTTAAGTTAATTTCTTTTGGAATTGTTATTTTTTCTTGTTAAGTTAAGAAGAAGAATAGTTTTGATTTTTTTAGTTTGTTTGAATTTGCGTTTCTTGTTAAGTTGTTGATTAATTCTAGATATGAGAATTTGAGGGAAAGTTTCAAACATGAACTGTATTCGATAAACAGAGACTTTTTAAATTTTTTGGTGCGAAGTTTTGATTTTGTCAAGTGTCATGTTTGGGTTTGAGTTTTGGCCTTTGGGTGCCAGAAATATAGGGCACAAATTTTATGCTCTTCCAAATTCGTAACTTTTATATTTTATACATTATAACTTATAACGTGGGATATTGGGAAGAATTCGGGAAAATAAGGGAGATTTTAGAAGAGGGTGGAAGTTGCAAGTTGTTTAGTGTGTTAATTTATATAGCTGTGGCCTGTGAGAAACTTTGATTTTCGACGAAAAATACCAATTTCCAGCAATAAGAAGTTTAACAAAGTATTAAGAAATTGGTCAATGCTTCAATGGTCATATTTCAAATCTATGGTTATATTTTCATTTTTTTTACTGGAGTCATTATTTAAAATTTGAAAACTTGAATGAGGGAGTAATATTAGATAGAGTTCTTGTAAATATTGTTATTATCCATAACTTTTTTTAATTGAATTTTAGCACATTATAATCAACCAATTAAAAAAAAGCATATAAGTGATACACAAACTAATAGTATAATTTATTTTACGTAGTGACCAAAGAAATATGCTAAATGAGTGCATTTAACTAAGGATATGATGAATCGACATTAGTATAAAGTATAGTCGCCCCTCTCTCTTTTTCTCTCTCTCAAACCCTAGCCTCCCCTACTCCTTCTTCATCATGGATGATTTCATCCATGATAAGCCCCTTTTCCCCTTTTATTTTCAGTTTTTAGTTCATTTTCTTGTTTTGTTTAATAAATTAGTCTCTCTTTATGAGATTTTCTCAAACCCTGTTATGGGGTTTTTATTTCTGTTTTGGAAATCCCCTTCTCTCCTATGGGAGTTGTGAGTATTGGTTGAAGTTCGAGACTCAATATGAAGGTATTAGAATCTCGGATGCGGTCAACCTGACTCGATCAAGAATGTTCTTCCCAAACTATATCAGAATGATAGACTTCCTCATCAATAGCTGCTTGATTCAGCAAATACAAGGAGGCTGCGCTGTATTGCTCGATCCGGTTCATTGTAGTTTTTTCGAAGACGAATTTGATTTAGTCTTGTTTAATTGTACTATCTTGTTTTTCTTTAATACCTATTGTAGATGTCGTTTGGCCTTCAATTAATGAAATTTCTCTTTCAAAAAAAAAAAAAATAAGGATATGATGAACCTTTAAGAGAAAGTTATCATTCTCATCATATTAGTAAGGTATGGAATAAAAGACTCGCTTGTCGGCCCTCTTCTCTCTCAAATCTTAGCCTCCTCAATCTTCGATTTTGGCTTCATTCCTTTAGTTTTGTCTGCCTTTTAGTTTTATAACTAGTTTTTAGGCCCGGGTTATGCCCCGGGCAATCATAATTTTCATTTATTAGTATTTTACATTGAAATTATTATACCAAATATTACTTGGTTTAGTAGTTAAGACTTTACCATACAAACTTGAGGTTATGGGATCAAATCTTATACCATGCATTTTCTGATTTTTTTAATTGTATGTGGAGTATTACATGAAGTCAACACTTTAAGGGATAGCGCCACGTGGCACAGTTCCTTGTTCAGGAACATCTTTTAATATATTAGTAGAGTCCGTTTTTGAAGAGATGGTCTCACGTTAGTGTTAACGTGAGACCAGCCGATGTCATGCTGACATCACGTGTGTGCATCAGCCAGCACTGGAATTAGTTAAGCGCTTTGACCTATTAGTTATGCTAGCCTTAAATTGCTTCTAGATGAATTAGTTAAGTGCTGAAGTATATTAGTTAAGCGGTGAAATATATTAGTTAAGCACTGAAGTATATTAGTTATATCATAAAAATCAGATTATAACGCATCTTATTTGTTCAATCACAACAATGCTACATAGGTACATGTGCAAAACGTGGACTAGATTTGCAAAAAGCAAAGTGGAAAAAAGAAAAATGGATAGAGAAATCTCTGGAGCAATCACAAACAACGTAACCCCATGGCGATATGAAACCGCAAGAAAGTTCTACAATATCATTCTCAAAAATCAAGATAATGAAGATGCAAGAAAGGTACCGCAAGAAGTCTACAAGACTACTGTTGCAAGTACAACCAAAGTCTTAACTACAAAACCAATTATAGAAGAACAATGCTCATCAAGTACAACTATATTGGTTATTTTAGACTCGGATCGTGCAAAAACAAATTAAAGGGAAGAAGTGTAAGGAAGAAAAGTAATTTCAAGAAGACTAAAAAAACGAATTCCAAGAACCAAACTGAAATTGGTACAATTACTCCAAATGGTAGGTTGTTTTAAGTTCTTTTTTCATGTTTTCTTTTGTATTTGACATTTTAGAAACTAAATAATGCTCAATAGATCTTCACTAATTATAGAACAACACTAACTAATGTACTGGATATGTTAACTAAAAAATAATGTAAGTCTGTATATAGATTACCAGCTCTAAACTATTGTGCTAAAATACTTAACTAATTCGCCAAAAATATTATCGTGAGAATTTGTGAGACGCGGTCATTTTTGAGAACCATATATCTCTTGGATTGAGCAGGTCTCACGTTAAGACTAACGTGAGACCGTCTTTTCCAAGAATTTGTGATATTAGTATAGATAGATGACGTTCCCTCCTTTTGCTAGGAACTTTTCCCCCTCGATAGATAGGGTTATTCTCCTCCCTTTGCAAGAGATTTTTCTTTAACAGCTAGAATTGCATGCATGATGGATTACCGTAAAATTGGTTCGATGTTGAAGTTTGATGTGGGATTATAAAATTTATCAAATACATTCAGATGAATTAGATAAAAATTTGTTAGCGCGACTCCAACAAATTGTAAAACCATATCTCTCTGAAAAGCTTGTATATTTTTGCGTTATGTACAAAAGATGTCCCACAATACAAGATTTACTCAACTATTATAATTTTGATGAAAGATATCATATGAATATTGTATGGAATTTGGTTATGGTCACTTTATCTAATGTATGTGTGCTCACAGGCCACATGTTAAAAAGAGAGAAAATCCCAAATAAGAAAACCTTATGATGGACGTAGCTTCGTGAAAGTAATTTCATCTCATTATCTCAATCGAGTTTTGTCGAAACAACACATGTAAGTGTCCCATATTGATAAAATGAGAGATGACTGATGATCGAGTTCACTTAATATTTCTATGAGGCTACTTCCCTTATTGCCATATATTTTTAAGATGAAACTTTAATCCCCAAAAAAACAATATCGCAACTTTATTTAAAAAAAAACCACAAACAAACTGACTACTTTACATGAAAATATTAACTTCAAAATCAACATTATCAACTTCTTTTTTTCTCTTTAGTAATATCTAATTTAATGGCACAACTACCTCTTCATTATTAACTGTTACACAACTTTACAAAAAATTTTATATAAAAAGTACAAAACACCCTAAACAAACTATAAGGGGGCGTTTGGTTTGGGGTTTTTAGGAAAGGGTAAGAGAATCAAATAGGTTGATTCCCTTACTTTGTTTGTTAGCACATTTTAATCATTCCCTTTACCATCCCCTTACCCCCAAACTCCTCTACTTTCATTACCCACATCCCCCAAGGTTTCACTTACCCTTACCCTCCTCTACTCTATGGTCACTTTAACCAACAATTGACCACCACCCCAACCACTAAACACCACACCAACCACCAACCCACTACCCGTAGCCAATGACACCACCTCTTCCGCCACCATAACCATCACCCTATCCACCGAAATGACCACCCACCTGCCGAAACCACCATCCGGCCGCCGGAACCGCCACCCCCATGAACAAAAACTACCACGGCGCTACCTTAGCCACATAAACCATCACATAAGCCACCACTACCCACCCCAAAATCCACCAACACTTCCATAACCTTAAGAACTAAAAAAAAATACAAGAGTAAAAATAAATGAATATCTTTCCATATGGCTTTAAATGGTCAAATTCGACCATAGAAACTCTAGATCTAGAGTTTTTATGTTCGAATTTGGCCTTTAAAACCTCAAATTTCACCTTTAATGGTGGTGGAAAAGGAAAAGAAAGAAGGGGAGGTGGTAATGTTGGTGCCGCGGCGGTGAGAGGGGTGGTGAGGAGAAGGTGCGGCTACCGGCAGTGCGGGCGGCCGGCGGTGGGGGCGGCCGGCGGTGGGGGGCGGCAGCCAGCTATACATGAGAGAGAGAGGGGTAGAATATGGTGGAGAAGAGGAATCGGGTTTTTCTAGCCAAACAACATTTTTAATCTAAGGGTTTTCTTTTCCTTTCTCCTTGTTTCGCTTTCTTAAACCCTTTCCCTTTCCCCTTCATAAACCAAACGGCCCCTAAGTTCTTCCTCTTCTCTCTTCCATAATCTTCTTTCTCTTCTCCCTTCCAATAATTTTTACCATCTGTATTTTATGCAAAGCTTTATATGTTTTTGCACGCATCATGTGTATATAAGGCTCGTAGGAATTAAACTAACCCATCAATATACAATATCGAGCTCTCCCTAATCTGAGGGTCGCTATAGGTTTATATATTAGTAACTAGATTATACCCATAAAATGTACGGTTATTAATTTTGATACAAAAAAAGAGTTCTGAAAATTTGAGTTTCTAAAACTTAAAAACTAGCTAATGGGCAAAACAATTTTTTTAAAAAGTAAGATAGAAGCCCAAAACAAAGGAAAAGAAAACCACAAAAGTGCCCAGAACAAAGAAGAGAAAAGAAAAACAAGAAAACATAATAACTAGGATTTGAAAATGTGCTTGGCACGGGACTTGAACTCTCATCCACCTGACTTCACAACAAGGAACAAAACCAATTGAGCTGCCGCTCATATTATGTTATATTGATGAACATTTACACTCAACAGTTTTTGTAAGCCACGGCCCGGGTTCCCCTTGGCTCCAATAATAATATGGAGTTTTCTATGTGTCACAACTCACAAATAAAATGCAAAATGAAATAGGTGTTGTGAAACAAAGGGAACAGAAAGATTGTAAACTGAAAAGTAGAGAAATGTTTTCTTTCTTCCCGTTGTATATGTTGCAACTTATGGCAAATGCCATATTTTATGGCCATGTTTGGTAAATGGCTTTTTCATTGGCTTTTGGCTTTTGGCTTTTCAATTTGGTCAAACAGCCAAAAAAAGTGTTTGGTTATTGGCTTTTTGGTTGGCTGAAAAGCTGGCTTTTAAGCCAAAATGAAAAAAGCTTGCATGGGGCGAACTTTTTTGATTGCCTTTTGGCTTGTTGCCCACAAACTCTATAATAAACGTACCAACCACAATTAATTTTGCCAAACACTTTTGCAAACAAATTGGCTTAAATGACCAACTTAAAAAGCCAATACATACAGCCAATGCTTCCAGCCAGTCAAACAAGCCAACTAAACCAGCCAAAAGCCAACAGCCAACAGCCGATTGCCAAACAACCCCTATACTACAAAAACCACTATCACAAGTCAATGTGTACAATAACCCTAGTATATAAGTTTTGGGAAAATTTTGCCAAACATTAAATACATGGGCATTCACTTTCTGACTCACAACACTTCCCCTTAAATGCCCATCTTTAATAGGATATTAGTTGTCTCGTTAAAAACCTTGTTAGGTAAAACCCATTGGGATAAAAACCTAATTGAAGGGAAAAAGAGTACAACTTTGTTTTCTTATTATATGCTTAAATATACTCCCTTAATAAAAACCTTGTCAAGAAAAACCTAGTGAGATAAAAGCCTAATCGAAGGGAAAAAGAGCGCAGTTCATATAATAGTCCCCCTGAATCTAACATATATCAATATCACAAAGATGACACATTCTATTTTTTCGGACTAATTCTTCAAATTTCTTCGTCGAAAGGGATTTGGAAAAAAAAAATGCAAGATACTCACATGATTGGATCTTTTGGATGTTTATCATTTTTTCCTTTTGGAGGTCATGTGTAAAGAAAAGCTTTGATGATATATGTTTAGTTCTATCTCCTTTGATATATATACCATTCGATTACTTGGGTGATACATGCAGTATTATCTTCGTAGATGATGGTCGTATTCGTTGTTATTGCATTCATTCCACATTTTTCTTGGATATTACTAATCATTGACCTCAGCCATGCACATTCCCTTCCAGCTTCATAAAGAGTAATGAGTTCTACATGATTTGATGATGTGGCGGTCAAAGTCTGTTTCGTGGATTTCCAATATATTGCAGTACCTCCACAAGTGAATAAATATCCGGACTGAGACTTGGTCTTTTGTGGATATGATAGGTACCTAACATCTGCATATCCAATGAGTGATACATTTGGTTTCATGAAAAAATGTTTCAGAATTGTTTCTGTATAGTTTGATTGATGGACAAAAATCTCATTTCTCAAATGTTCTATTTGTTAGCCAAGGCAAAATTTTGTCCTCCCGAGATCTTTCATCTCAAATTCTTTCATCAAGTACTTTGCAGTTACTTCGAGTTCTCTAGGAGTTCTAATAATATTCAAATCATCGACATGGACAACAATGATGGAGGATCCTGATTTAGATCGCTTAATGAATACACAGGGACTGATTTAATTATTTTTGAATACTTCTTTCAAAAGATGTTCACTAAGACGATTAGACCACATTCTTCCATATTGTTTTAACCCATAGAGTGACTTTTCAGTTTTATTGAAAGCATTTCCTTAGGCATGTGATTTTCTGGTAGCTTTAGTCCATCATGAACTTTCATATAAATGTCTATGTCAAGTGACCCATATAAGTATGCAGTCACTACATCCATTAACCTCATTTGCAATCCTTTTGAAACTGATAAACTAACCAGAAATCTTAGTGTAGTTGCATCAACTACTGGAGAATATGTCTCATCATAATCAATCCTTAGCATTTGCGAGAAACCTTGGGCTTCTAGCCTTGCCTTATATCTAATAACTTCATTTTTCTCATTTCGTTTTCTCATGAATACCCATTTGTGCCCAACTGGCTTTATAGTTTATACCTTTTGGTATTTGGGTTATTTGTCCGAATATCTCACGTTTTTCAAGTGATTTTAATTATGCTTGAATTGCTTCTTTCCATTTTGGCCATTCTTTTCTGCGGGGACATTCATCTACTGTATTCGGTTCTACATCATTTCCATCGTATGTCATTTCAACCTCTATGGAGAAAGCAAAGATTTCATTCAAGACAACATCTTTTCGATTCTATTATTTCTTTATCGAAACATAATTAATTGAAGTTTCGTTGTTGTCTATGCTTTCACGTTTTTTTTTCTTCTGAAACATGCTTATCTTTATTTTTATTTTTATCGTGAATTTCATCATGCTCAGTTGGAGGATCTATATCAATTTTATTTGTTGTTTCACCTTGCTTTTTCATTTTTCTTGGTTATTTTGATTCATTAGAACCAGGTGGTCTACCATGTTTTCGGTGTGCTATTGTCTTATTTTCCACAGCCTTATTGTTACTAGGAATTTCAATCTGTGTCGGGGAATTCTCAGCAGGTACATGTAACTTTGTCACTTTCTTAGTATCTGCGAATGCATCTGGCAATTGGTTTGTAATACTTTGCAAAGGAACAATTTTCTTGACTTCTTGTTCACATGAATTTGCTCTCAAGTCCAAAATTGACAGTTGTTTGGCATTCCATGTAATTTCTATTTTTATGTTTTGTCGGTCCACTTTCTCTCCCCCTAAGGATGGGAATACTGTCTCATTAAAATGATAGTCGGTAAATCGAGCCGTAAATAAATCATATCGCCAGTCATTGGCTCTAAATATTTGATGATTGATAGAGAATCAAATCCAACATATATTCCCATCCTTCTAAATATTTGATGATTGATAGAGAATTTGTGATACGTTGTAGGCCTTAATCTTATCAATGATGCTGCATGTAATATATATAGCATGAACCAGAGCAGAAGAGGGTAATTTTGATCTCATTATCAATGGTCTTGCAATTAATTGTAGTCTGTTGATTAATGATTCAACAAGACCATTTTGTGTATGTACATGAGGCACAAAATGCTCTACAATAATTCCAATAGACATACAATAGTCATTAAAAGTTTGGGATGTAAATTCTCCAGCATTGTCTAGTCTTATTCTCTTTATTGTATGGTCTAGGAATTGAGTTCTTAATCGAATTATTTGAGTCAGAAGTTTTGCAAAAGCAACATTTCTACTTGCCAAAAGGCTCACATGTGACCATCGAGTAAAGGCATCAATTAATACCATGAAGTAGCGGAATGGTCTGCATGCAGGGTGAATAGACCCACAAATATCTCCTTGTATTCTTTCTAAAAATGTTGGAGATTAAGTGGCGATCTTATTTATAGATGGTCTGGTTGACAATTTGCCAAGCGAGCATGCAGAGCATATTTGACTGAGGAATTTTGACATTCTTTATTGAGTGTCCAATTGAGTTTTCAATGATTCTATGCATCATTCCTGTGCTAGGATGACCTAATCACTCATGCCAGAAACTAAGCAAGTGATTGTTAGATATCATATTAATTTCTATTGGACGTATATCTATGCGATATAGTCCCGAGGAAATTGCTGCCATTTTTTCATAAGTGTATTTCTTGCCACATTTTTCTGCGGTGAGGCATATAAATTCCTCTTGGTTCACTGTCATTGTTTCCAGATGGTAACCATTCTGACGTACATCTTTGAAACTAACTTATGAGGTTTCTTTGAGATTTACTTGAATATAATGCGTCATTGATTATCAATTTTGTCTTATTTGTAAATATAATGCAGGCTTTCCCATACCCTTCAATTAACTTGGCTGTCCTAGATATTGTGCTGACAATTGCTTGGAATATTGTAATTTTTGAATAGTAATCTTTATATTTCAATATGGTGTGTGTTGTCCCACTGTCGAGAAGACATTGTTCTTTATGGTTCCAACAATAGGTAAACTCAAATCTTCATAATAAAATAATAAATATGATGATCAGCATAAGAAAATGCATATTTTATTATTAATAAAATAGGAAATACAATAAAGTAAATATATCGAGGCAATTCAAACAAATTAATTAAGCGTATTCATGCATTGCTATTTTCTCCAAGGACAAAGTTTTTTTCAGTTTCCGCATCATCCATGAAAAAAATCAGAAACATCAAGGCTATGCATGGATGTATTAGCTTCATTAAAAAAGTTTGCTTCAACATTTTTTCCTTTGTTCTTTATTGAAGCTTGATATAGGTCTACCAAGTGTTTGGAAGTACGACATGTGCGACCCCAATTCCCAGTCATGCCATATGCCCATATCTGTGGCATGTGTCTTTTCCTTTGTAGGATGTCTGCCTTTGGTTTCCAGATGATTATCCCTAATGTTTATTAGGATATTAAAAATTGTTATTTCTTAGGGAAAACCGGCCTCTACCACGTCCACGCCCTCCGCCACGATAATTACCACATCCTCTCCCACGACCATTGTTATTACCGCGTCCACTACCCTTATGTATAACATTTGCTTCTGGTGTATCAGAACTTTATATTGCATTTATTTCATGGGAGGCTGAAGACCCCGTAGGTCTAAGATTATGATTTTTCAATAAAAGATATGTTGTTCAGCCACAAGTAGCACTGAGATTAGCTCAGAGTATTTTTTGAATCCTGAACCTGTATTGTTGTGCCAATATTATATCATTGGCATGGAAAGTGGAGAGCGTTTTATCTAGCATCTGCTCTTCCGTAATGGGATGATCACAATATCTCAACAATGACACAATTCTAAACAATGGTGAATTATAATCACCGACAATTTTAAAATCCTGGAACCTCAGATTGATCTAGTCCAAATGTGCCTTTGGGAAGAGCTAACACTTTTGTGATGCCCATATCTTTCATTTAGGCTATTCCATAATTCTTTGGGATCTTCCACAAGTAGATATTCAGTTTTCAAACTGTCATGTAACTAATGCCTGAGTAGGACTGATACTTTTTCCTTTTCTTGTTCAGTTGCTATTTTAACTGTTGTGATTGGTGTAGTTGCATCCCTTTGTTGGATTGTGAGACCTTTAATTGTATGTTCCAATCCATGTGACTTTAAATTCATTTGGGCGTCCATCATCCATTATAAAAACTTTTGCCTAGATAGATATAGTATGTTGAATTGTCTTTTCACCTAGATCTCCCATTTTTAACTTTAATTTTTTTCGGTAGCAAACTCGTGCTGATATTGTGTTTTGAAACAAAGGGAACATAAAGATTGTAAACTGAAAGATAGTATAGAAATGTTTTCTTTCTTCCCATTGTATATGTTGTAACTTATGGCAAATGCCATATTTATACTACAAAAACCAACCACTATTACAAGTAAGTGTGTACAACAACCCTAGTATATATGTTTTGGAAAAATCTTGCCAAACATTAAATACATAGGCATTCACTTTTTGACACATAACAATATGGATAATCCTCTAGTGAATAAATATTTTATCTTCTGTCTAATCATATGGAATACCCTTTAGTCAGACGGAGTAGGGGCGGATCTACTAAGTAACAAGGGGTAGCATATGCTACCCCTAAAAAAAATTCAAAAAAAAAAACTGGCTGGAAGAAAAAAGAACAAGAAACTAATATATAAAAAATCTAGCAATATGTTACTGAAGAAATCTGTTTGCCGCAGTGGTTGGTTCGTTTTCCTCAGAGTCCAAAGACACCGAGGTCTCCGGTTCGACTACGGACTACCTATGCATTTTGTTGTTTGTTACTTTTTGTTCATCATCTTTTCTTTTCTTTTCTTTTTTCCTACGGACTACCTATGCATTTGTTGTTTGTTACTTTTTGTTCATTATCTTTTCTTTTCTTTTTTCTTTTTTCCTTTTTCTTTAACTTCCCCTATGCATTATAAGAGAATCTTCTTGGATTTTTTTTATAAAGTATCTGTGTATTTTCCCATTTTCTACACTATATTCTGAATATTTTTTTCATTTCAAAAGGTACCTTTGATTTTTTTTAAAAAATTATTCTATATCGTATCCCTCTATTAAATCAACGTGAAGTTTTCACTAGTTTTTTATTTTTAGTTCTTCAGACTTATACATTATAAGGGAGAGAAAATTCTTCGGCTTTAAGACGATTGGATACGATAGAGTAGTAGGGTACGTAGAGTTTTTATGGGAATAACTCTCTCATAATGTAAGTATAAAGAATATAGTATTTTGACCATGTAATAATATACTATAAATACATCACACTCCCTTAATGTCAAATAAAAAAAGGTTCAACCTTTCATACATCACATATTATAAAGAGAATCTTCTTGAATTTTTTTTGATAAAGTATCCATGTATTTTTTCATTTTCTACACTATATTCTGAATATTTTTTTCTTTTCAAAATGTGGCTTTGATTTTTTTTTTTTAATTATTCTATATTGTACCCCTCTATTAAATCACCGTTAAGTTTTTCATTAGTTTCTTATTTTTAGTTCTTCAAACTTACATTATAAGGGAGAGAAAATTCTTCGGCTTTAAAACGGTTGGATACGATAGAGTAGTAGGGTAAGTAGAGTTTTTATGGGAAGAACTCTCTCATAATGTAAGCATAAAGAATATAGTATTATGAACCATATAATAATAATATAGTATCGTATTTTTAAAAGGGTTATAAGTGTAGTTTAACGTGAATTATATTCTAGTATTATGAACGGTTATTTGGTTAGTTATCTTATGCTACCCCTGATTGAAAATCCTGGCTCCGTCACTGAGACGGAGTGTTTACGTTTTGAAGCATGAACCTCAAACAACTTCATATAATATTTAACCAAACGACAAAAGTTTTAGCTGCTTAATTAGCCAAGCTCTCTACCTAATGTAGGGAAAGGATAAAAATAAACAGATTGACATATTTATCTTTGATTGCAGGAATCAAAATCATATATACTTCTATTACTTACTCAAAAGAGCGGAGAATAGAAACAAGAGACAAGGACATAGACACATGCACTGAATTTGAAAACTCATACGGTGCACCAATCAATCAAGCAAATAGGGAAAGAAAACAAAATAGGTTGTATGCAAAGAATATCAAAATAAAACAAAAATGAGAGCTGTGTTTTTTTTTCCTGGAATGCTAAACATCGCCCCAAAACTTCTTAAAATCGCCCCTGGTCCATCAAATATTTCCAACTTTACCCTTCCCTTTTTTTCTTTTCTTTTCCCAAACCACCACCTCAATTGCCACAACCTCCATCCCCACAGCCACCTCCTCCACCACCCCCACCGGCAACCCCCCCTACCCCACCCCCACGATCGGCCCCACCCTCCCTACACCCCCACGAGCAGCCCCAAACCCCACCCCCCAACCCCCCACCCTCCCCACACCCCCACGAGCAGCCCCAAACCCTCCCCCTCCCCCGCAAGCCGCAGAAACCGGCACCACCACCTCTCGAATTTTTTTATTTTTTATTATGGGGCCATGGGTGGAACGTCCTGGCCACACGTTCCTCCCATCGCCCCATAATAAAAATAAATTTCGAGAGGTGGGTGGTGGAGGAGGTGGTTGTTGGCGGGGGAGGTAGGGGTGGCGGGGGGTGGCGGGTGGTGGAAAAAAGAGAAGAGGTAAAATAGTAAATTAATAGTGGACCCGGGGCGATTTTAAGAAATTTTGAGGCGATGTTTAACAATCTCCGTATTAACTGGACCTGGCTTCATTTCTAAAGGGTTTGGATTTCAATGATTAACCATTTTGTGAGGCATTAGGGCTCTGTTCTTTTGGACTGAATTAATGAAAATTCAGTTCAGTTCAGTTCAGTTCAGGTTTATTCAGTTCAATTCAGTTCAATTCAGTTAATTTCCTCTCACAATTTTCATTCACTTCAGTTCAGTTCAATTCAGTTCAGGTTTATTCAGTTCAGTTCAGATCAGTTCAGGTTTATTCAGTTCAGTTCAATTCAGTCCAAAAGAACAGAGCCTAGGTCCTTGAAAGTGGGGAAAACGATAAAGTAGAATAGTAGATAGTGGTTTTGTTCAATTTATGTTGAGTTACTTTTAAAGAAAAAGTGAAAAGAAAAATTCATATAATTGTAATAATTAGTCACAACAAGTGTTTTAATAAGTTTTTAAAAGTTAAAGTATAAGCAAAAATCAGTTAGATAAAACACACCCATACTTCTATCTCTGTAATCCTGTCAGCCAATTGGTACGTAGGTTATATTATAACAAATAACACTAATGGCTGGTAACAACTAATATTATTTTGTAAGAAAAGCTAAAGTTAATATTCGTGGGAATGAAACTCCATCTTCAAACATATTTTTCTTTTATAGATGTCCATTTCACCCCTGTTTAATACTATTCCCAAAAGTGATAATAAATAATAGAACTCATTTAAGTTTTATGTCATTGATATTGACATAAAACTTACAAAATTACAGTAAATATCATAACAATTATTTTGTCAATTATTATAGTATCTCCCATTAAACGAATCGTTAAATATAATATGATTTGGTTGAAACCCTAGCCGCACTCTTTAACCTCTTCCTTCCCCCAGCGAAAACACAGCGCTACACAAGAATCCCTGGGGGCTCGACGACCGCCTTGGCACGGTGGCCGTCGAGCCCCTCCCCCCCTTTTTCCCTTTTCCTCTTCGTGTTTCCTTTTTCAGTTTCGTCTTTCGTTTTTGTTGGTTTTCGTCGCTGTTAGTCGTCGCTGGTTGTTCGTCGTTGTTAGTCGCCGGATTTTCTCCCCCTAGTAGTAGCTGGTTTTACCCCCTTAGTAGTCGCCGATTGTTAGTCGTTCGTTTTCCGGTGATTGTAGTTCGCCGCGCCGGTCCCACCTGTAGCGTTTGGGCATCCCCATCCCTTTGTTCCCTGGTTTTCTGTCGAGCCCGGGCCTCCTTGTCCCTCCCCCTGTTTTACGTCGGGCCTCCCCCTCCCCCCTTCCCCCGGTTCTCGTCGGGCCTCCCCGCCTCTCTTCCCCTGTTTAGTGTTGGGCCTCCATGTCACCTTCCCCCCCTTTGTTATGTCGGGCCTCCCTATCCCTTCCCTCATGGTTTAAGTCGGGCCTCCCTTTCCCCCCTGGTTGTTAGTCTCCCTAGCTAAGTGGGTTAATTTTAAGTATGTTTATCAGTTTTTTCAGTATGTTTCTTAAAAGTTTAAGAGTCACTTGGTTGGATAAGGCATGGGGATTCATAACAGTAGAATTTGTGGTTTTTTTTGGAGTCTGTGATGTGGATACAGGTGAATCAAGCAGATTGTGCGTGTGGTCGAGGCGATGCCTGTTTTTCATGGTTGGGATTTTTATTTTCCGGTTTTGCAAACCGGCGAAGTGTTCGAGAGCTCACTTTATTTAGCTCTCTCCCTAGCTCGGCATTGATCTTTATGATCCTAGCCTTGACAAAATCAAATCTGAAGGCGGCACACCAGTTGCATCTGGTGGTTTTCAGCACGCCCACTCAAAAGCGTTTCCCCCTTCTATTGGAGAAACCTGAAATACTCTCGAGCGAAAGTACTGATAGGGGTGTTCATTTCGGATATCCGATCCGATCCGAAAATTTTGGATCGGGAAAAATGCGATCCGAATCCGATCCGAAATTTTTCGGATCGGATATCCGAAAACTAAAAAAACAAAATTTTCAAAGGAAAAGTTCATTAAATAAGTTTCGGATCGGATCATCGGATATCTCGGATATCCGACCTTGAAACAGATATTTCGGATCAGATATCCGAAAATATCAGGAAAAAGTCCAAAAAATTTCCATGTTTCGGATATTTTTGGATATCCGAAAATGAAAAAGTATGATCCGTATCTGATCCAAAAAAATTCGGATATCCGATCCGAAAACTAAAAAAGCGGATCGGATATCCGAAAAATCGGATCGGATCGGACATATCACGGATCGGATCGACCGGATCGGATAATTATGAACACCCCTAAGTACTGAGTCACAAAGGAACGTGACTCTTCACAAGATCATGAGCCCATAATTCCAAGCAATAGCGTTTTGTTGGGATTGCTCAAGCGGCGAGATACGACGCTCGCTGTTGGTTGTTCGTTGTCCGAATCGTGAACGACACTCGCTTCTCTCACCACTGCCATCAGCCATCAAAGTTTTGACTCCACCATCACTTGCATTGACCAGCGATGCCCTCCGTCACATGCATGCGACTCTTTATCTTTTTTGTTGGTTTTGTTTTTCTATGGATTGTAAGAGCTCTTAAAGCTTATTTAGGTTCGTTTGCTTGTTTTAGATTTGGTTGTATTAGCATTAGACTGTACTTTCTCTTTTAATTAATGTACGATTTCTCATTGTAAAAAAAAAAAATATATAATATGATTTGGACCTTGCACCATGATCCATGGATGTGTAATCCAATCAGCCCATCTACACCAAGTAAGCTCAACAAAAACAACCGAGTTTCTTACACATCGATATCTTCAGAGAAAGCAAGCAAAATACCTCATACGATGTAGAGAGACAAGAGGTGGGACTCATGGGAGACAAAAGTTGGGGTTAATAATTGAAGAGCGCGCATGTGTACAAAAGGCTCCATTTGGTAATACTACTATATTGGTAGTGAGCACACTTGTCTATTCATAATTTAAACTTTCAGGTTTTGTATACAGGTGAATTGATCAAGCAACATGCACATCTCTGCAGATTTATGCCTTGTTATTTGTAGCTAGTATCAGTTTAACCTACAAGAAATTAGCTAGAATAACTAAGGGTCTGTTCGTTATCGTTTTTTGTTTTCAGTTTTCAGTTTTTTTGAAAACTAAAAACCAAAAACAGGAAACCAGAAAAAGTGGTTTTCACTTTTTAGTTGTCAGTTTTCAAAATCATCATGTTCCCAATAAATTTGACTAATTTTTTATTCATTATAGGACATATATCATATGACTTTGAAAATCAAAAAACCAAAAAACAGAAAACCACAGTAGTACCGAACGGGCCCTAAATGCTTGCAGCTTCCCCTGTAGCTGTATCTCTTATCCTCCTTGTATTTTGTTTCCTAGAGAGCAGAAGGATTTCAGTTGTTACTTTCATCAAACCAGCCCGACTCTATCTCTATTTCTCTTTTAATGTTATAAAAAAGCATAATCTAAAATTTAAACCAGAAAATATAAATTACAGTTCCAATTTCAATTCCCAAATTCATCAATTTGAACTTTTATGTCTTTTTGTAAGGTGGTCTTTTTTTTAAAAACATTTTTCCAAAACAATAAGTTCCAAGTGTATATATTGTTACCTTATCAAAACTTACATGCACATACATAATCCCTAACTCAGCAAGGCTTAACTCATTTGGCAAGACATTTGCTTAATACCCTAAAAATCAATGATAGGAATCTTGTCAAGTGGAGTACTTAGTTGGAGATCTCCTTAATTACTTTTTCCGCTACTCCCAAGTGTCTGAATCATAAATATTTTATCAATCCTTACTTATTAATAAATTATCATAGGTGTAACACAACACTTGGACATAAAGGGCCAAATTAAATCACATCCATGCATGATTGATGCAAATTGAACTTTTAGTACTAGAAGATGGTATAAACTTGTAATGCATGCATACATGTTGCATGTTTGTTGTCATCTTAACAAAAGAACAAGAAAACATATATACTGCCCAGAATTTCAGAAACTCTTACCCCACTTCTATTCTTTGAGTGCGAGTCGTTTAATACCACCCAAAATAGTTTGTTAGTCACTCCCTTTCCCAAAGAGCGGGTTAGATACAGTAGCTCAGTGTCATAGTTGGTGTAGAGCAAAGGAATAGTGTAACAACGTTGGGAATTTGGTCCAAGGCAAATGAATGGTATTATCATAGTAGTCATTTAGCCGTTGTGGAATCTGTGGATATTCTTGCTATAATATGTCGCTTGCGTAGGCAGCAATAGGATTCACCAATCCTTGTATGGTCCTTTTTGTTGCTTGTGTAGCAAACATACAGGATACACAACTATATGACAATTTAGTCCCTTCGGTAGGCTATGAATCATGGTAGTGATTATACTAACGTTATTACTAACGTTATACGTGCGTGTTGCAAATAGCCGATGCAAGTAACAATAAATAAACTTACGGTAATGAGGATTGAAAAGAATCGTTGCGACGTGGGTGAACCACTAACCTAAAAGACGATTTCGCTCTACCCTGGTGCAAGTAGAACCACCGCGATCGTCCTCCAGGATTAGCACAACACCATAGATTGTGTGTACTCACAAGCCACGGTTGGAGATCATAACGTTGCCCAATATCAAAGAGAAGAGGTTTTAAGAATGTGTTTTGGTTTTTTTGTGTGTATGTTAAAACAAGGGAAGAACCGGATTTTATAAGATCAACAAAGCAATGAAAAATGGAAAAGCTAAAAATATGGGAAGTATTCAAGGCAGAAATCTCGTATGTAACGGCAATAATGAAAAATGGCTAATAATCACGCTAATAACGGCAAGACGAGATTCTTTCAATTAGCGACAAGTCAAAACTGACTGGGGTCCAAAAAGAACCACAGACCCACAGCTTGCGCCCACCACGAGCCCGTCCCGGCCGGCGCGCGTGTGGTTAGCAATCCTTTTAGCCCATTACCAAACAACATGTTCTAATGTACTTCCCTATATAAACAAAGGAGATACTTGCTATTTCTTCCATGCGGGACAAGGAGTATTTCTTACTTTGAGCATTGTTGAACTTCCAACAATACGTAGTACTAGTCTGAAATATAATTGATGTCTATGATAACGCAGCTTTATCCACAAACATGTATTAGTCCTGTGTGAATTTTCATAATCATTTAATACTACCTCCAGAGTAGTATTGATGATTATTAAATCTATGAAGAAAAATGAATATCAAGAGCTAGACATGTATAACCATGAACATTATATTGAAAAATTACATATAAATTTATTACAATTATGAATGTTTTTCTTATTACCTCCTAAACTAATTTGTGAATTATAATCCCCAAATCAAGGTGAAAAACACTTCAAGAAACATCATAAAAACGATGTTGCAAAGTATTAAAGAGGCTATAAGAAGTTTATTAAAAATCTAGAATTTTAAATAAAGAGCAAAAGTTTAGCAGTAAGGTTGCATGATTGATTTAGTCAATTAGAGATGGCAATTCAGTTCAAGTTTGACCAGAGTTTGACTCAATCCAACTAAAATAATTTGTATGATATTTGAAAAGGGGATAATTGGTCTGAATCTTATAGGAGGTGAAGTTTATGAAAGATGAAAGACCCTACAAGTCCCATCTATGTGATTTTTATTCCCACCTCATCTATTAATTGATAGAGTAGAACTACATTACAATAAGATAATTATGTTGGCACTTTTCAAAAATTCAAGTAAAATAAAACCAAGATTCTTTTCTAAAACTGCAGATTTCTATAATCTTTAGTGATAAAATTAGTTTGTGTTGGAATAAGAGTTTCGCAAAGGCAGAAATAGATAACTTTCAAGGCTGTGCCGTGATAGGAGATCACTGACTTGAAAGCAATTACGGCCCGACAATGGTGGTTATCGATCTTGGCCGGAATGCTTCCCAAGGTTTACACAGCAGCTAAGAATGCCACCACTAGCAAACTGAGCTTTAGAGAATAGCACGAAAACCCAGGAATAGAGAAGAGAAGGCAAGAGAGAAGAGTGTTTTTTGGTTTTTGTATATCTGACTGAACAGGATGGCACTGATTTTATAGGGAAGAATCAAGCCAAAAAAAAAAACGGATAGCAATCAAGACAGAAATCAATGGGCGGATAATTAGGGATTGCCATGAATACTGTAACGGTAAAACGTTACAGAATTCCAACAGCCACACACGCGTAGCTCCCGGGTCCAAAACTTTAGTTAAGTTAAGTTTATTCCCCAAAGCCCAAGGCCCATGGCCCTGGCCCGGTCCGGGCGGGCGGCGCGCGTGTGTGTGATAGCAAGCCCAAACCAAACATATCATCCAACCACAAAAGCATCTCTAGTCACAACTCAATAGATGGAAGGAGGGAGGAAATATATAAACATGAAGAAATTCCCTCCCACAAGCAATGTGGGACAAACAAGAAAATGAGCCAAGGCTTTTCCAAGCCTTAACTCCAACAGTTTGTATCCGACGCAATCTGAAGAATGCACATTTAATATGATTCTGGTAAATAAAATCTTGAGTCCAAATCCAATTACAAAGATCCAAGTCTAATACGGTAGGTCAAATATGAAGGTCGAAAATCTCTATTATATAAGTGAAGGGGGAGGAAGATGGTGTCCCCTACAAAAAGTCTAATATATCCTTAATGATTTAAATTGCCATATATATTAAATAGTCTTTTCTTCTTCCTACTTGCCATATATATTGAACAAGTTAATAATGGAATTGAATTTCAAATTTCAATTAAATATTAAATTAAGGAAAATGATTTCCTCTTCTTAAATATGTGTGAAAAACTCTGATAAAAAATTAAATCGACAATATAACTTAATTGATACATCAGAAGAAAAAAAAAAACTTGAATTTCATATTAATAATTATACTGATAATATCTTAAGACCTAAATGTTGATTATTATTCGGTAATCTCTATTATATAAATCAAACTCTTCCACTTTATTAATATTCAACGATTGAACCTGATACACAAATTGTTCCACTTTATTTGAGCATAAGCTTTCTTCTCCTTTATATTTCCTTCTCTCAATACTTTATTTGAATAATGATGAACAAATAACTAAAAATCCAACGAAACATTGACTTAAGAAAAACATATTTAAAAAATTATAAATGTTTGTTCGAATCAAATTTTTGTAACACTGATGAATAACACTGAGAAAAAAAAACTTTAGTATGACACGAACGCATAGCATGCAAAAAATGCTAGTATTGATTTAACTTAACTAATTGACATTCCTAATATGGATTCGTGAGACTGCCTGGACAACCATATTAGTAGATTTTTTGAGATTGTGCTCGGTCAATTGTGGGGCTCTTTGCAAAACTTAACTTACATATTCGCACGATCATGTAGGCGAAAACAAAGAGTTTCCCTTCGCTAAACGGAGTCCGGATTCTCTAGAGTTTTAATAAAACTCTACAAGTTAGAGTTGTATCTGAACCATACATTTTAACATCAAGGGTCCATATTGGTGGAAGGAGAATATTAGGGGGGTGGATTTTGATGAGAAAAAATAGGGGGGATTTTGGAAAGATAATATATGAGCCATTGATTTTTTATTCAATGGTTGATATTGCTCAAACTCTACCTTGTAGAGTTATTTTAGAACTCTAGAAGATCCAAACACCGCTTAAACGAGGGACTTTGCGCAACTATATATGCAGACTGCCTAACATATCATTCTCATCAAAAAAAATAAACGACCACTGATACGTGGTAATAAATTGGGGGTCATGCATAGTAATGAATTTATAGTCTCATATAAGTAATAAGTATGTGTCTATTTTCAAATATATTTTTTTCCTTTAAAAATTTTCATTACCGTCCATTATCACTTAAAAATTACTCGGTACTAAGTGGTAATGGAAAAAAAAATTGGAGATAAAGTTCCATTGTCATAGATTGAGATCTTCTTTACAAAATTATATACACATCAATGATAATTACTATGATAGTTTATCAGTTATCGCTTATCGACGAGTTAAGCAAACAAATGAGCCCTAAACAATCACCTTTTTCACCATTTGGGACCTGCTAATTTTTTTGCACTGTTTGGGACCTGTGGTTGAGATTCCGGCCAGTTAACCCAACGTTAACCTACCATGAGAGCATTAACACTTTAAAAAAAGTTAATTATATTTAAAATAAAAAAAGTAGCAGTTGGAAGCTTTGGTAACAATCAATAGTTGATTACAACCCCTTCAAAAAATATAGTTGATTACATTATCTTTGTTCAACTATAAAACCCAAAAAAGACAGAGGAACAACTTCATTTGCCAAACTCCAAAAAATTTCAAGCATTTGCTGTAACTACAAAATCCAAAAAAAACACCATTGTTGTGCTACAAACCCGAAATTCAAAAAACACAGCAGTTATAAAATTCTTCAGACAGCATCCAACATTCCCCTTAGTTCCAAACATTCCTCCAACAACAAGCTGTATAGTTGAACATGAACAATAATGAGAAATTTTGTGATAGTCATAAGATTGCAAAGAAAAAAATTTCCAAAACAGTAAGAATCCTTTCATGAGATTCTACATTTGTGAAAAATTATCAAGGATATCAGTATTACTCACTTTTATTCACTTAAAATCTCATCCTCTTCAAATCTTGGGAGAAATTGTAAACAACTCAACATATGTGGTAGTACCATAACTTCACTCCACTACTTCTTCTTATAAACAAAATTGGATATGATAGAAAGGAACCAAAAATAATAATTCAATAATTTTAGCATGAAAATCTATTTCTTAATCAAACTAAACCTTCCCTTGTTATAGCATGAAAATACCTTTTCCAAATCCTAACCTAAATTCAACAATTATGCATAAAAAATATATATATATAATATTATTAAACATAAGTATACCATTATCTAAACACATCGACACCAAAGAAACACAATTAAGTAGCCACAATTTAATGATGATAAACCTTCCCTTGTTATAGCATGCAAAATACCCTTCCCAAATGCTAACTAAAACCCAAAAACTAAAACAAGAGAATTTCATGATGATAAGCAAAAATAGATGACCTGAATACATACCTTGATGATTGCTGTGATTTTGATTAAAAAAACGAGTTTGAAGGACCTTCAATGAAGTTCGTGATTTTTTTTTGAGGGGATGGATCGGAGTTCGTGAATGGAAGCAGAGTAGTGGTCTTTTTCTTTTCTTTTTGGGAGAACAAGAAATTATGTTTTTGGTTTACTGTACCACAAAATTAACAGTTGTCGGGGTCCATAGTTAACCAGAGTTGACATTTTCCATCTCAAACTCATTCTAGGTCCCAATCGGTAAGAAAAAAAATATATAGATCCCAAACGGTGAAATAAGTAATGATTCGGGCCCCATTTGTTTGCTTAACTCGCTTATCGGCCATCAAACATATAAATTCAACAAATTGAATCTTATAAAAAAAAATTAAACAAAATGAAAAGATTCATTCACCAAAGGCTTTCTTCCTTGCATTAGATTTGAAATTCAAATATTTCTTTCCTCGCGCCTAGTGGTAAACAAAATACTATTGGCCTATGGGCTTGTATCAACCCCAGACCAAGATATCAATTTCAAAACCCGCGCATATAGATCCTTCGTTGAGTTACAATTTTGTTTGCAAAACAATCCCTTTTCAAAAATTTCTCGCATTTGATAGCTTTTCCTTGTTCCATAATTTTGTCAATCTAGGATATCAATTCAAGAACAGTTTTGGAATTTCAAAACTATTTGTGTATAATTCTACTCGTCGCCATAGAACATTGTTGATAAAACTCTTTACTTTCCACTTTGGAAAAATTATAAAATAAGGGTGTTTGGCAATTGGCGGGATAATTTGACCAAAGGTTTATATTCCATGTTTATGTTAATTGTTTGACTATTGTCTTATTATAGTTTATAGACGTGTTTAGTAAAAACCAAGTGTTGTTATTGGTTGTCCAATAGAAAAATGAAAGCAAAAGCCAAATATCAATACGAATAGTTACTTTTAAAATTTCAGCTTAAAAATATTGGTTTTTCCGCTACCCAAAAAAGCCATTACTAAATACATTCTTTAAACTATTTTACTACATAAAGGAGTAACTCAAAAACTATGTGCCAAACACTGCCAACAATTAACAAGTTAATAGTGCTTGGCTGCTGGCTGAATGACCTTAATTTGGGAACAAATTGAGTACCGTACTACCATATAGTACTACCTCTGTTTTTTTTAGTTGCAACGATTAAACATTTTCTACTCACACTTTATGTCAAATCGTTGCAACTAAAAAAAACAGAGGTAGTATAATCAATCAAATGTACTTCAAAATCAAACTGACTTTTAAAAGCAAATCATGGGCCTACAAATAAAAAAATACTTCCTCCGTTCTGTTTGAAATGAAACATTGGATGAAATGACACTATTTATTGATCAATTTTGACTCCAATTTATCGCCATTATATAAAGAAAAACATAGTCAAGTTGGATCTTGTTAGATTCGTCTCGATGCATACTATTAAATTATAATTTTTTTATATTTTTTACGTGTACACAACTAAAGATATTAATGATTAAAGAAGCGCGTTGGGTTGCGTGAAAAAGCAAACGTTTCATTTAAAACAGAATGGAGGAAGTAGATAAAATTAAAAAGTTTGGTATTTTGACAAGTAAGAAAGGGAGCATAACATGAGGCAAATTCAAAGTCACCACTCTGAGCAGTATTAGTTATATTTAGATACAGTCCTTAAGTGCACCCCAGCTCACCTCTTAGAGTATAAGGGAGAGATATCAAAGCCGCAAATCAAGCCAACTTGGAACCCAACTCATTTCTTACCCCCTTTTCTCTTTTTGCAACTGCTACTTATCATTACTACATAGTAGTTCCAATCATATTGTTATAGTAATATATAGCATCATATACCATATACTATAGTCTATATGTTACAACTTACCGAAAAAAAATCTTCAAAATCTTCAAAACTTTCAAAAATCAACCCAAAACAAACGTTGCAAAAGTTTGAGAAAAGATGATCCAAGGATGTTTTAGCAATCCAGGAAGTCCACATTCTAGTAGAAGTAATAATGTAGCATCAACCACTTCATCAAAAGAGTCACTTATTACATGTATATACCAAACTCGGTTATGTGACTCACCGATTTACCTCACACTCACCTGGTCAAGAACTCCTTACTCACACTCCATCACAATCCATGCTCCTGATTGGTTTTCCCTTACAATATCTCTCCAACCCTCGAGTTTTTCGATATTCCGAACTCGACCCGGATCGAAATCAATCCAGCTTAACCACACCCATGATCACTATGATGATTCCAAGATCAAGTTGTATTATGACTTCACTCGTGCCGAGTTCGCTCAGCCGAACTCGGCCGAGCCTGAGTCAAGATTTTATCTCGCATTGACCTGCAACGGCAAGGTCGAGTTCTTCCTAGGGGATCTCCACGACGAGTTGACCCGGCGACTCGGGCATAACCGAGTCGCCGGCAACTCGCCCGAGTCAACTCACCTGTCTCGAAGGGAGCATGTTTTTGGACGTAGAATGTACGTGACTCGGTCCGAGTTACTGGGTTCGACTCGGTTGATCGAGATCGACTGCTCCGGTGGAACACTGAAGGTCAAATTTGATGGGGAGATAAAAGTGAACGTGAAAAGATTGGCGTGGAAATTTAGAGGAAATGAAAGAATGGTGATTGATGGAGTAGGCGTGGAATTTTATTGGGATGTGTTAAATTGGGTAAATAATAATAATAATAACAATCATGGTGGAAATTTAATGAGCGCGCAAAAAAATGGGGTGTTTGTATTTCAGGTGGGTGAAGGTGGGGTTTGGCCGGAAATGGTGGGGCCGGAAAAAAAGTTGATGAGAAAAAATTCGCCGGCGCCGGCGACGGCATTGTCTCCGGCGGGGTCATGCTCGAGTGTGTTGCAGTGGGCGGAAGAGAGTAGTGACTGTGGGCGGAGTTCGTCGGGTTCTTCTTCGACAACGAGGTCGAGTGGTAGCTTCGGTGGTGGGGGTGGTGGTGGCCATGGTGGATTTTCTTTGGTTTTATATGCATGGAGAAAAGAGTAAAAAAAAAAAAGTTTTCCTTTTATTTTTTATTTAAGATTTTTTTATTGTGATTGTGGGAGGCGAAGTTTGAGTACAATTTGCATCCTACACCCGCTCTCGTCTGAGTTTTAAGTGGATTAATTACGGGTAAATTTTGGGGTACATTTGACGGAAATTTGGGAAGATGGTTGATGGGGTATGGAAAGTGAAGTTAGAGAATGTGGTATGTATGTTTGATCAATTGATCATGTTGTGTACAGTTTCTTGTTTGTTCAACAAAATATTTGGTTGTTTAGGTTTCGATAGAGTTTATCTTGCTAAATTTGCATAATGGTATACTATCTTCTGATTTGCTCAATACAGAAGCCGAAATGGTTTGTTTCTTCAGTGAATGTGTATCTTTCTTTATTCAAAATAAAGTAAGAAATAAATCCTAATAAGATTCACTATGTATATAACTATGAGTTTAAATTGTTTAGCCAAGTTAAATTTCTCCAAGGATAATTTGCTTTTGTGTTTCCCATCGTCAATTCAATTTTTTCTCAGTGTTTTGAACTTGTCTTGGTTTTTTTTTTTTTAACAACGAGAAATCGTGCATTAATTAAAAGAAGAAGTACAGTCTATTGCTAATACAACTAAATCTAAACCAAACAAACAAACCTAAAAGGAGGCCTTTATGGTACCGTCACATTCCATCTAAAACAAAAATAAGTAAAATTGATAGAAAGTCGCTTAGGAAGGGGGGCGTCGCTGGTCAGTGCTTGTGATGGTAGAGTCAAACCTCGGATGGCTGATGGAAGTGGGAGAAGAAGCGCATGATGTTCACGATCCGGACAACGAACAACCAACGGCGAGCGTCGCGTCTCGCCGCATGAGCAATCCCAACAATATGCTATCGCTTGGGTTTCAGGGCTCCTGATTTTTTGAAGAGTCACGTTCTGTTGTGACTCCATACTCTCGCTCGAGAGTATTTCAGGTTTCTCCATGAGGTAGGAGAAACGCAGATGAGTGGGTGTGCTGAAAACCCCAGATGCAACTGGGGTGCCGCCTTCAGATTTGAATTTGTCAAGGCAATGACCATTAAGATCAATGCCAAGCTAGAAAAAGAGCCAAACAAGTTGAGCTCTCGAACACATCTCCGGTTTGCAAAACCGGAAACACATACGTCCCAACCATGAAAAACTATCATCGCCTCGTCCATGCTCACGAACTTCTTGAGTCACCTTGTCCCTCAGCACATATTCCCAAAAACCGACATATTCTACTGTTACAACCTTGAACCACCAATCCTGACCCAACTGACAAACACTTGTCGATGGCCACAACCAACCACGGACAACATCTTTAGCAATTTGTAAAAAACAACGCACTCCTATTATTCGGAGTTTTAACACGCATTCTAAGAAAAGATCAGACATACTGACATCCAACATAACTAGTTGGAAGCCCAACAACCAGGGGGAGAGGAGGAGCCCAACACTAACTGGGGGGAAGGGGAAGGGGGAGCCCGACACTAACAAAGTGGGGGGGGGAAAGGGGAGCCCGATACAAAAACGAGAGGAGGGAGGGGAAGCCTAAAACGACCACAACACTAAACAGGGGACTGTGCCTACCTGACACGAGGACGAGGAAGGGGACGGGGACGAGGACCACAAACACCGAAACCAACAGACGACGACGAGGAGGGGGGGTGGCCCGATCAACGCGCAAACCGGAGACGAAAGACTAAAAACGAGGGCAGCACGACTAGATTCGCAAGGGAGGGGGGGAGGGAAGGGGGAAATGACTTGGGGAACACGCGAATCGGAGAGCGGGGGATGGGGGAGAAGGGACCGACGAAACGGGGATGGGGGAGAGGGGACCGATGAACCGGGGGAGGGGGAAGCCGAAACCCTAACCGGCGAGGATAGCAAGAAGCGGGACGACGGAGAGACAGGGGTTGGGGCAGGGGACACGCGGAAGAGGGGAAGAACACGGGGAGCGAACACAGGGAGGGGCAGGGGAGAGCGACTATTGCTAACAAGGGAGGCCGACGACGGTGACCGGGGAGGGGGAAGAAGAAAGACGCGAAACAGACGACCAATAACTAAGGGCAGTGCGAACTACGGGCAGGCTCGCCGGCGACCGGGGAGCAACGCGGCGCTCCGGCAGGCCACCAGCGAGCTTGGACTGGGCGGCAGGCTGAGGGCCGAGGGCTTTTAGGGTTTGGGGGATTTTTAGAGAGAGACGAGAGAATATTTAGGGTTTTATTAAAAAAAAGGTCAATAATTTGTCTTGGTTTTGACACTGCTTATGTTCAACTTTTTAATAAGATTTTCATATATGCATTGCACAAAATTAGGCACATTCTTGACATGTTATCAGTTACCATCTAGTGCCGCATCATAGTTCTAAACTGGTAATGGCTTTGAAAAATTCTTAACACCACATTGTAACATTTGCAAATATAATTGCTTTATAATGTGTTCGGATGAAAGAATTTAGAGGCAAAGAGTAGAGAGTGAAAGAGTAAGGAACTGATTTCCTTTATTTGGATATGAAATGGAGAAAAGAAAAAGAAAAAAACATTATAAGGACTCGATTTGCCTAAAATGTTATTATAACCAAAATCCAAGCTCTAATGGAAAATTATAAGAAAAAAAAGGAAACATACAAGTTACTTGTGCTAAATTTTATAGTGTTCGACCCTTTCTTTTTTTTCTCTTTTCCTCAATTTTTTTTGTTCGACATACTGTTGAATTTTATGGAATTATGAATTATCTTATCCATAGATATCCTCGAAGACAGAGGAGGATCTTAATTGGAGTTGGTAGAAGTCTGGCCCTTGATAATTTATATTGTCATATTGGATATAATACATAGTATGTTGTATTAAAAACTTGTGGTGAATTGTGAAGAGTTCAACTTCTATATAATGTTTAGGTCGCAAAGCTTGGCCTCTTAAGTTTTGATCCAAGATTTTCCTCTATTTGGAGAAGTAATTTTCTAATCTTATAAAGTGATATTTTCCCATCTTTTCCGAAATCCAACAACTCACATATACATAAAATTCACCAACCCTCTGAGATCAAAAATAATGTCAAGTTACTCCAAGAGTCCAAGTTAGTTTTGAACGTACAGCAAACCAACTGCTAATAATACAACCTCAAAACTTAGTCCTTATTATAAGAGGTGGGTGGGGGTTTTGGATTTGTTGCGGAGCTCAAGTAGACTATAGGAGCAGTGAATACATCCAAAAAATGTACATAAAATGGACCCACCGAATTTAGAAAACACAAGAACCACATAATCATTTGGTGGATGCTCCACAACAGAGGTGCAGCTGCGCATGGATGATGCAACCTCTTTTTCCTGCCTTGGATTCTTAGGCAACTACCATCATTTTTTATTTTTTATACTCTCATTTTCAAACACCTTTTCTCGTCCTTTTTCTAAATTTTTTTCTTTCTGGAAGGGGGAAATTGCATTCTTTTCAAACAGACAGTTGGATAGGAAGAAAATCCAAATAGTTAAAGCTTTTAAAATATCTTTTTTATATTTGCTTTTAATAATACAGATACAGTTAGTGGTGTCGGTCAATTGCAGGTTCAGTTCGGTTCTGGCTCAAACCAATTGATTGGCTTGACTTCGGTTCGATTAATTGGTTCATTTTTTCGAGATTAATTGATTCAGTTTAAACTTTTTCGGTTTCGGTTTTGTCCATACAGCTAATTCAATTTTTTGGTTAAGTTTGATTCGGTTTACGGTTGTCTTTTGGTTTGATCCGTACGCAGTTTTGGTTTAAACAGTTGACTTTTTACCTATTACTATCAGTTAAACAGTTATTTTCAGTTCGGATTCAGTTAATTTCAGTTTCTTAGGTAAACCCGCATCGACTCAGGTGAAACTTGATATCGGTTATGCCATGTACAACTTTTCTCTTCGGTCTCGCTTCGGGTCAAGCCATTATTCATTGCATGGAATTTCAACTCAGTTGAACTTTTGTCATATCGGTTAAACTTGTCGAAAACAACGATAGCACCAAGAGACGTATCTATATTTGTCTACAAAAGCGCATTTTGAAGTTGCTATATTTTTCTGTAAAATTACTTTATTAAAGGTTCAACATTTGGCTGATATTGAAAAATTCAATTTCAAATTCTTCATTATTCTATAGTTTTCCAATGTGTAACTATCAATGATGAATTGGTGATTGGTTGTGGTCAAAGATTAAGATGATGATTGAAAATGATGCATTAGTTTATAAATCAGTTAATATAAGTGGTTAATCATTAGGCTAATCGTCTTCCAGTGTGTAATGGAATTTGAAACAAAAACATCTACTTAAATAATCCGTGTATTTATTATTGTACATAATGAATGTGTCAATGGTAGCTGCTAAGCTAATTCAAAATAACAATACGATATTTGAGTTAATCGTCTTTATGTGAAATGCATTTTGAAACATAAAACATATGATTGAACTAATATGTAGTTATTGGATTAGATGGATGTATAAATATAAGTCATTAAGTTGATTCAACATAACTATATTATATTTAACTTAGTCATGTTTAATTTCAACTAATTTTAAAACTAAAAATATCTAATTGAATTAGAATAAGTTGTTGTCGGATGAGATTAATGAACAGGCCAATGTAAGTCGATAAACTAATTCAAGATAACAATCATTTATTTGAGTTTAATAGTCTTTAAGTTAAATTCATTTCATAACTAAAACATCTAATTCGATTGATGCAAGTTGTCATGGGATGAGATATATGAATGTACCATCAATCAGTGACTTATAATAAGTTGATAGAATCATACAAAGTATCAATCCTGCATTCAAGTTAATAGTATTTAAGTTAAATCAATTTCAAAACTGTAAACATGTTGTTGAATTAGATTAATATGTGTCAATATAAGTCGATAATTTTGTTAAGGATAACAATACTCCATTCCAGTTAATCGTCATTAAGCTATATTCACTTTCAAACTCAAAACATCTACTTGAATCGAAACAATTTCTTATCCAATAAGAACAATGAAAGACTTATAACTATACACTTCTATTATATAAATATAATAATAATCTTTGATGTATTCTCTTAACTTTCTACACATGTGAGTATGAACTAATAAATGATCAAGGTGATGATGATTTATAATGGTGAATGATCACAATTTAGTGATGATGATGATGATTAAAGTTGATAAACACAAACTAATATAATACGAGTATAATGTGACAAAAATCAGTGTAGTTGGGTAATCATTAGGCTAAAGTACTAGATCAGTATAGTGTGCAGATAGATGTATTGCATTTCGAGTATATATTAATGTATAGAATAGTGTATAGATCAAAGTATTGAATTTCGAATATAGATTAGTGTAAACACAAGCTAATATGAATTGATATGAGTGGGTAATCATTAAGCTAATCGTCTTAAAGTGTAATGCATTTTGAAACTAATATTATCATTAGTTGAAAAAGTGTCACTGTTTTAGTCGCGCTATGGGCTATCGAGACTCGAATCGAGTATCACTATGCTCTAATATTATCATTAGTTGAAAAAGTGTCATTGTTTTAGTCTATAACCTAAAATGTCTATATTACTCGTGTTCAACTAATATTTAAGTAGTTCAAAGTGTGTCATTGTTTTAGTGATGAATTAATATGTGAAATATGTTTTTCTATTAATTATGATTTATGTACATCAACATACACATCACTTGCATATTATGTAATAGATCAATGTATAATTGTTGATCAACTAAATCTTATTTCATTTTTGAAACTCCTAATACAACCCAAAAAAAGGTCTTATTAGTTATTACTATACCCTTATATGTTATACTATATATAGTTAATAATAGTATAATAATTAATAAACATAAAGCGATGATAATAATAATAATAATAATAATAATAATAATAATAATAATAATAATAATAATAATAATAATAATAATACAAATAGTAACAATGCTAACAAGAACAATAATAATACAAATAACAACAGGAGTACTAATAATAACAATAATGATACAAATACTAACGGTAATAGTAGCAACAATGCTAATAATAATGAATAAACTATTTTATCCATATGTTTAAACATTTTAGTACTACATTAGTATCAAAATAATTATAAAACCACTTTAATACTTTATTGATTATACATTAGTATAACAACTCCCCACAATACTGAAGTATTCCATGTCCATTTAGAGAGCTATCCGCAATGTTCACTTAGGCGCTCAATCCACCGTCAGATGCAACCAATCTACGACACAGAGCAGCTCACATCATTTCACACGGATCGGCATCCAACAACGCGGGATAAATCCCTCCAAAACCAAATCTCAAAATTTCAACAACCCATCCATATATAACAGTATAACACCCACCTCCTTCCTCTCTATTCCCACAGCAATCACATATTCACATCCACAACCCAAAAAATTCAAACTCATAAAATCTCATAAAGAAAACCAAAAAGAGGAAAGAGAAAATAGCAGGAAGTGGAAAGGGAGGCAAGGGTTTGGGAAAGGGCGGAGCAAAGAGGCACAGGAAGGGATGCCGTGACTTACACCGAGGACGCTCGCCGCGAAACTGTTATTGCCATGGATGTTGGCTATGCTCTTAAGAGGCAAAGCCGTACTCTTTACGGTTTCGGTGGGTAGATTTTGTTTTCTAGGCTTTATCGTCAATTAGGTACTTAGTAGTATTTTAATGTAATTTGTTTTTATATAAGTTCAGTCGTTTAGTGGAATTGAAGAAGATTTGAATCTCTTTGATGTAATTGCAAAATTAATGATTATGTGAACATGTTAGCTGATTTTTGGCTATGGTTCATGAATTATTGACTGAATTTAGTATTAATATCATGAATCTTGGTAATTTTAGGTTTAACTCATTGAAAGTATTCAATTGCTCATATATTTGACTTTGTTTGAGTTGAATGGTTCATATGTTGAGGTATTGGTTTTGTCGGTTGTTGCTTGTGAAGATGAGCAATAGATCTCAAATTATGAAGATAGCTAACCATTATTTTGGCTAGTAAGTAGCGGTAGATTTTGATGTTGGATTTAATTCATGTTTTAGCTACTTGGTAGATTCATGTTGTTCATTTGTATATATGTGTTTGATGGCCAGTAAGAGTTGATCTGTTGGTGGAATGTATAATGTTGATTGAATTGAAATCATGTGTTTTTATCCTTGTTTAGTTATTAAGGTGTCATGTCATTGTACGCCAATAATTTAGGTAAATTAAAACAATGACGAAATTAGGTGTTACATTTTGAAACAGTTTCGTTTGAGAAATTTTATTCTATACAGTTTGATATTGTTTTATTCAGTTTGATTCGGTTCGGTTAAAAATATTTTTATTCATTTTTATACAGTTCAGTTAAAAACAGTTTTATTCAGTTCAGTTAAAAACAGTTTTATTCAGTTTGATTCAGTTCAGTTAAAAACAGTTTGAAACAGTTCTCATTTAAATTCAGTTCATTTTCAGTTCAGTTCATTTCAGTTTAAATCGGTTTTCCATGCAGTTAATTTTCAGTTTAATTTGTTTCAGTTGAGTATCAGTTCACTTTCAGTTCAGTTAATTGCAGTTTACTTTAATCTGATTGACTTATCGGTTTTTAACTTTTCAGTTTTGGGTTAATTCAGTTCAGTTTATTCAGTTCAGTTGGTCAACAGTTTGCAGTTTAACCATCGGTTTTCAACCAAACTGACAGCGCTAGATACAGTGATACACGATACAGAATACCAGACATTATGGGGCCAAAAGCAACTAAAATATGGCTAGTGCGTAGCTATTACTGCAAGAGTAAAATTAGCTTTTATGATAGGTTTTTCCATTCATCACTTCAAAGTTCAAACAGAAGAATTTGTAATATAAAGAAGGAAAAATGGATCAGAATACCCCCAACTTTTGCCCGTCCGCTTTTAATACCCCCAACTATGGGTTATTTTTAAATACCCCCAACTATTAGGGAGGTTCGCCAAAAATGCTCCATTTACCTGTTATGACCGGATGAACTGGTAAGCAAAACTCCCAGCCCCCACCCCCCCACCCCACCCTCCTCTCGCTCATCTCTCTCTCCTTCCTCATCCCACCACCCACTACCACCTTCCCTCACCCCCCACTACCACCCTTCCACTTTGCCCCCTCTCCCCTACCACTTGGGGCCCAACTGCCCCCAAACCACCCCGAGAATAGTAAAATCTTTACCGAAAGTTTTGCAAGAAGCTCGGCTTCATCGACGACTCCATTAACGCACTTTATCGGGAAATTCTTTATTAGCTTCCATTGCCACTTTCCTCACCCCCACCACCCAGTCGAATTCCCCTCCCCCAACCCCCTTTGAAACCCCCCCTCCCCCAAGGCACCCCCTCGAATTCCATTGCCCCCCAGAAAAGCATCGAGGAGAGAAAATTCAAGATCTGCGACGAAGGAAGAGGTCGAAAACCTTGCGATAAACGAAGCGAGAGTCCTCGGAAATTGAGAGAAAGAATTCACTTGGTTTAGGGGGGGATTGAAGGACGAAGAAGCAATTAGGCGGAAGTTAGGGGGGAGGGGTGGCGGGGCCTGCGAGGATAGTGGGAGTGGGGAGGGGGGCTGGGCTGGCTGGGTGGTGGGAGTGGAAAGGGTGGGCTGCGGGGTGGGGGTTGGGCTGGCTGGGGTGGTGGGAGTGGGAAGGGGTAGGCTGCGAGAAGTGGGGGTTGGGTCGCTGGGGGTGGTGGGAGTGGGGAGGGGGTGGGCTGCGGGGGTGGGGGGCTGGCGGTGGGTGGGGAGTGGGGGGCTGTTGGTGGGTGGGGGGAGTGGGGAGGGGCTGGGGGGTGGGGTTGTCTTGGGAGTTCTTTGGGGTGGTGGGAGTGGGGAGGGGTGGGTGCGGGGGGGGGGGGCTGCGGCGGTGGGGGGAGGGGAGGGGTTGGGGTGGATGGGGGAGAGGGTGGTGAAATGGTGGTGGGTGGGAGTAGAAATTGAAAATAAAAATAAAAGAGAAATAAAAAATAAAAAAATTACCTTGTTAACAGGTTACAAGTCATCTGGGTGCATTTTTGGCGGACCTCCCCAATAGTTGGGGGCATTTAATAATAACACATAGTTGGGGGTATTAAAAGCGGACGGGCCAAAGTTGGGAGAGGGTGAATATACTATTGCCAAAAAAGAAGACCATCACTTGAAACAAAAGAATTGGCGCGATCAAATATAGTGAAGGTAAGAAAAGGTTCTAGATGCTTAAGATCATTTTTGATATGGAACAATTTTTAATGGACGATTCAAAAATTTAAGGAGAGCAAACAAGCAAACAAAAACGAACAAACGAGTAGTTTTCTACTAAACATCCACATGATGACTTGTAAAGAGTAAGTCAAGAGAAAGAAATAATCACCAGCATCAAAATCAAATAATTGCGTTTCTCTGTCATACAGGCATCCCAACAAAATATACTTACCCTACATCTTAAATTTAACTCCCTTCGCTCTTTGGTTATGAGCATATCACAAGTAATCAAAGACAAAATTTTATCAAAAAAGTGGGGTGTATTTTTATGGTTAATTTGCTACAGATCTAGATGGTCATCCTGATACGACGAGTCATCTGGACACAATGAGCATAGCAATGGTCTAGAAGGCAAAGCTAACTGATTTGCTAAAAATGGAGAGGACTTAGTCAGCAGATGTGGCAACGTGCTGGACATGGGTTTGGATTTGAACAAGTCAAATAACGGTTGGACGCGATGAAAGACTGAGGAAGGCGAGATATGCCAAGATTGTTGCCTTGATGGTAGGAACTACCTAGGCGTGTCCCAAGGCTTATAAATAGTAGATCCAACGCCAGAAAATGCACGCACAAGCTTACATACAAACTTTCAAGCTACATACAAGCATCAGTCAAGAAAACACTTAGTATTTTCTTTGTAATTCATACGTTATTATTCACAGCCAACAGTGTAGCTTATTTCATTGATTTACATTGTACTTAAAAATAAATCTTCAAGTTGTATTGACCGTTGTGAGAAATCATTGACGGTTGCGTCTAGTGGACTGGTGGATTTATAGGCACCGGTAGATATCTTTACCCATTTTCATTGGGGGTTTTCCGTGTCAATATTCCTTGGTATCATTCCCTTGATTCTCCGTTGCGACGATCCAAAGTTATAGTCTAGTTGTTGACGTCCCAACAATAGTTCTCGTCCTTGAGTAATTTTTTACCTAAACAATTTGGTGCCCACCGTAGGGCCGACAGCTAGATCATACCTTATCTAAATAATCGAAAGGAACAACTGCACCAATGACCCCTCAACAGATGAAGACAATGTACGAGCAAATGCAAGTAGAGATGGCAGAAATCAAGAAAGCTAACGAGCTTCTGTCGTACGAGTTCACTACGTCGTAGGAAAAAGTCACCAAACTGCAAGAAAACTAGCATCGACGAAAGCTTACAAGCATAAGAGCTAGCAAAACATCGAGAATGTTCATTCCATGGGAAATTTCTCTGACACTGACAGTGCCGATTCTGACGAAGACGAAGAACCCGAACGTGACGAGAAAAGCGAAGGAGAAAGAGAAGATCCTGAAAAACACCCTCAAGAAGACGAAGACCCCATGGCAAAAAGGATGATGACGATCGAAAAGCAAAATCGCAGGATGATGAGGTTGTTGTCTCAACTCCCTAAAGTTCCAACACCAAGCGTCGTGGAGCATAGAAATGGGTATGCAGCATCACCGTTCGTCGAGAAGATTGCAAAGGCCAAGCTACCAAAAATAGCTCAATCTCACTATACAGACTGGACATATGATGGATCAAGTGACCCGAGGGAGCATGTTGCCTAGTACAAGCAGCGGATGTGGCAAGCTTCAATCCCTAAGAACTTGGTCGAGGCCTGTATGTGCAAATCTTTTGGAGTACCCTACTGGACCAACATTGAAGTGGCTCAGTTCTCTAAAGTATTGGAAATTTCTCGACGTTGGTCAACAAGTTCTACGACAAGTTCGAAGGAAGCCGCCAGCCTAGAGAAGCAGACGGGTGATTTATATGGTGTCGTGTAGAAGCCGCGTGAATCGGTCCGTGACTATAACGACTTCAACAAGGAGATGATCGGCATCAAAGATCTAGACACGAAGACAACAATAGAGTGCTTTAGTAAGGGTCTCGTTCTCCGATTTAAGTACAACCGTCTCACAAAGTATCCACATACGACCTTCGAGGAAGTGAAGTCCAGAGTCTTAGCCAAGATGAGGTTAGAAGAAGATGACGCCACTTTCAATACCATTTCAACGCGTCATGTGTCGAAATGCCCAAGCGATGGAAAGGCGTTCGTCCAAAAGGAGGTTTCATCCTTTACTTTTAGTATGAGGTTAGAAGTCCACAAAGTATCCACATACGACCTTCGAGGAAGTGAAGTCCAGAGCCTTAGCCAAGATAAGGTTAGAAGAAGATGACGCCACTTTCAATACCATTTCAACGCGTCATGTGTCAAAATGCCCAAGCGATGGAAAGGCGTTCGTCCAAAAACGAAACTGGAGGTTTCATCCTTACGGTCTTCAAAGTCAGGTATAATAAAGATGTGTAGGAAAAAGCATGAGCATATATGAAGGTCGACAATAATGTGTTCCTCGACATCGAGTCGTATGGGTTCTCAATCGGCGTCGGTGGCGTTGTCAAGGCCTTGACAAAGATCGGAGCTCCTCTCCGTTGGCCACGAAAGAGTGATCGTCTAAACCCTCAGGACTAGACGAAATGGTGTCAGTTGTACCACGACCATGGCCATAGGACAGAAGACCGCATTGCACTTAGAAGGGAAGCTGCGTTCATGTGAAACAAGGGACATTTAGAAGATTTACTCAGCGACAAAGGAAAGGCATCCTTCGACAAAAATCCACCAAAGCATAATCCTCCTACATAGCCGTCACATGTCAAATTAATTAACGTTATTACTAGTGGATCTGATGTTTGTCGAATAACATACTCGGCATCCAAAAGGCTAGTAAGAGAAGGTTCTCCCTCGTCGAAAATTCCTAAAGATTGCAGATCTGAACACGAAAGAAATTGGGAGGCTATGTCCATCACATTCGATGTCGATGATATCTGTAATAAAGAGTATCACGACGGACTCGTGATATTCCTGACCATCAGCAACTGTCTCCTAAAGAGTGTTGGTCGATGGTGGCAGCTCCGTAAACATCATATTTACAAGTCCATTGGAAGGCATGGGCCTAGACGACAAGGACATAACCAAGAAGTCAGCAGTCCTAGTCAGGTCTAGCGGAGAGACGCAACAAACAATTGGAGAAATAGTCTTACCGATGTACGCAAAAGGGGTCAACCTTAAAACAAAATTCAACGTCCTTGACTGTCTTTCAGCATACAACGTCATTTTGGGGATGCCATGGATACACAAGATGAAGGCCATCCTTTCTACCTACCATCAAACAATCAAATTTCCTACCAAATGGGGTATCAAAGAGATCAAGGGTGAACAAAAGTTAGGTCGAGAATACTACAACACGTCGCTCAAGCCATCAAAAACAACAATCTAGCAATTATAGAGCGAATCGGCACCAGATAAGCCAGTCGAGCAACAAATCGACGAAGTGATGCACGATCCGGAGCATCCTGATGGCGTTGTCACCTGAATTAAGGCGTCAGATAATTGATTTTTTTGAAAACTGACCAAGATTGTTTTGCGTGGTCCATTGAAGACATGACAGGTGTCAAAGAACCGAGACGTCATAACACACAAACTGAACAACGACGAAGACCATAAACCCGTCAAACAGAAAAGACGTAAGTTCACACATGAAATACACCAGATCATCAACAACGAAGTACAGAGACTTGTCGCGACGAGAAAAGTCAGGGAGGTAAAGTATCCGGACTGGATAGCCAACATCGTTGTTGTGAGCAAAAATAATGGAAAATGAAGAGTATGCATAAACTTCACAGTTTTGAACAAAGCATGCCCTAAATATCTGTTTCCTCTTCCATACATCGATGTTATGGTAGAAGCAATGGCATGAGCTCCTCACCTTCATGGACGCATACTCAGGATACAACCAAATCCTAATACATCGAGATGACCAAGAGAAAATGACTTTCGTCACTGACAAAGGTATATGTTGCTATAAAGTTATGCCATTTGGCTTGAAAAACTCAGGTGTGACTTACCAAAGGCTAGTCAACAAGATGTTCAAGGAACAAATAGGGGACACGATGGAAATTTATATCGTCGATATGCTAGTGAAGTCCAATAAAGCAACGGACCACGTCTTGTATCTGACGCAAGCCTTCGACGTGCTTCGACAATACGATATGAAACTTAACCCTACTAAATGTACCTTTGGAGTTGCTGTAGGAACGTTTCTAGGTTACTTCGTGATGCAACGGGTAATAGAGGCAAGTCCAGATCAAATCAAAACAATAGTCAAAATCTAGTCGCTCAAAAAGGTCAAAGAGGTTAAAAAGTTAACAGGGATGAGAAGCCGCATTAAACATATTCATCTCATGGTTGTCGGACAAATGTCACCTCTTTTATAACGTCTTAAGGAAGAAAAAGGGCTTTGACTAGACCGAAGAATATGATAAAGCTTTGCAGGCGTTAAAGGAATATCTGGCCACCCCACCATTGTTGTCCAAACCCGTCGAAGGAGAGATCTTGCAACTATACCTTGCTGTTAGCAACGCGTCGGCCAGTGTCGTCTTGACCAAATTGGCAGATGCTCAACAATTGCCTATATATTACGTCAGTAAGTCTTTGCGAGACGTAGAGACAAGATATTCTTATCTTGAAAAACTTGTCTTAGCTTTAGTAATTGTCGTTAAGATGTTGCGACATTACGTAGAGACAAGTAATGTCGTAACTTCTTAACGAGGGTCACTAAAGCTAAGACAAGTTTTTCAAGAGAAGAATACAATGTCTTTGCATCTAGCAAGGACTTACTGAAGTAATATAAAGGCGATTGTTGAGCGTCTGCCTCTGTGGTCAAGACGACACTGACCGACGCATTGCTAACGGCGAGGTATAGTTGCAAGATGTCTCCTTCGATGGGTTTGGACAACAATGATGGGATGGCCAAATATTCCTTCAGTGCCTGCAAAGCTTTCTCATGTTCTCCGGTATAGTCAAAGCCGATGTTCTTCCTTAAGACGTTATAAAAAAAGTGACATTTTTCCGACGACCGTGAGATAAATTTATTTAACACGGCTACTCGTCCGGTCAACTTTTGAACCTCTTTGACATATCTGGGTGACTGGATATTAATTAGTGTTTTGATTTGGTTTGGACTTGCCTCTATGCCCTTTTGCGACACGACATAATCTAGAAACTTTCCTGCAGCAACTCCAAAGGTACATTTAGTGGGGTTAAGTTTCATACCGCATTTTCGAAGCACGTTGAAAGCTTGCGTTAGATGCAGGACGTGGACCGTTACTTTCTTGGACTTCACCAGCATATCGTCGATATAAACTTCAATTGTGTCCCCTAGTTGTTCCTTGAACATCATGTTGACTAGCCTTTGGTATGTCGCACCTGCGTGTTTCAAACCAAATGGCATAACTTTATAGCAATACATACCTTTGTCGGTGATGAAAGCCGTTTTCTCTTGGTCGTATGGATGCATTAGGATTTGTTGTATCCTGAGTACGTATCCATGAAGGTGAGGAGCTCGTGCCCTGCCATCGCGTCTACCATAGCATTAATGTGTGAAAGAGGAAACAAATCTTTAGGGCATGTTTTGCTCAAATCGGTAAAGTCTATGCATACTCTCCATTTTCCATTCTTTTTGCTCAGGGAGATGACATTGGCTAGCCAGTACAGATACTTTACCTCCCTGACTTTTACCATCGCGATGAGTTTTTATACTTCGTCATTGATGATCTGGTTTCTTTCAAGTGCGAATTTACGTCTTTTCTGTTAGACGGGTTTATGGTTTGGGTCGATGTTCAGTTTGTGTGTTATGACGTCTAGGCTGACACATGTCACGTCTTCATGGGACCATGCAAAACAATCTTGGTTAGTTTTCAAAGAATCAATTACCTAACGCCTTAATTCGGGTTACAAGGACGCTTCAATGCGGACGACACGATTAGGATGCTCCGGATGCAGCACCACGTCACAGATTTGTTGCTCGTCTGGTTTATCTGGTGCCAATCCGCTCTGAAATTGCTAGATTGTTGCTTTTGATGGCTTGAGCGACGTGTTGTAGCATCCTCTAGCTGCTTTTGCTCACCCTTGATCTCTTGGACACCCAATTTGGTAAGGAATTTGATTGTTTAATGGTAGGTCGAAGGGATAGTCTTCATCTTGTGTATCCATGGCGTCCCCAAAATGACGGTGTATGCTGAAGGATAGTCAAAGACGTTGAATTTTGTTTCAAGATTGACCCCTTTTGCATACGTCGATAAGACGATTTCTCCAACAATTTGTTGCGTCTATCCGGTAAACCCGACTAGGACTGCTGACTTCTTGGTTATGTCCTTGTCGTCTAGGCCCATGTCTTCCAATGCAGTTTTGAATATGATATTTGCGGAGCTGCCACCATCAACCAACACTCTTTTTAGGAGGCAGTTGCCGATGGTCAGGAATATCACCAGTCCCTAGTAATACTCTTTATTACAGATTTCATCGTCATCGAATTTGATGGACATAACATCCAACAATCTTTCGTCTTCGGATCTGCAATCTTTAGGAACTTTCGACGAGGGAGAGTCCTATCTTACTAGCCTTTAGGCGACCAAATATGTTAGTCCAAAAACATCAGATCCACCAAAAATAACGTTAATTACCTTGACATGTGACGGCAACGGGGGAGAATTCTGCTTTGGTGGATTTTTGTCGAAGGATCCCTTTCCTTTGTCGCTAAGTAAATCTTCTAAATGTCCTTTGTTTAGCATAAACACAACTTCCCTTCTAAGTGCAATGCAGTCTTTTATCCTATGGCCATAGTGGTGGTGGAACAGACATCATTTTGTCTGCTCCTTATGAGTTTAGATGATAACTCTTTCGTGGCCAACGGACTGGAGCTCTGATCTTTGTCAATGCATTGACAACTCCACCAACGTCGATTGAAAACCCATACGACTCAATGTCGGGTAGCACATTGTTGTCGGCTTTCATATTTGTTCATGCATTTTCCTACACATCTTTATTATGTACGTGACTTAGACAACTGTAAGGATGAGACCTCCAATTGTTTCGTTTTTGGACGAAGCCTTTCGATCGCTTCGGCCTTCCGACACATGAGGAGTTGAAATGGTATTGAGGATGGCGTGATCTTATTCTAACCTCATCTGGGCCAAGGTTCTGGACTTTACTTCCTCAAAGGTCGTACGTGGATACTTTGTGAGACGGTTGTACAGCTTAAACCGGAGGACGAGACCCTTTCTAAAGCACTCTATTGCTGTCTTTGAGTCTATATATCTCATGTCGATCATCTCCTTATTGAAGTCATTGTTATAGTCACAGACCGATTCACCTGGATTCTACATGACACCATATAAATCACTCGTGTGCTTCTCTAGGTTGGCGGCTTCCTTCGAACTTGTCGTAGAACTTGTTGACCAACATCGGAAATTTCCAATACTTAGAGAGATCCTAGCTACTTCAATGTTGGTCGAGTCAGGGTGGCTCCAAAAGATTTGCACATACATGCCTCTTTCAAGGGATTGAAGCTTGCCACATCCGCTGCTTGTATTGGGCGACATGCTCTCTTGGGTCAATTGATCCATCAGATGTCGCAATCACTATAGGGAGATTGAACTTTTTTGGTAGCTTGGCCTTTACAATCTTCTCAACGAACGGTGATGCTGCCTACCCATCTCTATGCTCCACGACGCTTGGTGTTGGAGCTCCAGGGAGTTAGAAACAACCTCATCATCCTGAATCTTGCTTTTCGATCGTCGCCATCCTTTTTGCCATGAGGTCTTCGTCTTCTTGAGGATATTTTCTTTCTCCTTCGCTTTCCTCGTCACAATCGGGTTTTGAGCATATCACACACTTTACCTCTTAAATTTAACTCCCTTCGCTTTTTGGTTAATATCACAAGTAACCAAAGACAAAATTTTATCACAAAAAGTGGGGTGTACCAAGATGTCGAACAAAAAAATTCAATCCAGCAAATTTAAGACAACGATTAATAAAATTATCTGCTACCAAAACAAACTCACCCCAAAAATCAACAGACAAACTACCCCGAAACCTCAAGGCTCTGGCCACATTCAGAACGTGGCAATCTTTTCACTCAACTTCATTAATTTACTGGGAGCCTGGAATGTACCTACATAAGATGTTTGAAACAAGATACCAAGATAATACTTCAACAATGGAATTTGGTGTCTTTATTAGTGTGATTGACTCATCCTTAAACACTGTAATGTCCCTCTATTGTGGAAAACAAAAATCAAACTTCTTTTAAACATGAATTTTGTCAATCGATGGTATCAATGAAAAGTATCACCGCACAATTCTAAAGAAATTATCCACAATAGAAATAAAAATAAATGGCTGCACACGAAGAAGGCGTATTCCGTATAATATAGTCTCCAAAGATCACAATGTATCAATTTATAAAAAATATCTCTAGTCTATCTAGCTTGAAGACAAACATCACAAGCTTATTCAAAATAGTTTTGCACCATAGAAAAAAGAGACGAGATTACTTGTCCGCATATAACTTCTTTTACAAATTTACATATGAATTCCTCATCGTAACTACAATTTAATTTCCAGCTACCAAACGACCCGTTAATGGGAGAGTGCAGACATTACAGCAACTAGACAAATCTTCCCAAGGCTAACCGCTCAAAGCAAAGAATTTCTGTCCTTTGTATATCAAGTAACGGATAGTTATTTTTGTAAAGGTAAAGCAGAAACCTATACAAATGAATAATCCAAAAGGCAACTCACCTCAACGACTCACCTCACAGAAGATTAGATAGGAATCTCAATCTTCAAATTCATAACTGTAGCTCGAACATGGTATTTCTCCTAAAATTATCTGTTCAATCCAAGGGTCTTCTAAAACTAGGAGTGAATATCTGCCCAACTGCTTCAACTGCAGAAACACTCCACCTTTCCACATGTCTGACAATCTGTTCAATTTTAAAAAGAAATGTTGAAGGTTAAGAATATGACACTGCTTCTCAGATGTAAAAGGAGATCTATACACTCACTTTATATTTATCATTTAAATCATAGATTGTACTTCCTTCAATGGCAATTAGAGGTCTCCATGGAAGCTTTAAGTAGGTCCTTCAAAAACATAAAGTAAAATTACAATAATGACAGAAGAAACATAATAGCTTCTAAGTCAAAATAAATAACTTACAAAATATGACATAAGTCCAATATGCTAAAACTAAGTGAAGTAGATCACAGACCGAATATTACAAAATTATTACTGTCAATCTGTCATTTTAAGGACAATCGGATACCATTATAAGAAGGGTATAAAACTTGCTGACAAGAAATTAGGCACCCTAACGAAAAGTTGCATCCAAATTCCTGAGCTATGTTATACTGGCCTGTAATGAATGGAGAATTGTTCCACCATACCCATCCATATTTGGAAACACATTACAACAAAGAGATCACTAATTTACTACGGCTGGGCAGTATAAATGTCTAAAGTTCAATAGCAAAAGTAAACACCTTAGGCTCCAATTTGCCAATACAAAATCACTCCCTGCATCAACACCCTGTGTATAAAGAGTTACAGCATCATTAACAACTCAGCGACATGGGAACAAATTCAATTCATAACATATATGCCAGCTACATACAGTAAACAGATGAAGCTCCAATTCGAAAATATCAGGTCAAAGCTATAATTACACGATGTTGTATAATCACCATTCACCAGGCAACGAATAATAAAAGGAAATAGTTGCTATCTTTTTTTAGGAGTAATATTTACTTTACCCTTTTCTGTTTCTTTTGGCATATAACGGAGGCTGAGATACACATATGCTTTAACAATGACATACTCTAGTTAGAAGATCAATAGCCGAGATTTAAAATTTCATGAACTGTAGCATAGACAAAAAAGAGGGGATAAAAACCAGGTACTTTCTGACTTCGCAAATCATCGGAGCCAGGCCTTCACAAGTTCATCCAGGCTTTCCATCATATAGGAAAGCAATGATGTGAGGGTTTGACTCAAACCAAAACATTTCTTTCTGATGCTTTTGCTATGTATATATCCATCTGGCTTTCAGTTTCGGATCCTAGTTTGGGAGTTTGAGAATGCAGTCCTCTTTTATAGAAATTTCTAGGCTCCATCAGGAACTGAATCTTGATATTTGGGGTACTATATTTTCAAAAATTAGTGCGTACATGAATTAGTAAGCCTTTGCATACCACCATCTAAATATGAGTTAAAACTGAAGGTGAGAGTGGGGTGCCATAGAGAATGTAGTCAAGACTATAGAGAAGGGGCACTAGAGAAAGAAACTAAGTACTCTGTTAATCAATAGTCAACATAATGCGAAAGGCCTCAATCCTCATTAGACTGCTATTAGACAAAGGTCTATACACAAGTTGTAAACAGGAAAAGCCTTTTAAATTTATTTCAAACTTTCTTTAGTACAAGCAAGGTTTGCTTAAAGATAGGTGCAACCAAGAAAGAGATAATTAATATTTAAGTAATCGTAAGTACCAAAAAGAAAGTAATTACCTTTTCAATGCTTTTGAGTACAATAGAGGGTTGCTCAAAAAACGGTACCAGCAATTTCAAGTTGCGTGAATACAAATCTCTTCCTGATCCACAAATTTTGAAAAAGTCAGTTTATTTGAACTAGAGACTTAGTGCACTAGACTCATATCATCAAAGTTACAGAGTCATGTATAACCTAGGAGCCCCTCACCCCAAAAAAGATGAGGAAAGACAAACAATTAGAAGTAAAGACAGAACCTGCTTTACAATGCAAGAAAAAAGCAATTTGATATGTCCTATCATCTAGTCCATTTTTAACAGATTGAGCAACTGTCAACTTTGTATTACCGTGGCCTAAATCAAATATACCAATAAATTTCTACTCCACTAACCAATTTGCTGGGAAACAGCAGTTCACTAAATTGCCTTTTCAATGAATATTCGACTTTGTATTACTGCTAACATATTGCATTGACACGACTTGGCAAGGACAGGAGTAAATAAAAATCATTCCTAAGACTTGAACTTCCAACCAAAAAACTTTATGTTGCTAGGACCACAAGGCAAGATAGGAAAGATAGGGTGAGGAGAAGTTTAGGGGATGAAATTTACTTAAATGCAGTAAACCTAATGTTCAAGCAGTAAGGGAACTTGGGTCAGAGTAATAGATATATGTATGGGTCTAACAGGCTTCAACAATATAAGTATACAGTTATACACTGAACCAAGTTGTCTTATATGGGCTTTCTCCTCTATTATTCTAATAAAGTTAGTTTCATGCTTCTACATTTAGGTTTTTCCTGCAACCAAATCCATATTTAGAAATTGTTTACTTGTCCAAAAGTTTAAGCTACACTAATTGGGCTTCAGTATGAATATGTACGATATCTACTTGAATATGACACCAATATTCAATTATTGATAACATAGCTAATTGAGGGTCCAAGAGACAGGTACTTCCGCATTTAAATTTCAAACCCAAAAAAACCCGCAAAAAAGAAGCCTAAGGTAATGACATTATAAACCGTGGAAAAATTTAGATAGCTCGTAGCAAAAGTCAAATAGTGACAAAAGTTTCATACATAACCATCTAATACCAGAGGTTGTGCACCCCATTATTACCACGGAAATTAATGGTTGGATCCTCAAAAAGACAGTCCTCAGCATAGATTGAAGAGGTAAAAATCCCTGCATTCACCGAAAATTGTTCTCAAATCTCATGCGTGCTTGTTGGTGTGAGTCTAAGAAATCTAATTAAATCATCAATGATCAGTACAAGAACACCATTAGTCAGTTGCAGACATGTGAATAAGGTTGAGGCGCATAAACAATCTCTACAAATAGATATGCAAAGTATCACTTACGAGCATCTGAATGGTCAAGCATATGTAAAAAGTTAGAAGTTTCTGAAGAGAAACTCAGACCTCACTGTAGGTCCCACCCTACCTTAACAAAAAAACAGACCTGATTGTGGCCTTTTGGGCAGTGGCGGAGGTATATGGATGCAAGGGGTAGCGGTGCTACCCCTGACTTTGAAATTGTGGGCTTAAAGAGAGACGAACAATTAATTCAAAGTAAGGAGATGTGAGTAGTAAAGCAAAAAGTTATGGTGGCCTTCATGTCCCCAAATAGAATAAGTGAAGTATATGGTTTCGTCGGTAATACTAACAGGTTTCTCTTTTCGTCGGTAATACTAACAATTTTTTGAGTTTTTAAACCACTATATTTTTCGGTATTATGCTACATTGCTACCCCTAGATAGAGATCCTGAATCAGCCACTGCTTGTGGGGATGTTAAGATATTGTGCACGTAGTTTATTCAACAATTATAGTACCATAATCCCATCAAGAGCCAGCATAACCATAATTTCAAGAGCAAAATAACACCATACATAATTACTAGAAAATCTTCTGTATATCACAAATTGTCAAATTTGCTAGTGTATTAAACGGCACTACGAAATTCGCAAGCATTCTCGTTTCGCATATAATTCAGCATTCCCAGGATAACTTTCCTGAATCAATATTTATAACAATAATGACAACTTTTCATGAATTGTAAAATCAAAGAAAAAGCAAGGAAAAACTTCACCTGTAACAAAATAAGCATTATCATAATCAGACTTGAGAATAGCCAAAATATCATCAACCCCAGAAACCAATAACTCCTCTTCCCCTTTCGATTCCACCATATCCATTCTACAAAATTAAAAATGATCAACAAACTTTATCATTAAAAAAAACAAAAACACAAAAAAAATATTGAAAACCTAAATTCTCAATCAACCTGAAATTATAGAAAGAAAAGAAACCTGTTAGTATTACCGACAAAAGAGAAAATCCTGAGGAATTCAGTGACTCCATTAACAGCAAATTTGAGGAGTTTCGGTGTTTGTTTCTTTGAACTGCGATTAGTTGAAGGGTTTGAACAGCATCTAGTGGTATTGGTGATCTGCAAATTTTTGGAAAATTATAAACCAGGGATAAATTTGGGCAAGAGAAAAAAAAAAAAAGAGATGTTGCAAAGGGTTTAAATTTGAACAAATGAGATTTGATTATTTTACTTTGGAGTAGTAGGTTGTTGAAATAATGACGGCGGAGGAGCAAATTCCCGCCATATCCGTTAGATAGTTTAGAAGTGATGGGGAAGCGCCCAAAAGCCACCTTCAAAAGAATGTGAATGGATCGAGTGTAAAATAATTTTACTCTATAATCAGCTTTTATTTGATATAGTCAGTTTTTATATGCTGTAATCACCTTATATATTGTTAGTTCTTGTATGATCTAGTCAGGGTGTTTTGGTTGACTAAGAAAATTAGGGAAATTTTATTTCCTAGAAAGTGTATGATGGTTTATTATTTGTTTGACAAAAAGTTTACAAAATGGGGGAAATATAACTTCCCATGAACTTCTACTTCCTACAAAATGAGGGAGTTGCTTACCTACGTACTCCCTCCTAGGTAAGTAGTAATTTTTTGGAAGTTCTATTTCTCTTACATTCCAAACAACATTTTTCAGTTCCCATAAATATGTAATGAAGGAACTTAATTCATTTAATTTGTATTCAAAATTCATGTGATTTTTTTACTTCCTGGGGTGAACCAAACAAGTTCTCAATAGTTCATATAGTCAATTTCCTCTGTTATAGTCAGTTTTTTATATTATACGAGTTAAGGATACTTTAAGGACCTAAACTTTTACAATGTTTTGGAATTAGGCTCCATTTGGTTGGGTGTAAAACATTTTCAGTATAATATGATTTTCATGAAAAACAATTTGCAATGGAAAACACAATTCCAAAATTAGTTTTCCGTTGTTTGGTTTCATGTAAGAAAAATGATGATTTGAAAGGAAAATAAAAGAGAAAGTAAGGAGGTAGTAAGAGGAGTGTGCAGGACTGCAGGAGAGATAAGGAAAAGGAAGGAAAACAGTTTTCCCTTCATTTTGAAGGGAAAATGGTTTTCCATCATTGGGAGAGCAATTTTAATCATAGGAAAAATGATTTTACACTCCTTTGCAAACTAAACAATGTAAAATTGAAAAAAGATGAAAACACTTTTCTAAGAAAATATTTTACGCCCTACCAATTACCAATCGGAGCCTTAGAATCTCATGTTTAAAGTTGAGAATTAAGGACCTTGAATAGATGGAAGTTATAATGCCAACAACTTTTTTCACTCATTAAGATACCGTTTCGAGGACTTACAAAAATACCTCAAATGGTGCCACAATTTGTTCTACGTACAACAATATGTTGAACTACTTCGACAAGCCTACGCGTGAGATATCTAGCATTTGATGTTCATACAGCAGTATCCACAACTCCTTCGCGGGCGAGGTTAAATGATAGATTACCACATCATAAGAGTGTGTCTTGGGTGTAACATATTGCACCATAACTTATTGTGTAACAATATTTCACACGTGTGAACTAACATAACTGTTTCATATCATTATAAAACTCTGTTATATCATTGTTGGTGTGGTTCATTTCATTTTAAAAACTATTCTATGTCATTCTTAAATTTGTTTCATAACATTTATAAAACTTTTTCATATCATTATACTGGTATGTTTCATATCATTTTGGAACTGTTTCATGTCACCTAAAAATCTATTTTATATCATTTTGGAACTGTTTCATATCACCTAAAAATCTGTTTCATGTCACTGTTTGTATGTTTTATATCTTCTAGAGTTTTGTTCCATGTCATCTTGTAACTCTCTTAAGCATTGTTGATATATTTCATATCATTTTGAAATTGTTTCATATCATTTTAAAATGAAAAAATTGATTTAATTAGTCCCAACTATGGACACCCTAACAAAAACAGTCTCAACTTCAATTTAATATTGTGTAGTCCCAACTTTGGAGGGTCCTTTACAAAAATGGGCCAGGTTAACTGGTAACCGGTCAAACAGGTCAAAAAAATTTGCTGACTTTTTTTTAAAAACAAAGGGGAAGGGGTTTCAAGGGAAGGGGATAGGGGTGGGGGAGGGGTGGCAGGGAGGGAGGGGATCTCATAGCCGCCACCGCCTTTCACCAGCTTCTGCTCTATCAAGTTCTAAGTCTACGATCAAACAACCTCAATGGGGAACTTCCTGCTGACATTCCTTGTTTATCATCTCTTCATTCCTTATTCCTTCAATCAAATAACTTCTCAGGGAGCATTCGTATGTCTCTTTCTCGTGGACTTTAACTCCTTTACTGGAAATATTCCATCAACTATTAACAACTTGACAAGGCTTATTATGTTAGATCTCCAAGACAATATGCTTCTCGGATTCACTTCAGAAGTTCCCAAGCTCATCATTTTTGGGAAATCCCTTATGTGGGCCACCTCTGGAAGATTGGTCCTTGCATGGGCCATCACTGGCTCCAACTCTTCCTATTATAAGCAAAGATGGCAATAGGACAAAATTCAGTAAAGGGGCTGTTATGGGGTAAAATTCCAGTCCATATGGCAGCAATATAGTGGCAGCGTATGTTTACAGGTGGCAGCAAGCTATTGGTTTGAAGATGGAGACAGGGATTGCTGATGTGGCAGGATGTTAGTTTTGACCTTCCTAAGAAGAAGGAAGTCAGTAACATCATGGGGAAGACCAGCAAGGAGGTTACAACAACCTAGCAAAGATATGGGGGAATCCCTAGAAAAGAGGATCTAAAGCTTACTAGTGGGGAAGTGGTTATATCCACCAACGACAACATAGTATTGCACTATAAATAGCTCATTTATGTAGTGTTTAATCATCTCACCTCATCACACCAACTTAATCTCTCTCTCTCTCTCCATTATTTTTCTTCCATATTCTTAATTTGCCATCTCTCTTTCTCTCTAACCAAAGTTGCTCTTCCAACTTGCCAACTAGGCAAAATCAGTGTACTTGTACTGCAACTTGATATTATTATAGTGGATTGGCTGAACATCGATTCCCCCGTGGTTTTCTCCCCATTTAGAGGGTTTCCACGTAAAATTACCTTGTGTTATTTATTTATTTCTGCACTACATTTCGCTCATTTATTTTGCCAAGTATTGCAACTTAATTGTTAACCCCCTCTCCAAGCAAATTGACCCTTGTGTGAAATTTGCCTTAAACAATTTGGCGCCCACCGTGGGGCTTATAATTAAAAAAGCAATCTTGCCAAAATCGCCAATCTTAGCAACTTGCCAAGCATTATGGCCGAAATCCACGGCGAAGCCGGGACCCTAGCAACTCCTAAGTCGCCCGTCGAGGTGCCAGGGCAAGAAGCCATGGACCAAATCATGGGAGCCATTGACAAGATGAAACAATCTCTTAGAGACGAGATTGTTGCGCAAGGTGCCCAACTCAAGAAAGAGACCGAGGAACTCCGGTCCCAAATGCTGTCCCATGCATCCGATTCTCACAAGCAACGCCAGAGCGATACTGGCAGTGTAACCAAGCAACTTAACACGGAAGGGATCCTTCCAGTCAATGAAGATGCCAGATCTGACAATCCGCCAAGTCAAGTTGCCCGTGTTGGAGCCATGCCAAGATCAGAGGGATGACACCAGCAATGTCATGCAAACATCCTAGATATTCTACCTAGGCAAACTGCATCTGATTATGCTTTTGCAGGTGCATTCTCCCATGCAAATCCGTTGTACAAGCGACTCAAATACGTTGAAGAGATGATATTGAAGATCCCAGGAGTCCCGAGGCCCGTCGAGAAAGCTGCCCTGACTAGTTATGCAGATTCGCCATTTACAGATGCCATTGCTCTAGTTGAAATTCCGAAGCGTTTTGCCGTCCCTGCCATGAAGCTATATGATGGAACGACAGATCCCAGCGAGCATGTTGCGCAATATAAACAAAGGATGATTATCATTCCAATACCATGTGAGATGCGTGAAGCTTGTATCTGCAAGGGATTTGGGTCGACTTTATCGGGTCCTGCCCTTCAATGGTTCATTAATCTACCTAATGGTGCTATTTCTAGTTTTGCAGGTTTGGTGGACATGTTCAACCTCCAATTTGCCAGTAGCAGACGCCTTGAGAAGCAAACCAGCGACTTGTACCGAGTTGTCCAAAGGTATGGCGAGCCATTAAGAGATTACCTCAACCGGTTCAAGCGTGAGAAGGTTTCCATCCCAAGATGTGATGCCCCAACAGCCATTGAGGCCTTCCGAAGAGGTTTGCTCGTAGAATCAGATTTGTACAAGGAACTGACAAAATACCCTTGTCCGACGTTTGAAGATGCCCAAGCCAAAACTCTTGTGCAAATTCGGTTTGAGGAAGATTTTGACACCAGAAAGGGAGCAACTCCCTAGGCAACTTTCCACGCAACTTCCTAGGCAACTTTCCACGCAACTTCCTAGGCAACTTTCCACGCAACTCCTAGGCAACTTTCCACGCAACTTCCTAAACAACTTTCCGCGCAACTTCATAAGCAGATCCCAGCAAGATGGCAACTCAACAAGCATCTTCTCGTGGCAAACTCAACATGCATCTTCCCATGGCAAATCAAGCATCTTCTTGTAGCAAATCAAGTATTCATAGGCAAAAAGAGTAACATGTTATTTCTATTTTTTACTTTCATTTCTATATTTATGTAAGCGAATAGTCAATCCTTTAACTAAATTTGTTTTGCGAGATTCTTATCCAATGGCAATTTCGCCCAGATACAAAACAATGGCAATTTCGCCCGATTACAAAGCAATATCTAATGGCAATTTCGCCCGATCACAAAACATGTGCAAACAACAATTGGTATGCCCTTTCAAAAGAAAGGAAAAATGCCTATGCAAATTACAAAACAAATGAATACGAAAAGCAACTTCAAAACGGGTCGACGTTTTAGTTTGCTACAACATGCATGCATGATACAAATGAAACGCGTCATTTCAAGCGAAATGACAAGCAAAACGAAAGCAAATTTCAAACAAATATATACAAATTGCTTCCAGCAAGCAACATACGAGAAGCATATACAAATGCTTCTAGCAAACAAAGAGCATATACAAAGTGCTTCTAGCAACTACATACAAATGGCAAAATATTGAGGCATATTCATTTTCAGATTGTCATACGCAACTTAGCACAATTTCCCAATTCGTCATCATTGCTTCAACCAAATCAGGAAATTGGGGGCTATTGTTATGGGGTAAAATTCCAGTCCACATGGCAGCAATATAGTGGCCGTGTATGTTTACAGGTGGCAGCATGCTATTGGTTTGAAGATGGAGACACAGATTGCTAATGTGGCAGGATGTTAGTTTTGACCTTCCTAAGAAGAAGGAAGTCAGTAACAGCATGGGGAAGACCATCAAGGAGGTTACAACAACCTAGCAAAGATATGGGGGAATCCCTAGAAAAGAGGATCTAAAGCTTACTAGTGGGGAAGTGGTTATATCCACCAACGGCAACATAGTATTGCACTATAAATAGCTCATTTATGTAGTGTTTAATCATCTCACCTCATCACACCAACTTAATCTCTCTCTTTCTCTCCATTATATTTCTTCCATATTCTTAATTTGCCATCTCTCTTTCTCTCTAACCCAAGTTGCTCGTCCAACTTGCCAACTAAGCAAAATCAGTGTACTTGTACTGCAACTTGATATTATTATAGTGGATTAGCGGAACATCGATTTCCCCGTGGTTTTCTCCCCATTTAGAGGGTTTCCACGTAAAATTGCCTTGTGTTATTTCTTTATTTTTGCACTACATTTCGCTCATTTATTTTTCCAAGTATTTCAACTTAATTGTTAACCCCCTCTCCAAGCAAATTGACCCTTGTGTGAAATTTGCCTTAAACAGGGGCCACCGTTGCTATTGTAATAGGCGGCTCTGCTGTACTGCTTCTTGCAGTAGTAATAATTTTACTCTACTGTCTAAAGAGAAGACGTATAGGAGGTAGCATAGGCAGTTGCAGAATTTTAAATTTGGGGGATCTAAGTCCAAGCTAAATTGATCAAGTAGATGATGATCATAATACACAAATCGACCAATAATTATATCACGCATATCAACAACGAGAGAAGTTGAGTTTTAATGAAATAAATCCAAACTTTATATTGTTCGAGTCATTTACTAGAGATACTTTCATTATATCAATATTCTATCCATTTTTAATAAATACAACCCTTTGACTTTTACACTCACCAACATGCAATTTTAACCATTATTATCTTAATCTTTATTCCTAAAGTTTATAGAAAGTGGATATAAATTTATATGAATAATGAACAATATTAAATTGTTGCGAAAATGGAGCGAGAATTAATTGTTAGATTATAGTACAAAAAAGCTAATGGTTATAATTAGGCGTAAATTAAAGAGAGATGGCTACTATGTGAAATAATGAAGATCCAAAATAAAAAAGTAAGAGCTGAAGTAGTAAAGTGAAAGAAAAAGAAAAGTAAAATGAACAATAGAAACAAAGGCTTCAAAGGAAAGAAAAAAAAGAAAAAAAGAAAAATAATGCTGGAATGGGTTTTACATGGGAGTCGAGCCGCCTCCGTGACATTGAGATGAACTTGACCATTGGACCACATTGCTTTTATTGAAAAAAAAGCACGGAAACTTTATTTATTACTATCTCCGTCCCATAATACTCCTCACACTTATCGAGACACATAGTTTTAGATGATAAGTTGTTGTTTGGTTATTAATTGTTATTTTATTGAAAAGGTAGATGTGAAAGGAGTTAGTAGGTTGTAAAAGTAGTATTATTTTATTTGGTAGAGAGAGTGTGGGCCAAGGGTTAGAGTTGGTAGGTAGTAGGAGTGATATTATTATTTGGAGGAGAGAGAGTGTAGGCCAATGGTTAAAAGGTAGAAGGATTAAAATAATAGTGGGTCATATCCAGGAAAAGAAGTGTAAAGAGTATTGTGGGACAGATGGAAACGGAAAGTGTAAAGAGTATTATGGGACGGAGGAAGTAGTTATTTCTAACTATGCCTAAAGTAAAAAAAAAAAATTTTGGAGGGGCCCGGGGTACTCAGGACCCTTAATAGGTCCGCCCCTAGGAGGTAGTGATGCTAATAAGGGGAAAAAAAGATAATATCAAGAAGAGCAAAAACCAGTTGTCAAAGGAAGACCTTGGGAGTGGTGTGCTGCTAGGGCTGGCAAAAGTTGACTCAACCCGACAACCCGACCCAAACACGGAATAAGCGGGTTAGGGTTTGGATTTTTCACCCATTTAGACACAATTAACTCATTTAATTAAACGAGTTAGGTTCAGGTTGACATTTCCGACCTGAAAATGACCTACTTTGACCATATTAACTTAAACATATAGAAAATTCTCGAAAAAATATATTGATAAATCTAAATTTTGGTTACAAAATAGTAAAATATCCCTTAAATAGGTCATAATTATTCCAAGAAACTTTGAACATGCATACTTTTCAGTAGTGAACTTGCTCATTTAGAATTATAAGAAAATAATTATTTTTCAATGTAATGATAATTATGGTTAAATGGGTTAAACGGATTATACGGGTAACTCATTTATTAAATCACTAGTGGAAAAAAGCCCATCTGATGCGGTCAAAATCGGGCTTACTGATTGTTTTAGCCTGCATCGGATGGGCTCGCAGCAGATCCAAAATATTTACTGATCCGGTTTTTAGTGAAAACCGGATCAGATAACCCCCCCCAAAAACCAAATTTTTTTTTTTTTTTGCATTTTTTCATTATTAATCAATACAAAATCAATAATATATATAAAAATTCATTTTATTAAGCATATTATGCCCAATTGAAGCATAAATAATTAAATACATAAAAATATTAACATACACAACTATGACATTATAATTTTATACTTCAATGACTCCTCCTATTAGATTTAACAATCATTCGCTATCATAGGCTTCTTCAAGCTTGCAATTTCTGTTTTTCTTTGATATCTAAAGGACTAAAGCCTTTAAGGTGTGTTAACAGCCAACCGGATCTCAAGGCATCACTTGATGAGACAAATACAGCCATCTGCATGTATGGCAAAAGCAAGAATCTTGATTAAAAAAAAGTAATTATATTTACTTGTAGAGTGAACAGATCTCAAACACATTGACAACGGCGACTGGACTGCGACAAAACTTGGTGTGATAATCGGGCAATTTATGCAAATGGCAAGAAGCAAAGATAAACCGATAAGATGAAATGCACGTCAAAGAAAATTGTGATAGTCATATAATAGTAACAAGTTAGAATCAATTGCAACCAAACCACACAATGCCAGATGTCATACCTTAGGATGTGAAGGATACACGTGCAAGCTGATAAGTAAAAGCATATAAAGAGGCAAGGATGCGTGAAATAGTGACAAACAAATTTGACTTTCACATCCTTCGATCACTCGCAAGTGTTTCATGCCCCAGTTTTCCAAGATAATTGTTTGAAGCATTATATAAATGAGATTTCTACCTTTTGGAGCTTTACTCAGTCACTAGTTCGACATATATATATCATGCTACAACAAGAAAAGAAACACCTAAGTGGCTAAGCCTAATTATCTCAGAGAAAGAGAATCATGATCCTAGAGTTTTGCCAATATATAACGTGCAATCCCCTGCATATAAAGAGTTGACAATGAGGACCAATTCCCAAAATGTGCTGATTTTTAAGCACTTCCAAGAAAGTGCTTGTTGCATTCAGAAACTAAATTCATCATGTGTCAACCTAGAATTTTCTTAGCAAAAGCTAGAACTATAGAGCTTAAATAAATACATAGCTGAAGAATAGTTATGAGCAAACATTGTGCATACATACATAAAATGCACATATTCTATAGCTACATGTATGCAAACTGTAGAACATATTTAGATATGGACAAGTAATTGCAACAAATCCCAAGAGGCAAAAGAACAGAAGAGGTTGATACAGTCAATTCACTTTGTGTTCTTTATGGAGTGCAGAACAAGGGATGAACAATTTTGCAATGTAGACAGAGCAAAGTTCTGCTTCAGCATTTTTCTTGCTAACACAAAATCCTTTCAAGCATAAACAAAACACACTGTCCAGATTCCACAAGCATAAACAGACAATAAATAAGATACAGTTCTAGTTCAAGTAATGCATACAGGTTTTGAAACAAGTAGTGACAGTGTGTTGCAATAATTGTGGAGAAAATGCTAGGAATGTAAGCAACAAACGGAAAAGGAAAAAACTCTTTGGACTCAGGTCCACGTCCGTGTCCAAATCCATGCGCATATCTAACTTCTCTTCTCTATCTAAGTATACTAGCCCGTATAAAATCTCTAAGACAAACTACGTTTGCTTGCCGACAATAATGTGAAGTTCACGCAACCTGAGACACAAGCTAACAAGTCTTCATAAGCAACAAGGTCCAACAACCATGCATCATATAGCCATAGCAACAACAATGACTTCAGCAAGACTTCCCTCAGTGCAGTTTTAGTGCGACTAGCACCAATATATACTGTAATTACAAACAAAAGCACAGCTGGTACAAGGGTGTGTTTAAATTTACCGTATCATCTATCGAGAAGCCTTTTGCCCAAGTGATCAAAGTTCCGGAGTAAATGGATGTTTGCAGTACAGGGAACAAGCCGATTTTCTTGTGGGTGGCAACAAGTCGAATGAACTGACCAACACCGTGTGAAGAAGAAAACGCCGGCATTAATGGAGAAGATACCGGAGTTAGGTAATCGGTGAATACTCATCTACTCACTGTTCTTGGTTTTTTTTTTCAGTTAAAAAAATTTTAGCCCACCACTCTGAACACAAACAAGTAAAGTTTGGTGTTTCATATTGAACAAGAACACATTCATAACATCCAAAACAAGCAATTTTTCAGTTCTCTAACCTTAAACACCACAAAATAACTACTAAGAGTACACAAAAGCAATAACAATAGCTCTAAAATAATCAATTCAAGCCAGAAATCGAATAGCCTAATTATTATCACATTAGAACTAAAAAAAAAAATACTGAACCAAAAACTGCAACAGAATCAATCAACAACAACGCAAACAATCAATCACTATTTCGAAATCGACTCAACTCACTCCTGCCTGCGTTTTCACAACATCCAAAACACATCATTTTTCAGTTCACTAGCCTAAATAAAACAAAACAACTACCAAAATACACAAAATCAACAATCAAGCTCTAAAAACCTGAAATCGAACATTCTAATGAATATCACAATCATTACAACTGAAAAACACAACTCTAAACTAAAAACTGCAACAAAATTAATCAATCACCATTCCAAAACCAATCAACCTCAAAAACAAAAACAAAAAAAGTAGCGCACCTCACATTACGCTGACGAATCTTGCAAGAAGCAGGAGGCAATCGATGAGAATGACGAGGGAAATCAGCAGAGCACACATTAGAGTGTTTAGAGATCAATCCGATTAATCCATGGCTTAAAAAACACGTATGGAGCTTCGCCGCCATTGATGCAAAGCTCACATTAAAAAATTATGCCGGAGTTGGGTAATCGGTGAAGGTGGAGAAGGTGGGGTGGGGGGTTTCGTGCGAAAATTCCGACCACTTCTCCCCACCGCAATCTTCTCTTTCAATCTTCAACTTCAATCAAACCTCAAAAAAAAAAAAAGGCGAAATCAAAACCCTAGATTTCCGCTTTTTTTTTTTTTCCGGCGAATGCTCATCGAAATTCGATTCTTCGAGAACAAAATTTGAAAATGAAAAGATAAAAAAAAGGTTGAATTAGGTTAAAGACCGAAAATTAGAGAAGAGAGAAAGAAAGATCTCGATGAATTTAGGGGAAGAAAGTGATGAAGCAGAGGATGATGGGGCGTGGAGATCTGTTGAGGAGAGAGAGAAGATGGGTTGTTGAGAGACGAAGTGAGAGAGGCGAAGTGAGGAGGGAAGGGCTGGAATCAGATGAGTGAAGTGAGGGAAGGGCTGGGTCACGCTTATACGGCGTTTTGGGCCTTGTAATTTTGGCCCACTCAACTATCCATGTTATCAATCAAAACCCGTGTTTTGAGCCTTGTTATCCGGTTTTGTTTGGAGGAAAAAAAAGAGGTGATTGACTGATCCGGTCACGTGAACCGGATCAGTTAACCGAAAACCGGAGCGGTTTCTATTAACTGATCTGGTTCACTAAAAGACCGGATCAGATTTTCCGCCCAGCTTTCCCTCCCATTTTTTTTTAATGATTTTCGGATGCGGTTTTGTAAAAACCGAATCTGTTATTAAGTGACAGATAAGGTTTTTTCCACTAGTGAATGGGTCGGGTCAGGGTTGAATTTGTCAACTTGTTTATTAAATGGTAGGTTTGGGTTGAGAGATTTTTGACCCATTTATTATCGACCCGAACACGAACCCAACAGCCAACCCGACCTGATTGACAACCCTAGGTGTGCAGACAGCTGAGAAGAACAAATTGCTATTCTTTGGGGGGGGGGGGGTTTCGGGGGAGGGTGGCGGGGAGGGGAAGGGGTTTTAGGGACGGGGAGTGGTGAGGGAGGGGGATAGTGGGGTGGAAGGGGAGGGGTTGGGTGGCAGGGGAGAGGAGGAGGAGTGACAGTAAAGGAAGGATGGAGGAAGAAGATAGAAAAAAAAGAAAAAAAATTAGTAAAGTTTACCTGATGTACTTGCTGGTTCTACCATTGTAAAATACCCACCAAAGTTGGGACTGAATAATATTAAATTAAAGTTGGGACTGTTTTTGTCAGGGTGCTCATAGTTGGGACTGATTAAAAACCGTTTTTTCCTTTTAAAATCTATTTCATGTCATTAATGTTATTTTTCTTATATAAAGTTAGAATTTTTTTATAAATAATGTCAAAGGGGTATTAATTCCTCCTATGCGTTGAACTTCATGTCATTTCTGAATCTATTCTCACTCTCACTCTTCTAACCACATCTAACACCCACCCCAAACATTTTCTCTCTCCTTCATCAACAATCAACATCATATGACCCACCCCATCCCAACACCACCACACCACCAGCACCAAAACCCCACACTACCACCACCTTCGCACGGCGGGGGATAGGTCCCGTTATCTTACGCTATTAGCGCGAGTTTTTGAGGAATTTTGCCGTTATCCCTTGTTCAATCCACCCTAAAATTAAACCCTTTTTTATCCCATCACTAAAGCAAGTCGAAATAATAAATCAGTGAGCAAGTAAGAGAGGAGAAAGAAAAAGAGGAGAGAAGCACACACTAAATGCTTACCAACTGCCAATCTGCCATGTGAACGACCTGCAATTATCGTACTCTTTTGAGCAAGTGGTTTCTTAGATTAAGAAACACTGTTGCTTTATGATTTTAAAAATTAGGAGCTGATTACGAATTGATTTGGCGCGGTGTCGAGCGAGCGGAGCGCCAACTTCCGGCGGCCGTTGCGAGAAAGGAAAGAGAATTAGTGCAGCGCCATCGCGAGGGAGGGGAGAGAAAAGTGGGGAGAAATCTAGGTGATTGAGGAGTAAAGGAGAGGGAGTGAGGGGAGAAGATAGTGTTACACCATAGCTATGGTGTAACTATTACACCCAAAGACTTTCTACATCAAAAGCAATTACAAAATTATATAATTATACTTATATATATTACTAATCAAAGACTAGCACTTTGCACGTGCACGATGCACGAATTAATTAAGAGACTTAACATTTTGATTATCAATTAATCTTTTGTCAATTTTTTTTCTTGATTTTGGTTTTGTGGGATAATATCGGATTGACATTTTCACAATAGCTGCCAATCCGATCTCATCCCATGAATATATTCAGGTTGAACTAACGTTATTTGGTTAATAATACTAGTGGAATAAAACGCAAGGGATGAGGTCAAAACAGCCCTAATGGCTGCGTTTTTGGCACACATCCCTTGCCGTAGCAGCCCTTCGGCAAAAATGAAGGGCTGCGGTTTCTGACCGCAACCCTTCACTACGAAGGCCTAAACTGCAACCCTCTTGACCCAAAAAAATAAAGAAATTTTTTTTTGCATTTTTTTTACTCCTAAATATATCAAGAAATTTACAACATGGAAAATCAAAAAACGAATCAACAACATAAAACAGTCGAAATTTACAGTAAAAAAAGCGAAACGAAATTATATATTAACAATCAACAAGAACATCAAATTACAATTTACAGTAAAAAAAACAAGAACAATTTACGGCACTAACTATTAAAAAAACGAACAACAAGAACAGTCGAAATTATATATCAACAAGAACGAACGAAAATAAAAAAACGAAATTATATATCAACAAGAACAACAAGAACAGTCGAAATTTACAGTCAAAAAAACGAACGAAAATAAAAAGACGAACAAAAATACAAAAGAGCAAAGAAATTATAGATATGAAATTACATGAAGATTAATCAAAATAAAGATCAAGAAATTATAGATTTGAAAAACGAAAAATTCTCACTTGTTGCTGTCATTGCTTGGCGAATTGTAGACTCGTTGTTCAAGTCGGAGTTGAGCGGAGTTCGACGACGAGGAAGAGATGAGCGGAGTTCGACGACGAGGAAGAGATGAGTGGAAGAGTTCGACTGACGGCGAGGAATTGAAAATGGAAGATGAAATTGGTCGGCGGTCGTCGTCGTTGGGATCGGAGAGAATGGGAGAAACGTCTCGTTGTTGTTGGTGCTGCTGTTTGCGAGGGGAGGAAGATGACCCCAACGCTGCTTTGTGAGAGAGGAGAGAGAATGAGGGAGAGAGGGGAGGGAGGGAGGGAGTTCGTGAGATTTGTTCGAACGCCAAACCCTAGCCGCGCTGAGTATTGAACTTAAAAGCCCACCTATCAAAATAAAAAAGCCTGCGAATTAATGATAAAGGGTTGCGGTTAGCCCAAAAACCGCAGCCCTTCACTACTTATAGGGCTGCGGTTTTGGGCTAACCGTAACCCTTCACTAAAAGGGCTGCGGTTTTTGCATTGACCGCAAGGGCTGCGGTTTTTGGGCTAACCGCAACTCTTCACTATTAAGGGACGCATTTTTCAAAAAACGCAGCCCTTGCACCGCAGCCCTTGTGTTTTTTTCCACTAGTGTAAGTTTTCTCTATCATTCCCTCACAAAAAATATTCCTCTCTCTAAAAAAACTGCAACCATATTCATGGAGTATAAATGATCTTGATGTAACTCCGTTCTTAGATTAGGGAATCCTAAAGGTAAATTAGCAGTTAATCCCATCAACATATTAGTGGGGCTAATATAATCCTAAGGACAGGGAATCTCGTCTTAATCTAGTTTATGTAATTTTAGTTTTCTTGTTTGTAATTGCTGTATTTCTAACATTATGGTTGGTTTTTGGAGTTGTTAACGGTGATAGTTTTGGTATATGGTGAAGGTATGAGGAAGAGAGGAGAGACAAGAGAGAGAAGATGAAAAACAAAGACCGAAGGTGAGAGGAAAGGAAGAAAGAAGAAGGGAAGGTTTAAAAAAAAGTGTGTTATATCACATTGTCAAAAGGGGGAAAAATGTCAAAGTCAAACGTCCAAAGTTTGACAATTTAGTCAAAATTCAGCACCTTTTTAAAAAAACAAAACAGTGTGACAAAGGCTATTTTGCAAAAATCAACATAAAAAGTGTTGCTCTAAAAAAAGAGTTGTGTGCCGGTTCATCGGTATAATTGTTATGAGAGAGTGGTTTACTTTTTATTTATTTATTAAGAGAACACAACTTAATATCTAACTTATACGGCTTAAAATTGTAACACTCTGTCCAATTATAGACATAAATTAAGGAAAATAGAATAACTTACTAAGATATGGTGATAGCTAAAATATCAGCTGACAGAAATGTTACTCTAAACAAAGGTTAAATTCAACTAAATAAAATTAAAATCCAACTAAAACAATCCATAAATATCCATAAAGAGGCAAAAACAACCTCAAAACCCAAAGTAGTAAACATAAATAAGAAACAAACTAAAATGTCTTAATATCCTAACTAGCCTCTCTCTAAACTGCCCATAGCACGAACTAAACACCTGCAACATATCAACAAACATCCATAATCAGTGGAAAGTAACTAACAGCTCTCCCAGCTCAATTAGGATCCATATAAGAGTTATTAAGTTTTAATAATCAAGTCATACCTGGCATCTTAAAAATACACTTCAAATAATCAAATAAACAAATATATAAATAAATACGACAAAGATAATACAACATGCTAACAACAAATAGGGTAAAGATAACATAATAAATAGATAAATAAATACATATGAACTCAAGGGATCAACAAAATAAACCCTCATGCTCTATGAAATAATAATATGAACAACATAGATGATAAATTATGATGTTTCCACAATAATCTTAACACGTTTGAGGAGGAATTGAATGTAAGTGGATCACAATCCAATGGTCCTATTTGGTTATAGTATTAGGACCCTGCTCGCCTATATCTAGTATGGCCACACCCTGGTGCGAGATAGTATCCTGCTCAGTACTTCTCGACCTCTCAGACGACAACTAATAACCAAGATGGACCTACATACAGTACTCAGTACGTAAGTATAAACTATGTACCCTGCTCAGTATATAGTGACTGCTCATTCCTAGGAGACCATGCCGCCTCACTAGCCATCATCCTCAAACAAAAACAAAGTGAAATATAATATATATTTTCATCGTCTGCAGAATGCCATTCAAGGTCTTACATCAAACTGCAAGAATCTGGAGCCTTAATCCATCAATTGTAAACTGCAAGAATTTTAGGGACTCAACCATCAATTCCATTTACATCAAACTGTAGGAACTTTAGGAACTCAACCCATCAATTCCAATTCAGAACAACTTATAATTTCTCAAGAACAATAATCATAATATCAACAATATCGTCTTCGAAAAATATAATTTTACTCATTAAGAAACTAGAAAATAACAAAAATACTTATAATAACTTGAAAACAGTTTCAAGACCCAAAATAAAATGTTTTCATCCAACAACCAAATAAATTCACACACAATACCATCATAATAAAATCAAATAACATCTCACGAAATCATCCTTTTACCATTATTTCAGCTAACACACGTATACTCATAATAAATAATATAAGTATAAATTAAAATAGCATCAATAGCATAATAAACCCAAGTGAAATTAGGTTCATTACCATGTGCAATATACAATCCAACTACATTATTTAGTATGATGAGAAAGGTCCAGTGTAAGCCACTAACTCAAAATCATGATCCTAATGTACAACTTAGTCAGAGAAGAATTACAACCCATACCACGGCTCAAATTACACCTCCCATATGCTATCATGCACTACACACAAGAAGACGAAAATGTGGAAGCAAGCTAAGGCACCAAAACAACGAACACATATTAAGATGAAACACGAGATCAGCAAGAATTGGTCGCGGGTCGCGACCACCGTCGTGTGTTGCGACGCTGCTCTGGTCCAGTATTTCCATAAGACATTAAACACACGACTTTGCTCACTTTCTCCAACTAATACCAGTTTACAGTAATAATCCTCAATATCTACCCAACATGAATACATGATCATGCTTTATTTACAAAGTATACTTCATGTTTAACATACAAGACATGATTCAGGGAGCATGAATTCTACTCTAACTAACAACCTATAACTTAAATAAAAAAAATCATGGCTACAAGGAAACATACTTATCCAGCTATAAAACTCAAGATATTATGTAATCATATAGTTCACGAAACTCATGAAAATAAACATACAACAAGAAATTATTCCCACCCAAATTGCTATAATAATACTAACCCAACTTACGTATTATAACTAATATAATCCTTATGTGAATTCTAACCGTTCTAGGAAAACCGTTAGTTACCTGGGCCAACTAGAGGAGTGTAGCCAACTTCTTTCTAACCTTCTTCTCACGAGCGTCGTTCTCACGAACTCTCCTCCAAGCTACCCAAAATATGAACTTAACGACTCAAGAGAAATAATAGGAATGAATAGATTGAAATTTTAGGGTGAAAAATAGTGGGAAAAGGTGATAAGTAAACCATAAAACTTGTGGAATAAAAGTTGGAAAAACTCTCTATCTCCTTAACAAAGCTGTCAAAATAATGGGGTGAAGATGTAGATATTTTTGCTTCAAAACTCAGCCCAAAAGGTGATTAAAAGAGTAGTAAAAGGGGTGTTACAATAGCTAGAATTAAGGAGTTATAAATATGGAAGTTATGGACAATAATGGGAAGACCAAGAGAGGAGTTACAAAGCTTGCTTAAAACTGAAAATACCCTCACTAAGTTTCCGAAAATTAATTCCCCCAAAATAGTTTGTCCAATAGAGATGTCCTAAGTCAGACCAAGCTCGCGGTAGAAAACGATCCATATGCGCTAAAACATTGATATAATAAAATACTAGCTTAAACGCACGTTTTAAATACTAGAATATATATATATATAATTTCAATTACATAAATTATATAAATATAACATTTAAAAGTTGAAAAAAAATGTATATAATATAATATTTTTAAGGAGTTAAATATTCTAATTTTAACAGAAAATAGTAAGTAAGGGAAAATAACTCAAAGAAACTATGACCGAAAATCTGTGGTGTTACAAAAATAATAATATTAATTTACAATAATGCAGTGGATGTAAACCATGATTGAATACTTAATTTCTACGACTTTATATTAGTGATTCTTATTTATAATAACCGCCTTGATGTACAAACTTTGTCCATCAAGGAGATTAATTGACAATTTTAAAAAAAAAAAAAAACATAATTTTTTTTTAAAGAGAATCACAAATTTATACTAATATATTAAAAGCATGCCTAAGAAAGTCTATGTGCCACGTGGCACTAAAGCTCTAATGTAAACGCTTAAGTTCCATGTCATTCCTTAATTAAAAAATTAATGTTGTGTAGTTACAAGGTATTAAACACGTGACTTTGAGACGCAAAGTGATAACTTAACCACCAATCTAATGTAACATCATTGTTTAACCTTTCAAAATAAAATATAATAAGGTCTTATAATTATTTCTTATTGAGAGACTTACACAGGTAGTTAAATCTCTAACACTTTCATGGTAAAAACGAAATACCATTGTAGACATATTATCTTACCCCAATATCTTGTAGAAAGTTAAGCTATTACTTTCATTCCAAAACTTTTAAGCTATTGCAATAACCTATCACATCATGACGTCAATATTTTTCTCAATATACAAAAATTTTGAAAAGTGATAACTCGGAATATTGCTCGGGACACTCTAGTTCTTATATATATACGGGCATACAATCCATATAAGAATCCATGTGGCCGGCCCATATAAAAACCTTAGCTTCTCGTTTCGCCACTCTTCAACCATGATAAATCCCTCCACTCGCTCCATGATAAATCCCTCGATGACCTACATGAAAGCAGGTCATGACGGATTACTTTATCTCTCCTCCGAATTTGAATCCACGAGATAATCCGCCACAGCCTAACTCGAGAAACTTGTCAACTATTCCGCACTATTGTCGGAGAATCTGAATTCTTTGTGCAACAGGTAGGGGCATAACTCTTTTGTTATAGGAAAAATTGATAACAATAATCCCACCTTCTCCCCATCCTCTCTAAACAATACCACCTTTTAATTAACTAGGAATAATCCTAACTTTAGGGGGTGTCATCTCATATTGGTCTCATGCGACCTGCAGGTTGCAACTTGTTAATAAGGTAAACCCTTGTTATTTCCCTCCCAAACTGCCCTTATCTCTGCCATAATTATTTTTCTTTCTTTAATTTCACATGCTGCTCGTAATTCTGTCATCACCATATCACCACTAGGATCCAACACTCTCTCTCATAATATTTTCTTCGTTTTTCATCATTATAATAAACTTGAATGTAGGTAATTATTTCTACAAAGGGATTTTTTGGTCAAAAACCACCTTATAAAACATAAATTTTGTGATAAACCACCTTATATAATTTTTTTTTGCGAAAATAAACCTTAAATAAAAACTTTTTTGCGAGAAACCACCTTATGCCGGATTCCGGTCATTGATCAAGTTTCCGGCGTTGACCATGTCATGTGCAAGGCACATGACTTTAATTGAACCCAAAAACCCAACTTTCCTTTACCTTTTTCCCCTATGTTTTATCCCCTTCACCCCCTACATCTATCTCTCTCCTGCGATAAATTCTACTGCTTTACTTCTACAACATAAATTCTACAGTCCTATTAATCCCATGGATTTTGTTGCTCTTTATGTACTCAGTTTCAATCATTTGATTCAATGAAAAAGAGTTGGTTTCTTTTTTTTATGTTCTAAATACTCCATTTCCATGTTTATTTTTCTATTAACCGTTCATGATCCTCAAAAGTATCAAAAGAATTTCACAAAAATGATTTTGTCACCTTTGGAGTATAAATATCATACTATGCCATGCTTTGGATGAGGGGAATGAATTAAGTGGTAATGGGAACTGATTAAGAGGTACAGTCATTCTAAGGCGGGAGTACATATTTATATTGAGGAGATTGAGCAACTTGATGGCCTCCCACCTTGTTGCAGCACTCTTCAAAAATAATATTGAGGAGATTTAAAGCAATCAAAAGGTTGGAATTTGAAGATTTGAGAAACTCTAGATTTAGCCTTCATGAAGCAAAAGTGTTTCATAAAATTTTTGGGGTGTGGACGCAAGAGAGAGAAACATGGGGTTTTTTTTTGGGGAAGGGGATGAAATCATAAAACAGAGGAAAAAGGTAAAAAAAAAAAGGTTTTTTTATTAGAAACAACCTTTTAAAAATTACTTTTTGTTAAAGACAACTTTTTAAAAAAATTCTGGCAAAACACAACCTTAATTTAATTTTTTTTGGCACGAGACAACCTTTGGCCAGATTTGAGGGTTGACTGGCCGGATTCCGGCGTTGACCCACTTAAGTGAGCCATGTGCCTTGCACGTGACTCATCCCTCCTTATTTTCCCACCCATTTCCCTCCAAATCTCACTCCCTTATAAACCTAACTCTCTCTCTCTCTCTTCCCATGTACCTTTGTAATTCTCCATTGTTGCAGCTAATCTCTCCCACTTCCATCTGAAGCTGTGCACTTTTCTTGCGTGGGAGTGAAATCATACCATTTTCGCCCTCTGTGAAAGAGGTATCTCTTTGTAATTGTTAAAAATTTCGCTGATTTGTAAAGTTAGGGTTTTTCCCCCAATTTTGGTATTTGTTTAACAGTGGGTCTTATTTTTGTTTTTTGTTGATTTGTTGCAGCAAAATGGTGCTAACAAAATGTGATTGTGGAATTACTATTGCAAAGAGAACATCTTGGACCCATGAGAACCCTGGCAGAAAGTTTGTTGCTTGCAAGTTCTTCAACCACGAGACTGGGCAAAGTGGCTGCAACAAATTTGAATGGATTGATGATGAAGTTGTTGATTGGCAAAGGGATGTGACAAATGTGCTCTTAGCAGAGAAGTACAAACTTGCTACTGACTTGAACATCTTGAAGACCAAATCAACTTGTGTTGAGCATGAGAATAACAGGCTTGCTGCATAATTAACCAAGATTAAGAAGAAAAGCAAGTACAAGGGGGTTGGATTGGAGATGGTGAAGGGTACTTTAGTTCCAAATGACAAGTTGGGGCTGAAAATTGTTGTTGTTTGTGTAGTTGCGTATGTTGTGGTCAGTTTGATCTTTGTCAAACTAATTGGGTAATTTGTTTAGGTTAGCAAGTTAAGGGGATTTGGTGGGTAGGGCTTTAAGTTAATGATGAATATCAATGTAATGTTTTTGCCAATTATTGGCAATGATCTCAATGTTATGAAATGAAATGGTTGACTTTGCATCTCCAATTTAGCAGCCTTTCCACCTTTCTTAGGATTTTGCTTAGGAGCTCCACTAGTAGAGCCATCCTGTGTGGCAGACTTGGATTTAGGAGGAGGCTTTGTCTTATGTGAAGCAACTTCACCAGTAGGAGGAGGCTTGGAGCACTTTGTTTTGTAATACCCTAAACCCCCACACCTACTACACATGTTCTTTTTTTTTTTCCCTCTTAACTTGTTGTTTCTCTTGATCTTCCCCAGCCCCCTTTTTCCTTTTCTTCAAGCTTGGCCTACCTACCATTTTCCTATAAGGTGGAGGCTGTGGTCTTTCATTGGTTGAAACTTCCCATTGGGCCTGACCTGGCATAGCCCTGAAAGAAGGTGCATATGTTTGCACATGGTATGCTGGGTGAATGAACTGTTCATAGTTCAGCCTCCTTAGTTGGATGCAAGCCAAGGCATGCCAACAAGGAATCCCCATTAAAGCCCATTTATAGCATCCACATGACTTGCTTTCTAAATTAACAACAAAGGTGTCCTCTTTGTGGTCAACTTCAAACTCATGAAGGTCAGCTTGACTGATTCTCATGTTAGGGACCTCCTCAAGACCTCTTTGAATCATCTTCACAGATAAAGGCATGATCACCCCATCAAATGTCTTCAATCCTTCTTTTTTTGCACTAAACCTCAACATTACATATCTTCTTATCCACTCCAATAGTTGGAGGATTGGTTTAGTTCTGGCTTCCCTAAGAACACTGTTGAAGCTTTCACAACAGTTGTTCAAAAGCATCCCAGAATTTGATGAGGTGCTAAATCCATGCCTTGACCAATGACAAGTGGGTATTGCATCCAAATACTTGTATGCTTCATCATTTAAAGATTTTATTGCTTCCATGTGGGCTTGAAGTGGTGCTCTAGATGTGCAGTAGGAAATAGGTTAAGTATACCTTAAATGTGCAGTAGGATTTAGGTAAAATATTTTGTAAATTCAGTGAAAAAATTCATGCAGGAAATAGGTTAACTATACCTTTGTGGAAGATCTTGCTGCCTTCTAAAAATGTTCTTTATAAATAACACCAGGAAACTTGTTCTTGAAGTTGGCCCATATATGCCTGCAACTTTGTTTCAGCATTTGGCATAACAGTGTTGAATGCACCAAGCAAACCCTGCACAAATGTGTTTTTATTAGAGATGTTGTTTCAATAGATAAGTGCCCAAATAAATAACTTAGGAACACAAAAAATTAAACTTATGAACTAACCTTTTGTCTATATGACATGTAGGTTAACTCCTCCTTTTCATGAACCCATGTCGCTGAATCAAACCCATGTTTCTGATGATTCAGTTTCCACAACAGCCCATGCCACAGGAAAAATGTTGTTGTTTACATCCTTTCCTACTGCTGTGAGAAGTATACCAGGGTATGGACCTCTTAAATGAGCCCCATCAACACCAATGATGGGCCTACAACCAGCAATGAAGCCTTCTTTGCAAGCTTGCAAGCACACATACAGCCTCTGATCATCTCTCCAATCTTCTAAGTACCTCTCAGCAAGATATTATGATGTAACCTTAGGGTTTTTATGCTGGTGACCACAAATGTGCTCTGACCTCAAACTATTCAGCTGCCAAGTCTCCTCATCCTTCAATTTTTTAAAGTGTAACTTGAATCTGCACTTTGTCTTCTCCTTGCAAGCACACTTTAATATCCTACCTTTCTTCTAAGGGCAGCCACATCTTTTGGCACAATATACTGACACCCTACTCTTATTGTTATGAAGGTAGTAATAATTATACACAGATTCAATGGCATGGTGCCTCACAGCCTTCCTCACAACCTTGTTAGAAGGGAACTTTAGCCCTTTGGTAAGCACAATCTTCCCCTTAAAATCTAAATCTGGATTGAAGACAGGGTATGGATCCTCATCATCTGAACCAACAATGCTAGCAACTTCTCCATCACTGTCATTTAATTCAACATCATCAGGGATATCTAAACCTTGCTCAATATGCTCACCCTTATCTTCACTTCCACTGTTACCTTCAATAGTGGCTCCTCTCAAACTCCTACCAACAGCTGCAGTTATGTCATCAGTAAACTAGTCTTGGAATAAATCAGCATCACCAATCTGCTCATAGTCCCCATCACTTAGCAAAGCATCACTCTCCTCACTGTCATATCCACCCTCATCTTCACTACCATCATCCTCCTCTTCAGGTACAACATCCAATGGCTCACTCAATAAGGGTTGAATTTGAGCTGGTTTCTTTTTTGTAGTTGAGTATGTGGGTAATTTGGGTCTATAGGGTAATGAGGGGAGAGGTTTTTGTGTTTGCTGAGGGTTGGTTATGAAGGCAACAATGTTGAGGGGTTGGTTTTCCCAAGAGTTTGACCAGATCTAGGGTTTTCAACACTACTTTGGACAAGATTCCCTTGTGGGCCCCCCATCCAAGTGTGAGCAGACTCACCTGCTGACTCACTACCCACAATACTATTTACCCCACTTGTGTCAGTTTCACTCCCTGATATCCACCTCACCCCTGCACCAAACACATGCCTACTTATTCCCTCCTCCCTTTGTGGATGAACCATATAAAGATGGAACCATCCATCCTTCTCAGGAGCTTGCAAAAACTCAGCAATTTCAGCATCACTTTTTATCTGCTTCATACCATTGTGTAAACTATAACCACGCTTTCTAAATCATATTTCCCCAAACTCATCATACCCTAATTCCACCTTAATCCAATGTACAAACTCAAAATAACATACCTCATCCACATTAGGATGCAATGCAATCCCACAAAAATTACTCACTCCCTTCTCATAAGTTGTCTTATTGTTTTTTGTCACAAATTGCCCTCCATAATACAACCTAATGTTAATTGGCTCCATTAACTTATACCAAGTGTGATAAGTGTTTATTCTACCGTTAAACCTGATGCATATAAAGGAACATAGTTTAACACAGGTAACACAAGCATAATTCAAATTGTGAAATTAGGGTTTCATTTAGCATCCCATGTCTGATGCTTACAACAACCAATAACACACAAAATTTTGCAATTACAGCACATAAACGTAATTAACACCATAATAATACATAATTAAACAACTATCAACAATTGGGTAATCATCTTCTCCACTAATTAACTTTGTTTTCAAAAGATACAACTTTTTTGTACTTTGGGTATAACCCAAAAAGAAACAATCTTTACCAGGGTTTTTGGATAAGTCTGTAATTGGTCCCCTCATGCTTCTTCTTGAAGATGACGCAACTCTAGCTCCTTCCATGGTCAACAAACCTACACATTTAGAGAATGAAAAGTGCAAATTATGACCTGGGCAAAATTTTTTTTTTTACTGTTATGGTTAGAGTAGTTGGGGATTTTGAAATTTAAAAAAAAACCATTCAATGCTTACCTTTTGTCAAGTTGTTGCTGGAATTTTCATCTCCCCATTAATGCCCCACTGTTCAATCATTCATTGAAGAGAGAGTGAAGAGGAAAGAGTTTAGGTTTTTTTTGTAAGTGAGAGAGTGAGATTTGGAGGGAAATGGGTGGGAAAATAAGGAGGGACGAGTCACGTGCAAGGCACATGGCTCACTTTAGTGGGTCAACGCCGGAATCCGGCCAGTTAACCCTCAAATCTGGCCAAAGGTTGTATCGTGCCAAAAAAGTTTAAATTAAGGTTGTGTTTTGCCATAATTTTTTTAAAAGGTTGTCTTTCGCAAAAAGAAATTTTTAAAAGGTTGTTTCTAACAAAAAACCCAAAAAAAAACTTGGGTTTTTGGGGTCAATTAAAGTCATGTGCCTTGCACATGACATGGTCAATGCCGGAAACTTGGTCAATGACTGGAATCCGGCATAAGGTGGTTTCTCACAAAAAAAATTTGTTTAAGGTTTGTTTTCGCAAAAAAAAAATTATATAAGGTGGTTTCTCACAAAATTTATGTTTTATAAGGTGGTTTTTGACAAAAAATCCTTCTAAAAAAATTCAGTTTTTGTATTGTGAATCTGATGATCTCTATTTAAACATGTGAGAGGTTTGGACTTCTCGAGCGTAACTATGAATCCAAATATGTCATTGATGGATGCCCATATTGCCATATTCTATTGAGCTTGTACCCACTTGGGGAATTAGTTATTTGGTTATCTCGTGTTTTGGTGATGATAAAAAAGACGCGAATTTGAAAGCTGCAATCCCGAAAATCAAATCAGACTAATTCATCCATCAAGCACAACGATCGAATCACGTCCCTAATCATTGTAAGAAAATGTTGCGACTTAACTTACTAATGTTGAGTAGTTTTTTTTTATTTTGACAACGAGAAATCGTACATTAATTAAATCGGAAGTACAACCTAATGTTAATACATCCAAATCTAAGTAAAACAAATGAACCTAAATGAGCTTTAAGAGCTCGTACATTCCATCTAATAACAAAGTAAATAAAACTGATAACATGTGAGCGTCGCTGGTCAGTGCTTGGGATGGTGGATGCAATCCTCGGATGGCTGATGGATGTGGAAAAGGAACCGGATGACGTCTGCGGGCCGGACAACAAGCAAACAATGGCGAGCGTCGAATCTCGTTGCATGAGCAATCCCAACAATCTGCTATCGCTTGGGATTCTAGGCTCATGTTATGTAAATGAGCCACGTTCCATTGTGACTCCTGACTCTCAACCGAGAGTATTTGAGGTTTCTCCATAAGGTAGGAGAAACGCATATGAGTGGGCGTGCTAAAAACCCTCAGATGTAATTGAGGTGCCGCCTTCAGATTTGAAGTTTTCAAAGCAAGGACCATTACGATCAATGCCAAGCTAGAAAGAGAGTCAAACAATTTGAGCTCTCGAACACACCTCCAGTGTACAAAACCGAAAACCATACGTCCCGACCATGACAAACTATCATCACCTCGTCCATGCTCACGAACTTCTTGAGTAACCTTGATCCTCAGCTTATAATCCCAAAAACCGACATATTCAACAATCACAACTTTGAACCACCAATCTTGATTCAACTGAGAAACACTTGTCAATGGCCACAACCGACCATTGACAACATCTTTACCAACTCTAAAACAACGCACTCCTTTTATTTGGAGATTCTACGCACATTTGAAGAAAAAACCTAACATACCAGGGGGGAGGGGGAGGGGAAGCCTGACACTAACAAGGGGGTAAGGGGAGGGGAAGCCTGACTCTAACAAGGGGGGTGAGAAAGGGGAGCCCAAAACACAACTTGGGGAGGGGAAGGGAAAGGGGAAGCCCAAAACAACCATACCACTAACCAAGGGACTGTGCTTACCAGACGCGGGGACTGGGACGGGGACGAGGACGGCGAAGGAGATCAGTGAGATCATTACAATGGAAACCAGCAAACAGCAACGGGATAATATGGAACCAACACACAGCCCAAAAAAATAACCAGCAAGCAAAGGGGACCACCCGGAGGCTACCGGCAGTAGGCGGGGCCCCGGAAAGAAACTGACCATAGCGAAAGGGGGGGAACTACACTACTCAGGGAGGGGGGGGAACTACTTGACCCAGGGAAGGAGGAACTACACGACTCAACTACTCAACAAGCACAACACAGGGAGGAAACGCCGCTAGACCACACGACGGTAAGGGGGAACTGACGCAACCAACACGGGGTGGGGGTGGGGGAAACGAAAGAAAAACAAAAGTGACCACCAGCGGCGCGAATCAGGGGAGGGGGAAAAACAACTTAGCTAGTCTGAAAAGGAAAAAGAGGGGGAGGGGCTCGACTGCGGTCGTGATCTCAAGGTGGTTCACACGGCGACCGAGCCCTTAGGGTGGCTTTGAGGTTTTGGGGTTTCTAGGTTTCGACGGGTTTAGTTAGAGAGAGAATAGGGTTTCAGGGTGCTTAAGGAGTAACTTGAGAGAAAACACTCAAATGTTGAGTTGTTGAAATTGAAGAGATAATAGAATGGTTTGGTACTATATTTGGAAAATTACAAACTATTCTTGTCTGAACATTGGACTTGTATAGTCGAACACTCGAACTTGTATACTTATATATATGAGGATGTTCTTTTGCAACAACTGGTAATCTGGTATCCTTGTGTGTATAGTTAGATTATAGGTACTTTTTGCATTTTCTAAATCTAACCAATGTGGTTCTTTGATGGTAGCATATCTAAAATTCTAAGGACTAAGGCATAAATGGCTCTAATGGTAGTTATTGGGATGCCTCTAATGGTAAAGAAAACAGGGGAGAGAGAGAGAGAGAGAGAGAGAGAGAGAGAGAGAGTAAGGTATTAATTAAGTGTTGAGAGGTTTTGTAGTGCACTCATGGCTGTTTGGAGAGTGAAAGAGAGAAAGAGGAGAAATAAGGGACGAAGAATGCCAGGGAGAGCCACGTAAGACTTTAAGAGATCAGAGATAGCAGGGGATGAATTTTAGTCTTTTTTTTCTATAAATAAAAATCATTAAAATGAGGAAGATTCTTTTTCCTTTTGTTTTCAACTTTTCTTGAAGTAGCTAGGCTTGTTAAAGGTTTTAGAATTTCTTTCATTTGATTAGAAGAAGCAAAGAATTGAGCATGCGTTTGGTAAAACCCATACTTTAATTTGGACTAGAATAATCAAAGATTTTAGCATGTGATTCGTCAATTGCCATACTTTGGACTAGAATAAGCAAAGAATAAAGAATGTGGTTCGTGAAAGCCATACTTTAATTTGGATATGGACAAGAATAAGCAAAGAAGAATAAGAGTAACAATCTATTGTTATGCGTAACCTTAAGATATTATAATGAAGAACTCCATTTTTTTTTTTTGAGTAATCTTGTTTAGTTGTACCAATAACCTCGTTCAATTATACGAGTAATCCCATCTAACCATAAAAGAAACCTAATTGCTTCATACGAGTAAGCTCATTTAATTATACAACGACCCTATTTAATTATACGAGTGACCTAATTGTTCACAAAAGCAAAGCCATATTCGTACGGGTAACCTCATTCGTTTATTGGAGTAAACTGATTAATATCCCCTTATTTAATAAAAGTAACCCCATTTGTTTATAAAAGTATCACCTTTTTATGATTAAGAGTAATCTCATTCGTCAGAGTAACCCCTTTATATATATAAGTCACTCTTTTTTTTATTGATGCACAAGTCACTCCATTTGTTCATAAGAGTAACTCCATTTGTTCATCAAGGTTTGTGCACAATGGTCAATTTCAAAAGGCCATATCTCACTGCACATTCAACATTTTGGGAAGATTTGAGTTTGAGATGAAAATTTGGTTCGGTAGGCGGTAGCTTTCCAACGCTTGATCAAAAGCTCAATTCGGATGAGAAAAGAGTGAAATATGACCTTTTGAAAATGAACTGACGGGTTGATATGCACGCGCACATGGCCAAACAGATTGTTATAGGTGTCACTAGTACATAATTAACGATTTGCGTCGGACCTGGGACCACCATTTGCATTGGACATAGGTTCGACGGCACAGGTCCCTACGCAAATAAAGGATACAAGATCTGCGTCGGATCAGGACACGACGCAGATGATTGGCTATTTGCATCGGATTCCGCGCAACGTGCGACGCACGTGACGCCTCCCTCTTGCATATCATAGCCATTTGCATCTCCCATTTGCGTCGCATGTTGATAAATGTGCGACGCAAATGGTTAATCATCTGCGTCGCACATAGCTCAACATGCGACGCAGATGGGAGACGCGCCAATGCCCCAGCAGCAACCTAGCAAGCCCAGGAAACACTCATTTGCGTCGCACATAGTGTCACATGCGACGCAAATGCTGGTCATCTGCGACTCATGTTGCACTATGTGCGACGCAAATGAGTGGTTTTTGTTTTTTTCATATACTAAACCTTAAACTTCAAAAGTACGAACATTATATTAATAATTATGAGCAGAAAAGTTGGCAGAGTCTCCTTTGTAATTTGGACAACCCAAGAAATAGTTGGGAAAATTTTGCATATATAACCAAAACCTATTCCAGTACATCTCAATCAAGCAACCAATATTGCAATCAAGCAACCAACAAGGTTCAATCAACAAAATATTGTTCAACCTACAAATACATATATACTAACTAGTTAGTTTGCTGCTTCGACAACCTGTACAAAGTATCGCGCAAAAAGTTCTTTGAGTTCGTTGATCTCAGTTATGGAGTATGGCTCAGGGCTTGGTGGAAAAGCCTAGAAATATATAAAATTAGTTAATATACTTGAAAATTCTATAAGTATAAATAACGAATTTACATAACATACATATACCTCCAGTAAATTATTTGAATGATAGTTGAAGCAGATGATTTGAAGCATGTATCTCATCACGAAATAGCTGCATTCCTCTCTTCCCGATTATTGAGCACACTACACCAAATTTAAGATATATATTAGAATCGGAAATAAAATTCTAAATAGAATTATAAAATGTGTATCAAATACAAAACCATAAGAGTTTTACCCGCATAGTTATCCAAGACAATTTAGTTCCTTTATTGGATCCTTGAAGGCGCGTGAAACTTGTATATGCACTAAGTATAGAAATTTTGTAACAATTAATTACTATAAACATTTATAAATTATTTAAAATATCATAAAATGCATGTAAACTAATTAACATGTATAACAACTATGAACTTACATATTCAGCGATATCTTGATAGCTGAGGATCTATCTCTCTGGAGCGAATCAAATATATATACTGCTTTCTTTGATAGACATATGACAATAACACAATCGATCCATATTCATACACTCGAGACACCAAACAATAACACAATCGATCACATCATTCAAAGTGTCTTATCAAATGCAGTCATGAACAATTGGGTCCTTATCACTCCAACCTTACCTATCCTTGAGTTTCTCATCTCACTAGTGAATGAACATTTGGTTTTCAATTTTAAGAAAAGTCCGGCAGCACTTCCCTACAATTCTCCAAGTACACGATGAAGATAGTAGGTAAGCTATCAGCATATGTACCCAGAGAACGCTTAGGGAAATGAGCTAGATCTTTCTTAGAATCGAAAACCAAACATTCATTCACATCCTAAGTGAGATAAGAAACTCAAAGACAGTCCCAAATCGGAGACTATTCAAGACTTACTCCTAATGAGTAAGCCTCGAACGGGTATCTAGGCAAATGATGCACATTGCAATTAAGCATCACAAACCAATCCATTCCTTAGATTTTCCTCCCCACCCCCATTAAGGTATGTCCATACAGGTTTGGTCATAATTCAACATACTTTCCCAATCACATAACCAAACAATTCACATATACTTTCCCAATCACATAACCAAACAATTCCTTAGATTTCCCGACCCCCATATAGGTTTGGTCATAATTCAACATTATAGGGACAAATAAAACAAATCCACAAATCCAAACTAATGGTTAAATTGACGTTTGATAAAAAATCAGAAAATAACAAAAGGTATAATACATGCATCTGCTCTCAAGGAGCAGCGAAGACAAGCACAACGAGGTGAGCTTGGAGAACCGGCAAACCGACGAGCACAAGACAGAAGGTGGCAACTGTAGTACAATGTAGAGGAGAGGCAAAGTGAGAGAATGCAACACCATTGAAAGAGATGAGTTTGGATCGTCACACAACATATCACTAAATTTCACAAATTCAGGGTAAATAGGAAACTATAATATAAATTCTTATAAGTTTGAAATTCTAAAGTGAGCATTCAAGAATTCTAACTCATAATCGAAAACTATAATTTCAATTAGAAAGCAAACTACAAAAGTGGCGAAGGTAAAGAGGAAACCTCAATTCGGAAAAACAAAAAATAGCAAACCATCACTGAAGTTTAAAGTTGATTGAAATTGCAAAAATCAACTAAAAAACACTAATAGAAGAAGAAGAAGTGATTGAATAAGAAAAACACCTATACAAATTCACCGAAAACCGCCGAAAACTGCTACCCAATAACTGAGAGAGATGAGTGAAAACCACCGGAAATTGTGAGCCAAGAGTGTAGCGAGGAGAGAGAGTCGAGTGCAGCGAACTGTGAGAACCGAGTGCAGCAAGGCGAGAAAGTCGAGTGCAGCAAGGCGAGAAAGTCGAGTGCACCGGAAATTGTCGCTGGTGGTTGTGCTTCGCCGCAAAGAAACGAGAGGGAGAGGCTTCGCTGCAAAGAAATGAGAGGGAGAGGTAGATGGGTGCAGCAAAGACGGAGCGGAGTGAAGTGCGAGTGTTAGGGCGGAATGCAGCAGATTCGCCGGTGACGAGAGGTGCCAGAGAAGTCGACGACGAGAGGGTTACGGCGGACAGCAGGGAGTTCGACGAATTCGCATGAGAGAGAGAGAGGAGTGCGAGTGAGAGAGGGTTTAGTTTAGTGGTGCTAGGGATCCCGAAAAACTTAAAACTAAAAACCATCTGCGTCGGACAGAATGCGGGATCCGACGCAGATAGCTGATGTGAGGTTTGACTGTCAAGCTTTTGCGTCGCACGTGTGCTTGATGCGATGCATATAGCTGATACGAGTAGCCCAAGGCTATGTCATGGATATGCATCGGATGGGCCTTGGGTCCAACACAGATCCTTGTATCCGAAGCTTTTGCGTCGCATGGCCAGAGGGTCCGACGCATATATTCGGATCCAAAAACCAAATGCTTGCCACATGTGCGTTGGCTTTCAAAGACCATGCGACTCAAATCCTTTTCCCATTTATTTGCTTAGGGTATTTGCATCGGACTATTAATAGTATCTGATGCAAATTGGTAATTTGCGTCAGTTCTTCGAGGGTGCAACGCAAATAAGCCGACGCAAATTGACAATTCTGTACTAGCGACCGCCGTTCACAATATGCGCTGGAAGAGAATATGATGCATAATTGCATACAACTTTATCAAGCTTCTTGAATTCTGGAGCAAGCATGGTATTTCGAATTCCACCATCTCTAAGTCATTCTTTAATGTTTTTTTAGCTTTTGCCTTTGTGAAAGACGAGTTAAATATCATCTATTTAACCTTCCTCTTTCATCTAAAGTTCCACCATTCGTCAGAAAATTATATCAACTACGTTTTTACCTCCATTTGCGACTCCATAAATTGCATCAATTTTTTTTTTCTTTCTGAAGTTCCGGCCTCCACTTATCGTATATTGGTGTCTCTATCCTCAGCAGATGGCAGGTAGCTTCTTTTTCCTTCTTATTTGATGTTTTTTAGGGTAAGATAAAGAGGCGATCACTTGAGACCTGAGGGGATAAGGGGAATTTTTCAAATGAGTCCTATGAGGTTTGTTCCCTAAACCTCATAGATACAAGGTGGGAAGTGATGCCACTACTCCACCACGGCACCTCAACCTCTTCGAAGTATTTGATATTGGGGGTATTTGGGATCTGCTATTTTTTAGCTTAATTTCACTTCAATATATTTAAGTTTAGTTGTTCAGTATACTTATGTTCAGTTAATGTAATTTAACTTATTTTAGTTCCAACTCTATAATTAATTTCGTTGTTAATCAAATGTTATTATTAATATATTATCAGTCACAATTTCTTCCATAAAACCGTAACAATTAATTATCTATCAGACGGAGCCATATAGCCCTTTTGTACTCAAGCCCAACATCATCCACCATCATGTTTCACATCGCTCCACACACACATGTCCCTACTTCTCTGATAGTTATTATTTTGGGGTTAAAAATTACTATTTTTAGGTTTATAGTTAAGGTTATCTTATAGTTATTGTTTTGGGGGCAAAAGTTACGATTTTCGGGTTGACACAAATTATTATAATAGGCGGTCTAAGTTTAATTTAAAATTAAACAAAACCAACCTTACATTCTCCTACAAGCTCATTGCATCTCACTACGACCCAGCATATGCCTATACATCTCGCACCAACCAACCCTAGCTTCTCCATCCTTTGTTTCTCTTTGAATCTCGAACTACAGCAGACAATTATAAAAAAAATAAAATGACAGTCATACCGAATGGATTGAATTAGTTACTAAATGGACCAAAGAATGTGGTTACTAAATGGACTAAACTGGTGAGTAAATATATAGATCAAACTGGTCCCTAAATAGATTAAACTAATCATTATATTAGAAAGGTGGTTCGTTCTCTTTTTAATATTGGGTTTGGGTCGTGCCTAATTATAAACTAAAAGTAGGTAGTCTCTTACAAGACCAACTATTAGGTTAATAGTTAATATTCTCTGCTAGTTTTTGTTTTGAGGTTAAAAGTTACAATTTTTGGGTTAATAGTTTAATCTGACGTCAACATGTATGACGTCAGCCGTATGACAATAAGCTTATTGTCAAACGCTAGCTCTAACGAGAGACTTACTAATATTATTGAATTTTCACTATATATTTTTGAGTAATTTTGTTTTTCATAATATATCCTTCAATTTTTGTCCTTAATGACTAACGAACATCAATTGTTTTAGTCATCAAGTCTTAATTATGTTACTAAATCCTACTTAGCCTCTATTTAACCTACTAATCTCAATTGACCACCAATAAAACATCAATTATGACCCGTTTATCTATCTCCCTCTGTAACTCTTTTCTCTCTTCCTTTAATCATAAATGGTGTTTCAAAGGTGGTTTATTAGCGCAAAATAGGTCAAATAGGTGTTAATTATAATGCAGTAACAAAATCAATAGTTTATGATTATAAAAAGGTTAATAAATGTTGGTTATTAAGGATATATTGTAACTTTTAAATATACGGTTTTTTCACCAGGTACCCCTGTGGTTTTTCAAAATTCATGGGGTACCCCTGTTTTTTAAAAAATGCACCGGTACCCTTCATCGTTTTGAACAAATGTACGAAATGCCCTTAATTACTAACGGTGTCAAGTTTCCGTTAGCTTTATTTACCATTTTGCCATTGTCAACCCCCAATCCTAAACCCCTAAACCCTAAACCCTAACCCTAACCCTAACCCACCACCCCCGGCCCCCTTCCCCACCACCGCGGCCCCCCTCCTCCACCACCCCCATCGAATTCCCTCCCTCCCCCACCCCGGCGACGACCCCTCCTCCCACCCCACCCCCAGTAGCAACCCTCCCTCTCCCCCACCTCCTCTCGCCCACCACCCTCCCCCCTCCCCTGCGGCCCAACCACCCCACCCTCTCTCAAGAACTCCTCTCCCCCTCCCTCTCGGCCACCGCCCTTCCCCCTCCCTCTCGGCCACCGCCCTTCCCCCTCCCTCTCGCCCACCGCCCTACTCATCGTCGGTTTTTCGTTCTCTCTCTTCGCACAAGCAACCACCCAACCATGAGCTTTTCTTCGAAACCCATATTTTTTCGTACCTGCAATTCGAAACCCATTTTTTTTGAACCCGGAATTCGAAACCCGATTTTGATAGAATTGATCTTAGTTCGTCGCGTCCATGGACGTTGTTGTTGTTATGATCGGAGATGTGACCGGTTTTCTCTCTCCTTTGACTTGCGTCTTTGACATTGATGGTCCGATTGGAGAAGGAGAATAATTGGTGGTTGCGGGGTGCAGGAAAAGAGGGTGGGGGGGGTTGCGTGGGGTGGGGTAAGGTCTGCTGCTGGGCTACGGTGTGGGGGGACCGGGAGGTGGTGGTGGCTAAGTGGTGGTGGTGCGTGGGTGGGGGGGAGAGGCTGTTGCGGGGGTGGGGGGAGGGGAATTAGATGGGGGTGGTGGGGGAGGGGGCCAGGGTGGTGGGTTAGGGTTAGGGTTAAGGTTTAGGGTTTAGGGTTTAGGGTTTAGGGTTAGGGTTAGGGTTTAGGGTTTAGGGATAGGAGTTAACAATGGCAAAATGGTAAATAATGCTAACGGAAACTTGACGCCGTTAGTCATTAAGGGCATTTCGTTCATTTAATTGAAATAGTAAGGGTACCTGGTACTTTTTTCAAAAAGTAGGGGTATCCCATGAATTTTGAAAAACTATAGGGGTACCTGGTGAAAAAACCATTAAATATATTAATGAATATATGGTGAATTTTGAAAAATTAGAGGATCTTGGTAAAACAAAAAATTACTGAGGTATGAGGGTATAACGTGAAAAGTTTGTTATATCAATACGTTATACTTCCTCCGTAACAATTTTTTTTTTTGGGCTCCCTTTAGGGAACCCGCAGTAAGAATTTTTCTCGCCGCCGCCTCGCATAGGACCACTCACCCGAGGGCCCAACAAGCCCCCAAACCCCTCCCCCAACAATATTGAAATTTTGCTTCCACCAAGATTTGAACCTTGGTCTCCCATGTGGGAGATAGGAAGTCATACCATTGGACCCAAGGGTACGTTATACTTCCTCCGTAACATAATAACTGCAACAAATGGGTATTATTTATGATGTATAAAATATTTATTTGTTGTGTTTATTTTGTTACAGAGGGAGTAGTTTAAGTTTCAGTCTCTCGAGAGTGAGGGATAGCCTAGTGGTTAGAGCCTTCCTCGGTTGGAGGAGTGCTTGGGATCGATTCTCACCCTTGGCAAGTTGGGATCCCCTTTATTCCCCCCAATTTGTCAAGGTTTCTCCTTACCTTATAATAAAAAAAAAAAAAAAATTTCAGTCTCTCTTCCACCCAACGAGCCACCTCTAATTTCAACTGCTCAAATTCTCCTCTTATATACTCCAATCCTTCTTTTCAACAACATTCAACAAATATTACCTTTGGACTTATCCTTTTATTCCTGAATTTCATTCTAATCTTACAAAAATACAATCTCTATGTTCGATCAGTCGCCGGATTTCACGTCCTCCTTTGGACTTGGCAAATTAATTGTCCAAATCTCTCTTAAACTGTCCAACTTTTTTCTTTTTACTGAGGATAGGGGAGAGAAAAGCTTCCGATAGACATGGATGGAAACCCAATTCCAATACCAAACGACAGAAACACCTTCAACATTCACGACAAATATTCCAAACTACATCAGCTACAGAGAGGGTAAATAAGGTTGTAGAGATGTCAAGGGTACAGTGAGGGAAGAGAGAAACGTGGGTTGCAAATCTTGCAATTTTATAAAAATTAATTAGCTTGAAAAAAAAAGTCGGATTTAATTATGTTTAGTGCTAAATACTGATTAATTAACAAATAAATCAAAGGTTTTGGATGGAAATGGTTAATAGGTGGTTATGGATAGACATAGTAAGCGGCCCTACTAAAAGGATATGGACGCCTGTCTTTGAAAGTTAAATATGAGGCCCCTATATAAAAAATTTCAAATTCAAAGATACGTACAACGGTCTCAAAAATATTTATAATATAATTAGATTTTGATTGTTTCTTACAAAATAAGTAGTAATACAACATTTTATTTAAAAAGTGCTATCCTTCTAACACTTTTGGAAGCGAAATCTTCAACCAAATCTTCATAATCAACCTTTTCCAAAATATCATTCTCAATTGCTATCAAGGCTAATCCGTTAAGTCATTCTTGTGACATTGTGGAACGCATATATGTCTTTAACAACTTCAATTTAGAAAAATTTCTTTTCTGGGAAAGAATCGTCACGGGAATAGTTAAAAGGATTCTATATGCTGATAATCGAATTAGGGAAGAAATCTAGACTTTTTAGATACTTCCAAAATATCCGTAGGTCCCATTTTTTCCACAGGCATGAATTCCACAAGCAATTTTAACTCCACATATAACTCATTACCATCAATGTCAGATTGTTTATTATTGTTTGAAAGTGCAGCTTCAAAATTAGCACAAGACAACTTCAGACATGCATCATCAAGTGATTGTAATTTGTGAGAATTAAACAAGAAACCAAAGATATTTTCATATTCTTGGTACTGCTCAAATCTCTTAGTAAGAGAAACAATGGCTTGATCAACAATGTATAAGAAATAATTAACTCTAAATGATTCTTCAGGAGATTGGGTAGCAACGAGATGACGTGTTTGGATTCTCGTCAAAAATACTTTTCGTCTAATTTCACGTCTTTGGGGAAAAACAGGATCTACATTCATCTCAGTGGCAATCTTTTTAGCACTATCAAGGGCATCATTAAAACCATTTTCTCTATATCGCTCAAAAAAAGAAGTCAACCCCTTTACTTTTTCAATAGCAACATCAATTAGCATATCCTTTGATTGTAGATGCTTACTAACCAAATTAACAGCACATAATATTTCAAACCAAATAACAATGGCCACTATAAACTCAAAATCACCAAGTTCATTATTGGCCAAGGATTTAGCTTCACTTTTTATTTTAAAATCACCATCATCAATTTCTGATACTTGTAACAAAGCTTCTCGAACTTATGACATTTGAAACCTTATAGCTTTAACACTTTCAACACGACTCTCCCAACGCGTGGATGACAAAGACTTAAGAGTTAATCCTTTTACATTATCTTTCAAAATTTGCCACCTTTTTGTAGAACATGCAAATATTGTATAAATACGTTGTATGATGCCAAAAAAATCTCTAGCTTTACTACAAGTGTTAGCCATATCACACAATGCTAAATTAAGACTATGACAACCACAAGAAGTATAAAAAGCTCTAGGGTTTACATCTAAAAGTCTTTTTTGCACTCCTTGATGCTTTCCTTTCATATTTGATCCATTATCATAGCCTTGCCCTCGCACGTTATCTATATCAAGACCTAGATCATTTAACTCTTTTTGCAAAACATCAAAAAGCCCCTGACCACTTGTATCATTCACATTCAAAAATCCTAAAAATGACTCCTCGACACTAATAGGCTTTGAAGAGACGTCGACATATCTTAATATAATAGACATTTGTTCTTGGTGACTAACATCAGGTGTGCAATCAAGAATGACGGAAAAATACTTTGCTTGTTTTATTTTCTTAATAATATCACATTTAATTCCGGAACCAAGCAAAAGTATCAACTCATTTTGTATTTTATGGCTAAGATAATGAATATGAATTTCATCATTAGTAATACGCCGAACATGCTCTTGAATGATCGGATCAAACTCAGACAACATTTCAATCAAACCCAAAAAATTTCCATTACTACTTTGATATAATCGCTCATTAGAACCACAAAATGCTAAATTATGTTTTGCAAGAAATTTTACAATTGAAATAATTCTTAATAAGACTTTTTTCCAATGCTCTTTTTCTTTTTGTATTTGGTTTTGAGCCACTTTGTCAATAGTTTCATCATTCTTGAATCTAAGACGCAATTCATGCCAACTTGCCATATTTTTAAAATGTTCCATACTTGGCTCGTGCTCTTTAAGCCTTGTACTAATATGTGACCAATCACTATACCCTTCATTGACTAATTGACCTCTTCCTACCCATTTTTTAAATATTTTACAACAAAAACAAAAAACTCTATCAAGTTCTTTCGAGTAAACAAGCCATTCTCTATCACACTTCTCTCCATTTGGTAAGACTCTAGTATATAAAGTAGCACAAAATCGCTTAGAAAATTTATCTTTGGGACCTTTCTCAATAGATGAGTCTCTTTTAGGGCCCTTTGTTGCTAACAAATCTATCATTTTAGAATCAAGACCATCCCATGTCCGTGGATCAAATATATTAACCATGTATGTTTGCCCATCATTGTCATATTCAACATTCATATCATTACTTTCATCCAAATTATTAACTTGAGGACCATTACTATCATCAATAGGATCATTATTTTCATTAACATCATTATTTTCATTTATACCATTACTAACACCAATAGGATCATCATTTTCGTTAACATTATTACCAACACCACTAGGATCATCATTCTCATTAACATTACCAACACCACTAGGATCATCATTTTCATTAACATTATTACCAACACCATTAGGATCATCATTCTCATTAACATTATTACCAACATCATTCGGATTAGAGACTTGGGGTTCTTTTACAATGTACTTATCAAGAGCTCCTCTTAGGGATAAATTTAACTCTTCAATTCTCATTTTCTTTTTACGTTTTTCATGGCCCGAATCAAATTTTCTAAATCGAGGTGGCATAATTGAAATAAAATTTAACACAATCACTAAGCAACACAATAAATATTAATTGCAAAGAAAGAAACCACCTCAATTTTTCTGTGCAAGTGTTTTCAATCTTCAAAATCAGTCCTCCAACACCAAAAGGTCCAAAATCTGCATAAATCAAATAAAATCGGTAAACTAAAACTAAACAATAAAAATCAGTAAATTAAACTAAGCAATAAAAATCAGTAAATTAAACTAACCAACTCCAATTCGCCAATTTAATTGAGATAAAAATCGGTAAATTAAAACTAAACAATAAAAATCATGAAAATAAAAAATAAAAATTAAACTAAGAAAGTTTAATTACCTGAATTTCTGAATTTCAGATGTGAATTGAGAGGAGATGAAAGTTGTAAATTTATAGCCATTGATTTTTTCCCGTTGAAGAAGAAGATCCGGGTGATGCGAATTCTGATTTCCCGTAGCTTCATAGATGATAGATCCGGGTAATTCAAATTTCGGATAACAAGAGAGAAAGTAGAGGAGAAGAAGCCGAAGAACTAAAACCCAGCGGTTATCAATGGAGTTTGTGAGTTGTGACTTTGTCAGTCTGAGTCTCTGAGAACAGAGAAAATCGAGGAGGAAAAGCAGGAAAAAGAGAGAATGAGGAGAGAGAAGTTGATGTACTTGCTGAATAGTGAATTGTAATGACTATGCGTGCTAATGCCTCTTTGCTCACTGCTCTTTTTAATTTTCAGCGCTGGGCCTTTGAGTATTGGGCTTCTACTTTACTTTTATTTTTTAACTTGAGGCCCCATTAAAATGGAGGCCCTGTGCTGAGTCCCATTTTGGACTTGCTTAGGGCCGGGCCTGCATAGTAGAACACTAGCCTTATATGCACGCGATGCGAGAGGGGGCAGGGGAGGTGTGAGGGTGGGGGCTTCTCGTGGGGGTGGGGGTTGCGGGGGTCGTGTGGGGGGGGTCTTTGGGCCGCTGGCGGGTGGGGTGGGGCCGCTCGTCGAGGTTGGGTGGGGGGCTGCAGGGGTGGGGAGGGTTCGGGTGGTGGTGGTTAGGGTACATGTGGGGGTGGTTAGGGTTAGGGCATTAGGTTAGGGGGTTAGGTTAATTAGGGCATTAGTGTTAGAGGGTTTGGGTGGAGGGAGGGGATAATTAGGTTAATAATAGCAAAGTCGTAATTAATGCAAAAGGCGAGTTAACGTCCGTTAGAAAAAGGGCATTTGGTGAACGTTTTCGGAAACTCAGGAGTATGGGTCTGTTCTCTTCGGCATAAAACAAGCGAACCGAATCAATCGGGCGATTGGGCGGGCGGGCGAAATAAATCATAACTAATTAATAGTAATGATTATCATTTAGGAACTGAACTGAACTGAACTGAAAATAAGCTGGGGAGAACAGGCCCTATATATATGGTGAATATATGAAACATTAGGGTTATATGATGAATTTTTTAATTTGTCAGGGGTATATGGTGAAAAACCGTAAAATAATTGCTAATATTTTTAATCAGTTTATCTCACTAAATTAGATATTTTTAAAAAAATTCAAAAATTTAGTTAAGAGAGAAGTAACTGACTGTGTGTTTTAAATTTTAACTGATTTATTTTTGTTGGGCCTTTATTATATTTTTTCTTGTTTTCCTTTTTCTATTTTTTCTTGTGTCATCCCTGTTGCCATACATAATATAGATAGGGGTGGTTTTCTTTTATTCTTTTAGTTGGGTAAAGATGACAGTCACTAAGGGCATGTTCTCCCCATCTTATTTTCAGTTCAGTTCAGTTCCTAAATTATGATCGTTAATATTAATTAGTTATATAATTTAGTTCAGTTCAGTTCAGTTGTTTTATGCCGAAGAGAACATACCCTAACCTGACTCTCTCGACCCGAAGTTATTGAAAAGCCAAACCTGGGTTGAACCAAAATCGAACAATCCGGATCAACCCGAACCCAGTAATTAATCATATTTTTTATGATAGTTTTAAGTTTTGCACTAATACTAACATTTTTTCAACATATTTCGAAATTAACCTGAAATCAAACCCGAATCCAACCTATTGACTTGAATGGCCACCTCTAAATGGGGGTGATTATTAGTTATTGGTGGTTTTGGGTTAGAATTCTTTTAATATGAGTAGGTGTGTTGTTTTACTATATGTGACTTATGTTCTTTTTATTAAAGGTGATATTTTTGTACTATGTGTTGTTTTTTTATCTAGAAAATATATTCTTTTAATTTAAATTTTTATGCTCTTTTATCATACTTCCTCAGTTCTTTTTTAACTGCAACCTTGCACCTTGCCACATTATTTAAGAAAGCCATGAGAAGAGGAGAGATAGATAAAAAGTGGGACCTATGTGATAGGAGAGAGATAGGGAGAAGATATTACCAAATAAAAAAATGTTGCAATTAATGTGAAACTTCAAGATAATGAAAACGTTGCAATTAAAAAAGGACGGAGAAAGTACTATTTCATTTTAAATGCTAACTGTGTTCTGTTGTAAGTGGAGAATTGGAGATGAGACAAGTAGAATCTATTGCTGAAAGGTAAAAAAAATTAGGGTTTTTGCTTCAAATATGGATATGTTTTAGAGAGTGAAAATAAACTAGAGAGACTGGGCCGTGTCTGGTATTTTATAGAATATATACCAATTTTTTTTTGGAGTCGTATAAATTTATATTACACCAAAGTTGAAAACTGAAGCTAAAAACCTAAAACCAAGTTTGAGTACATTGATACAACTCTAAAGAATAACAACAAATTAAAGTAGATTTGCGGTAGCATCTTTCTTCATTCTTCCATTCACCAATAGCTCTGTCTTTATATTCACAGAATCACAGTGATGAAGCAATTGAATAAAATAATACTATATGAATAACTTTCTGAAGAAAGTTAGAAAATTGGCATAAAATTAAAATCAGATTGAATTTTTTCCCTACTTTTTGTGCTCCAATATAGAAATTGACATGTATTGATAGGAGAATTATTGAATGCAGTAAAAGTTCTTTATCTATTTTGGAACGTGGTAAACATGGTTGTAGAAGGGAAGCTAGAAGAAGGAAATGGAGAGAGCAATAGTTTCTCATTGATGGGTGTCATATGTTTGGACTTGTAGTTTTAAGAGGTGGGTATGTAGTTTTAAGAGGTGGGTTTGCTGACTGCTGAGTTATAGTTTTAAGACGTGGGTAAACTACACTTTCTCTTTCTTTCTTTTATTTGTTTTAAGTAGCCTAGTAAGAAAGTGCTATTTCTTGGTCTGGCTGCCTGGCCACAGAATTAAACATCATGACAAGTTAAACTCCCTTAGGCATAGTTGATTATACTTGTCCTTATAAATTCTATTTGCTACTCCTATTAAAAAGACCATAATTGATAATTGGCCCTGAGACAGAGAGTGTGTTGGGCTTTGCTATAGAGAAGTTGGCAACATTGTTAAGTGCGGAGGCGGAGTTGCTGGGTAGCCTATCACAAGATGTTACAGCCTTAAAAAATGAACTAACAACCATCAAAGAGGTTCTAAAGGACGCCGAGAAGAAAGCTGAGGGAGATGATGCCATCAACGAGTGGCTGAGACAAGTAAGAGGAATTGGTTACCAGATTGAGGATGTCATTGATGACTACATCCTATTGAAAGAGTTGCCACAACAGCAGAAGCAACAACAACGGCAACGATCTTCCACTATTACTAGTCATACTGGTCAGCTTTTCCTGATGATAACGAGAATCCGTAAGTGGTTAAGTAAAGCAGTTGCTTGTGTCTCAAAGCTAAAACCCAAGCATGAGTTAGCCTCCAAAATTGGAGAGATTAAAGCCGAGTTATCTGAGATAAGCAGCAGAAGGGAAAGGTATAAGTTCATTGCTTCAAGAGATAGCTCTAGTAGTGATGAGAGCTACCAATATCAGCAAGACCGTCAAGTTTGCTCCCTCTTCACGGATGATTCTGAGATTTTTGGAATTGAAGATCACAAGGCAGAAATAATTAAGTGGTTGAATTTGGAGAAGCAACACCAACATATTGAAGAGTATGGGAGGAATAGGAAAGACGACCCTTGTTCGTAAAGTGTATGAGGATAAGGAGGTCAGATGCTCCTTTAGTTTCTGTGCCTGGGTCACTGTTTCCCAATCTTACAAGTGGAAGGGTCTGCTCAACAGCATATTTAAGCAAGTTCAAGCGCAACCGTCTCTACAACTTGACACTTCTGATGAAGTAAACATCATCAATGATTTACGGAACCACCTCAAGGATAAGAGGTAATCTCACATTATCCATTATGCAGCTTATATCTTCCCTGTGTATTATCTGTTCTTGATGGTTTTTCCATGCATTAGATATCTACAGCTTCTAATGAAAATACAAGTGGTTCATATCATTTCAAATTTCTTTTGGCTATTTGTTTTTACAAAAAAAATCAAGTAACCAACTTAAACTTGGAGCTATATATTGGCAATATCATTTTCTTATCTGAGGTGTATGTTTAATCTTCCCCCTTTGATTTGCAGGTATATTGTTGTCTTTGATGATGTTTGGGATGCAGAGCTGTGGAGGTCTGTTAATGCTGCTTTCCCCCCTACTAATAATAACAGTAAAATATTGATGACAACGCGTGATAGAAATATTGCTCTGCACTGGATGGCTTCATTAGGGGGTCATATTCATCATGTCTATGACCTGCAACCTTTGCTCGAAGATGCAGCATGGGATCTTTTCTGTCATAAGACTTTTGATCATGGCATTTGCCCTCCAGAACTGGAACAATTGTCACGTCAAATGATCAGAAAATGTGAAGGATTACCACTTGCAATTGTTGCAATTGCAGGCCTTTTGTCCACCAGAAAGAAGGTTTATTCCGAGTGGAACAAAGTACACAGTGGCCTTGTCTTTGAGCTCGGAAGTAATCCACACTTCTCAAATACCACAAAAGTACTACTCTTGAGCTACCATGAGTTGCCTTATTTCCTTAAGCCATGTTTCTTGTACTTTGGAATGCTTCCAGGAGCTTACTTCATTGATTTCATGAGACTAATTCGGCTTTGGATAGGAGAGGGTTTTATACAAAACCAGCGAGGCAAAACTCTCGAAGAGGTAGCGGAAGAATACTTAAATGAACTTGTGACTAAGAATTTGGTTCAAGTTAATGTGACGGAAAATATAAAAAAAAGCAGACTATTCAGGGTTCACGACATCTTACGTGAGATGATAATCCTCCCAAAGTTGGACAACTTGTGCTTCTGTCAAGTATTATCTCAGGACAATTTTCCGACATCCAAGCATTTTCGACGATTAAGCATCCATACTGATTTTATCCATGACAATAACATTAACAATATTTCAGAGACGCTCAACAGTAGCCCTGGTGTCCGTTCTCTCCTTTGGTTTGTTGACCCTCTAAAGCTCCCAGACCTTTCTCTACGCTCACTCCTTAAAGTTGCCCACTTCTTCAAAGTACTGGACCTTGAAGACGCTCCCATTAATCATATTCCTGATGATTTTGGAAATCTCCCGCACTTGCGATATTTGAGCTTGAAAAAGACCAAGGTAGAGGTGATACCAAAGTCGATAGGACAACTTCGGAATTTACAAACACTAAATCTCAAGCATTGTTTAGTCGTTGAGCTTCCTAGAGAAATTGGTCAGTGTAACAAATTACGCCATCTTCTCACTTTTCGGGTCATTGAAGGAAGAAAGCAGGCTGTGAAAATTTATGATGGGGTGTTGGAAAATTTCAAGGAGTTGCAAAAGTTAGCATATGTCGAAGTACATGAAGCTCGTTTAATAGAAGAATTGCAACACTTGAAGCAATTGAGGAGGCTAGCAATCACAAAGGTTAAGAAAGAATATGGAAGGGGCCTTTGTTGTACTATAGAGAAAATGAAACATCTTCGATCACTTAACATAGAATCTAGAAATCCTGAAGAAGTTCTTGATATACAATGCAGTTTGAGTTCACCTCCTTTACTACTTGAATGTCTCTACTTGAAAGGACGGTTGGAGAAATTACCAGACTGGGTAAAGTACCTCAAGAACTTGGCTATGCTGCGTTTGGTGTCTTCAAGGCTTGAGGATGACCCAGTAAAAATCCTTCAAGTGCTGCCGAATTTGGTACAATTAACTCTGAAGGACGCATACATGGGTGAGAAGTTGGATTTCGGATGCACAAATTTCTCTAAGCTCGAAATGTTGGAGCTGTATGATATGCACAATCTGAAATTCTTAGTTGTGGGGAATCTGCCTTCCCTCCGGGATGCAAATATTGGAAGATGTCCACTATTGCGTGATTTACCAGAAAAAATTTCAAATATTTTAAAAATGAAGATCATCAAGGCTATCCGGCCTGAAGCGATGGTGATTCGTGCAGCCTATTTGTTTGAGTAAGCTGCTAGAGAGAAAGGAATTATAAAAGAGTCTACAGAAGAGGAAAACCCAGACAGCCAGAGCTCATCTTCTTAAGTTCTCCCCTGCTCGTCCATGACATCACATCTTCTTCATCTTATTTTCCCATAGTTTGCATCTTGTATGTTCTGTTTTCATGTAAGATTGAGTCTTTAATTTATGGCCTGTGGGATTTCAATATCATTATGGCTGAACTATATAGCACACTTAGTTTCAGGTTTTCTAAAATGTTATAGTATTGCAGTCTTTTTGCTAGTAATTTGCATAGGTTGTCTATAACGCCCTACTCCTAAGCATCATTATTAGGTTAGTTACGGTGATCAGTAGTGGAAGATCTAATTTAATCGAAGCATCACTGTCATACCTCCCATCCTGAAGGTACAAGGCAACATACATTTAGAATACTGAACATAATATAATATTATAGCTAATCTTAGAACATATATAGTATATAAATTAAACATAGCTAAAGTTCCATAATTTATTGTAAATGAACTTATAAGTTATAACCATCATATTTGCATAATTTAAAGTTAACTACTCCTCACTGCTTCGTCATTTCGACTTTCCCGTCCATACCTAAAACATAAAAGCAAAACGTCATGAGTCGAGGCTCGGTAACATACTAGTATACTACCCTAACATCGTAAATTAATTTTATTGGCAATCAGAGGGGAGAGAACATCGTAAAACATTTATAAAACCATTGCGTCAACATAATACATATTTAAAGAGCATCATCATGTGTATCTTATAATATCAGTCATTAGCATTAACATTATTCTGCAACTTAGCAACATGCATATATAATTTTGTAGGACGCCTCCTACCAATGCGGTACCCCCTTTCGGAACTACGACGAACAATGCGGTATCCCTTTCGGGCATACAACGAATAATGTGGTACTCCTTTCAGAATTATGGCGAACAATGCGGTATCCCTTTCGAACATACGACGAACAACGGTATCCCCTTTCGACTTTCGGGTATACGATGGAAAATGTAGTACTCCTTACGGAAGTACGGCGGACAATGCGGTATCCCTTTGGGGAATACCGCGAACAATGCATTTCATTACTATGTTGCCAGAACTTCTTTTTATTTATCATGTTTTGTGCCTTTTATGTACTTTTCAGAAATCATATAACAAAGTCATTGCTGAAACGTTATATCAAACCATTCATGGAAACATACATGGATCATACTTCTCATAGCATCAAATCATTTAGAATTTCCATAGTGTAGGCGTGTTTTTATATCGCCTACGCGGTGTGAGCGTGTATTAGATTTGACTACCCCACTGTAAAGGTTTTATTGAAAATCGTTTTGTATTGAAAGAAGTCGCCAACAATTCTTTTTAGGAAGAATCATAAATCTAATTGGATATAGGAAAATCATAGGGACAAATTATCCAATGTAGATTTCCCCGTCCTGACTCCATAGATGGTCAAAGTGAACCAAAGATTGAGTTTGGGGGTGAGGGTACGAATATTGTCATAATGAACCACATTCGCCCAAAGTTGGCCTCTACTAAATATCGATTCATTACAGATTTTATGCCAAAGAATAATCAAATAATGTTTTAAGCACCCTAAAAATAATTAGTCTAAATTGGTTCAGGAAACACATAAAAAGACTAATTTTTAGTGACAAGTTATTATGCAATCAATTTACAGGGAACCTAGCAGGTTGTCCAAATTAATCTGATTAATAATAGAACAGTTCTTTAGGTCTTGATTAACAAAAATAACATGTGGGTGATAAAAGCATTGAAACAGAACAATCATATAATATAGATAAAATAATCAGGCAGGCATATAATATACAAAGGCATGAACAATAATAAAATAAAATAAAAGAAAGTATAGAAAAAGGGTTAGAATATACAATATAGCGATTTTACATTAAAGATTTATATCAGGAAAGAAAACTATTAGTAACTTCAATATAAAAATAATTTATTTAAGGACCCTCAGGATTATACCGTGGCTTGGGTCTGAGAGATTGACAACCTTCGGGACGAGCAATCGTGAAGCCGTGGCTTGGGTCTACGAGATTGACAACCTTCGGGACGAGCAATCATGAAGCCTGAAAATCTGAATGTATGAAAGTATGTAGATTGAATGTGTTTGTATTTGAAAGTATGAGTTTTGTGGGGAGATTTTGTAGAGAGATTCGTAAGATATTCGTAATATGTTCGTCGAGTGTTAATGTGAAAAATCCGTTTTTTTATCTGTTCGAAAACCCGGCCTATTTATAGAGAAAACGGCACTGCGCCTCACGTGCTGGCTGCGTCAGACGCAGCTGACATGGCAAGCGCATGACGCGGCATGACCAGTAAAAAGCGTACACGTGGTACGCGCTTTTGAAAAAGATAAGAAAGAAATTTTGCGTCTCAAGCAGAGCACTGCGCTTGACGCAGGACTCTACATGAAACAGAAGTCTACGCGGCAGTTCTGTTGCGCTTAGCACAGCATGTGCGCTTGGCGCAGCTTAGGACACGTGCGCTCAGCATAGTCAGCTGCGCTCAGCACAGTCAGCTGCGCTCAGCGCACCGCCTTGTTTTTGATAGTTTTTTGATATAAACCCGTTTTAAAGATTTTCTTTTATCTTTTAACTCCAGAAATCTGATTTTACGGGATAAAATCTGATTTTAACTTATAAAAAATATCTTTTGAAAATATTTATTTATTAAAATAAATCAATTAATTATCAATTAATTGGGTTTTTCAAAGAATTGGGCTCAAAATACAATTAATTATCATGAATAATTAATTGGGCTTTAAAATAGGACTTTAACACTATTCGAAATGGTTTTGAATGGCTTTTTAGACTGCGATGCCCTTGGGTCGGACCAATTAAGACCACGGTATGTTTCATCATCGGGTCCTTAAATGGGGAGACACGATTATGTGTCTACAGAAGCCCCCACTTTGACTGAGGTTCAGGAGACCGATAGTCAAAGTATACGGTGTCGGGACGGAGAACGATTCTAAACGCTCTGCAGTTTAGAACTGATCTATAACCGCTGGTCTCTGCAAAACAAAGTTAGTATGCATGACAATAACTACAAGCAATCTGATTACCTGCAGGGAAAGATGTTAGCAGATAGGTGCAAACAACTCACATAAGCACATAGTGATGCAAGTAATACAAACTTAGACTCTCTAAGGATGCATGAGACGCAATGCAAGGATTAAGGTTATGCAAAGCTAAGGGATGGCACGTCATGCAAGGTCAGGGTTATGCAAGACTAGAATGTATGAAACGCAATGCAAGGTCAGGGTTTTGCAAAGCTGCAATGCAAGGTCAGGATTTTGCCAAGCTAGAAGATGCGGATATGTAGAATGATAGAATGATAGACCGATTTGAAATGCATAGAATGATTTTCGAAAATCGTTTTTTGTAAATAATCGAGGTTTGAAAACGAGGTCCGTGGATTACAACTCTTCGGGAGTTTGATTTAAATTGGAGGAACCACCACACATAGGAAGCCCCCACTTTGGGTGAGCTTGCCTTGAATTAGGCATGAGCCTTAACCGATACATATTTGATATGATATTGAAACGCAGTTGAAATGTTGAAAGTTTGCACTAGGGATTGTACTGGGGATTCTTTGTTGGGAAGTTGATATAGGCAAAGTCAAGTATCGCCGGAAATCATGGATTTGTCGGAGAGTCCTTCAGGGAAAAGGAGAGCTTGGATTGAAAAATAAAAAGGTTGAAATTTGTGACTTAAACGAATGTAGGTGGGAAAAGGCTTTAACGAGTCTAGGTGCAGACTCGAGTCTATGTCGGGATCTAGAAAGAGTATGCTCCTAAATTATAGAAAGTCAAATCATTAGACCATGACTAATATATTTTATTGAAGCGGTCGGACCTCGAGATGAGGATTCCTACGTATCCTTGCGAAATCAGACCATTCGCAGTTCCGGATCTGATTTCTTTTTTATATTTTTTTTATGCCCTAATTTTTGCCTAGGCCGCCCTTTCGGGTCTTCAACCTAGCGGGCTTGGACTTACCTTGGAGAAGGAGTTAGGATTGATGAAAGGATTATGAATTTGGATTATATGGATTAAAGGTTTGATGAATCGAAGGGATTTGAATGAGGGGTAGAACTTGTGTGCAAGCCCCCTAGCTTAACTTTTATTCTCCTTTGCCTTTGGCTCTTTCTTTTTGTATCTTTTCTTTTTGTCATGTGCGTTTTCTTTTGCTTTTGCTTATTTTTCTTTCGCACTTTGATTTTTTTCACTATTTTTTGTTTTGCCTGGCATTGATTTTTTTTTGTAGTAAGGCTTGCACACAAGTTTGGTTTAGGGTATTGGAAGGCTTGAAGGATATTTGTGGAGCTTTGATGTTGAAAGGATATTTGGTTAATGGAGATGATGGTTTAAAGGATTTTTGATTGGATTGCATGGATGGCTTATGGAAGGTAATAGAAGGGAAGGGGGAATAACTCCTGATCCAAAGTATGTCCTCTTTTCTTTTTTCTCTTTTTTTTTTTTTATTTCAGATCTCTTTTTATTATTATTTGTCAAGTTCATTTAGGTGATTTGAGTTTCATCATTGAATTAGAAGCATAGATAAAAATGATGGAAGGCCAATGAAAATGAAAAGAAAATGCGATTACTTTATTAATTGAAAATGAATGAAACAAGGCTTATTAGAAGTAAAAACCTATATGACATAGACTCGACCAGAAGGGAAATGAAGGAGCTAGGGGAGGGACTCTCCGACTCAACCTAGAAAAGCGTTAAATGACTAAGCCCCGGCGTGATTCAGGTGCTGGCCAAGGGGTTGCTGTTATTGCTGACTTTTGCTGCAGACGGAATTGGCAATCTACCGCCTTCAACCATATCCTGCAGGTGATTCTTTAAGGTCCAACACGCAGATGTTGGGTGTCCATTCCCTTGGTGGTACTTGCAGTAGGCATTTGGATCCCACCTCTTGGATCTATTCTCGGGAGCAGTAGGACTAATAGGTGAAGTGCCCCCTTTGCATGAAGTCTAGTGAAGGCTTCTTCTAAGGACATGCCTAAAGATGCGAATGTTCTTTGAGGCTTTTGATAGCCTCTCTTTTCAGCAGCTATGGCATTAACCTCATTGCTTTTGGAGCTAGAAGGGCTATTATTACTCTTCTTGAAAGAGTTGTTGTTGTTGTTTGGACCCTTGTTCTTGTTGGCCTGTATCTCTTCTTCAATCAGCAGGCCTACCTTATAGAGCTTCGTGAAAGACTCTATAGGTTGGAACTTGATATGATCCCCATACTTCGGCTGCAGGTTGCGGATCACCAGTCGGACTTGATCCTCCTGGGATGGCTTGTTAATCATTTGTGCAGCTTTATCCATCCATCTGTTAAGGAAGGTGACGAAGTCTTCGTTGGAGTTTTGTTTGGTTAACTCCAACTCACGAAGGCCAATGGGAAGCTGAGTGTTATAGATGTATTGCTTATGGAACTCCTCCATGATGTAGTTCCTGTCATTCAGCTTGGCCTTATTCAGTGATCTGAACCACTTGGATGGATGTGCATCCAAGGTTAAAGGAAAGACATAAGCAAACAGGTCCTTGCTCATGCCTTTGAGAGCCATAGAGATGGAAAATGCTCTCAAGTGGTCATCTGGGTCTTCGATCCCCTTGAATTTTGGGAGGTCACCCAATGTTACCTTTTTTGGGAGTATTTCCCTTAGTTCAGGATCAATGATGTCATGGCCATGGGCCTGACTCTCGAGCGCAGGAATTGACTGGATCAATTGCTCGAGTTTTTCAAATCTCAGTTCTGTGTTGGTTTTGATTGGTGGTGGAGTGCCGTCTTGCTCGTCTTCCTCAGTGAGCTTCTCCCTTAGTGCCTTGATCTCTTTGTCTTGTTCCTCAAGACGAGAGTTCATCAGTGTGAGTTGAGCCATAATGGCACTAAGTTGTTCATTAGTATCCCCCATTTCGGATGATGATTCAGAAGAGTCGGAGGATTCGTCTGAAAAAGTGAGGATGCGCTTGACGAGTCTAGGAGTAGGTTGACCTTGTTGCTTCGCTGTTGGACGTTCCCAAGTTATAATCTCACGACCTGTCCTGAACAGAAATCGAATGGACCTCGTGAATTTTAAGAAATAATGTTTTCGAAATGAGAAATGAAGATGAGAAATGGGAAATGGAAGTGGAAAGTGAAAATGGAAAATGATTTTGAAATGGAAATGGAAATGGGAATGAGAAATGATTAGGAATGGGTATGGTTATGGATTTAGTATGGGCTTGACCATGATGGAGACATGGGCCTAACTATATGCAAATGCAGACTGAACTGGACTGGACTATGCCAGCAGACTAGATTGGGTTTTGGTGATGATAGGAGAGACTAGACTTTGAACTTACGGGTGAGCAAGCAAGCTAGACTTTAAGGAAGACTGGACAATAAGGGAGACTAGACTCTTAACTTAAGGCAAGCAGGCTAGGCACCTAGACTTTGAACTTACGGGTGAGCAAGCAAGCTAGACAACTAGACTTCGAAACTTACATTAGACTAAGCGGGCTAGACTCGAAAATTGCCTATGGACTTATGAAATGCTAGACTTTGCAAAGGAAGGCTGGACAAAAACAGAGACCAAACTCTTAACTTAAGGCAAGCAGGGTAGGCGACTAGACTTTGAACTTACGGGTGAGCAAGCAAGCTAGGCAACTAGACTTCGAAACTTACATTAAACTAAGCAGGCTAGACTCAAAGATTGCCTATGGACTTAAGGAATGCTGGACCTTGAACTTACGGGTGAGCAAGCAGGCTGGACTGGGATGTACTTTTATAGTCCTAAGACTGAATTTTTATAGTCCGAAGACTGACTAGGGCTTACATGAAGATGCAAACTAGACCTAGGATATGAATTAAATGGACCTAATATTTAGATTGGACTAGACTTAGACTTAGATTGGAATTGATAGGGATTAGACTTGGATTGGGCTTGACATAGATTAGGGTTCACATAGAGATGCACATGGGCCTAACTTTGACTTGAACTAGACTTATATGGGCCTAAGATGGACTCTAATGCTAGCGGGCCTAATATGCATGCATGGACTTGAATTAGATGGACCCTATATGAATGCAAAATGGACTCTAATGCGCATGGGCCTAGAATGAATGCAAGTGAATTGGATTTGGTTGATTGGATTGAATTGGATTGCAGGTGTTTAGACTGGGCTTAGAATTTTCGAAATTTATTTTTGAAAGGAACCCCTTGTTTTTATCTTTTGTTAGGAAAAGATGATGGATTAATTTTGAAAAATATTTTTTTTATTGAAATATCGTGGTATGATGATGATTAGTAAATGTTTTTGAAAAAGAGTAGAATAGAAGATTATGTAGGATTGATTTTTAAAAAATGTAAGTTTTTGAAATTGATGAATATGGAAAGGTAAGACTGACAGGGATAGCAGGGATGAAATGGGAAGAGGTAGACATGCATGCCAACTCTAACTCTACAATGACCCTTTAGATGCATTTTTTTAGGACAGACTTGACCTTGCATGAAAAGACTGATTTTTTTTTATGTTGAATTAGGTGATAAGCCCAAATGACCAAATTACGCGAATGCAGACAGACATACGCACATAGGACTGAACGTAGGATCGACAATTACGACGGCTAAATTGACGAAAAGCGTGCGATGCACAGACTGCGTGCCGCGCAGCATTGCTGCGCGTATGGCGCACAGCCGTGCATCTGGCGCGGGAATAGTGCGCCAGGCGCAACTTATTGCGCTTGGAGCACTATTCCCCGACACGTTTTTCGGGGATTTAGGCGACGAATTGGCCGATTGATGATTTTGCTTGTTTTTAGACGCGATTTTTTAGGAACGATGCATAATAATGACAAATTGACAGATAATAACAGGCAAAAATTGCAATCACAGGCAAATGTCATATAACATGGATGCAAAAGTTCCAACCTAAAGTCCAGTTCTATGTTTGAAACTATTGGTCAGGTTTAGGTTCAGTCTGAAAAGGGTCCATGACTAAGAGATTGATCCCACGCTTCGTACCCCTGCTTAAAGAGGTGGCCACGTGTAAGACGCACTCCAGTCTCAAGTCAGGAACAAGAGAACAATGCCATGGTTGGGTAGGTTTGCTTATGACTGAGATCCAACACTATCGTTCAGGAAGCTTTTTGGAAGGACAAAGCGCAAACCCCCCGGGGGTTACCTCACACATAGAACATGTGCTAATGAGGCAAGGTAGATTGTCCTTATGGTGGCTGAACAATAGCCATGCATATGCAAAACTGTATATTATTCTAAGGCATAAAATAAGAATGAATCGTATTTTTCAAGTTTCACCTACTCATTTAAAAAATTTAGTTTTTATTTCGCCTACGCGGTGTGAGCGCGTATTAGATTTGACTACCCCACTGTAAAGGTTTTATTGAAAATCGTTTTGTAGTGAAAGAAGTCGCCAACAATTCTTTTTAGGAAGAATCATAAACCTAATTGGATATAGGAAAATCATAGGGACAAATTATCCAATGTAGATTTCCCCGTCCTGACTTCATAGATGGTCAAAGTGAACCAAAGATTGAGTTCGGGGGTGAGGGTACGAATATAGTCATAATGAACCACATTCGCCCAAAGTTGGCCTCTACTAAATATCGATTCATTACAAATTTTATGCCAAAGAATAATCAAATAATGTTTTAAGCACCCTAAAAATAATTAGTCTAAATTGGTTCAGGAAACACATAAAAAGACTAATTTTTAGTGACAAGTTATTATGCAATCAATTTACAGGGAACCTATCAGGTTGTCCAAATTAATCTGATTAATATTAGAACAGTTCTTTAGGTCTTGATTAACAAAAATAACATGTGGGTGATAAAAGCATTGAAACAGGACAATCATATAATATGCATAAAATAATCAGGCAGGCATATAATATACAAAGACATGAACAATAATAAAATAAAATAAAAGAAAGTATAGAAAAAGGGTTAGAATATACAGTATAGCGATTTTACATTAAAGATCTACATCAGGAAAGAAAACTGTTAGTAACTTCAATATAAAAATAATTTATTTAAGGACCCTCAGGATTATACCGTGGCTTGGGTCTGAGAGATTGACAACCTTCGGGACGAGCAATCGTGAAGCCGTGGCTTGGGTCTGCGAGATTGAAAACCTTCGGGACGAGCAATCGTGAAGCCTGAAAATCTGAATGTATGAAAGTATGTAGATTGAATGTGTTTGTATTTGAAGTATGAGTTTTGTGGGGAGATTTTGTAGAGAGATTCGTAAGATATTCGTAATATGTTCGTCGAGTGTTAGTGTGAAAAATCCGCTTTTTTATCTGTTCGGAAATCCGGCCTATTTATAGGGAAAACGGCACTGCGCCTCACGCTCTGGCTGCGCCAGACGCAGCTGACATGGCAAGCGCATGAGCGGCATGACCAGTAAAAAGCGTACACGTGGTAGATCTGTTGCGCTTAGCACAGCTTGTGCGCTTGGCGCAGCTTAGGACACGTGCGCTCAGCATAGTCAGCTGCGCTCAGCACAGTCAGCTGCGCTCAGCGCACTGCCTTGTTTTTGATAGTTTTTTGATATAAACGCGTTTTAAAGATTTTCTTTTGTCTTTTAACTCCAGAAATATGATTTTACGGGATAAAATCTGATTTTAACTTATAAAAAATATTTTTTGAAAATATTTATTTATTAAAATAAATCAATTAATTATCAATTAATTGGGTTTTTCAAAGAATTGGGCGCAAAATACAATTATTTATCATGAATAATTAATTGGGCTTTAAAATAGGACTTTAACACTTTTCGAAATGGTTTTGAATGGCTTTTCAGACTGCTATGCCCTTGGGTCGGACCAATTAAGACCACGGTATGTTTCATCATCGGATCCTTAATTGGGGAGACACGATTATGTGTCTACACATAGCAAAACATTTCATATCCCACACGTCATAAATAACATCGCATAAACATTACATAAACGTATCATATAAACATAGTTGGAAGGGGAGTGCGGGTGTTAGCAGTAGACGTTACCTGGATTCCTGCTTAGCAACTTGGATAGATGGGGAAGGCTTGTAATATCCCTTTTGCTTTTTAATCTAGCCAAGAATTGTGATATTAATATCCTATAATGCTTAGCTTAGCATTATTTAGAGCCTAATTGTAGCTTATATTTATTTAACTCCAAAATTCTTCCAACATATCCTTGGTTCGGAGAATTATGTCTACTAATTATATTACATATTACTAATTTAAAGCTATTAGCATTAGCATAATAGTTCAATTAAAAGTTGTCATAAAAGAGTCCATTAAATTATACTTCCCCCGTTTCTAAATAAGTGCAACATTTTCCATTATAGGAATTGTCATAATAAGTGCTACCAAGCTCTTTTTAGAAAGTTTTTTTCTTATTGATAACATAAAGGCCATTATTTAATTCCTACCACAACTAAATTAATCTATCATCTACCAACCTAAACAACATTAATTAGCCAAACCACCCACGACCCACCACACCCCTCTCAGCCACCCCTCCCTCTCTCCTCAGCTCAACCCAACCACCCTCCCTCATCTCTGCCACCCCTCTCTACCTTGAACTCAAGCCAACTACCAGGCCCGGCTAAGGCCCTGTGCAGGGTGAGCAACTGCACAGGGCCCCCAAAATATAAGGGCCCAATTATGTTTTGTTTGCCCAAAAAAAAAAACTTAACTATTAATTGTTGCTTTAATCTCACGCGTGACATATTTCTTCCAATTTCCAAAACTCCAACTCTTCGTTTTACTCAGTCTTCCTGTTTCAGGCTCCCAAGAATTTCAATCTTTCCAGTTTCCAATTCTCATTACAGCTATAATCCCCAATTTTCGAAGAGAGAAAAAAAACTATTTGTAAGTTTAATTGAACTTTATGTTCCTTCTCTAGTTCAATTGAACCCAAAACCTGCATACCTTTGTATTCACCGGGACAAAAAGTGGAGTAAGGAGAATAGAAGATGTCCATAGACTATATAGAGAAGAAGAAAATGGAGGAAGAAGCTTCACTGGTTTCATTGTTTTACAAGAACAAAGTGGAGGAAAGAATCGGGATTACTTTCGCATTCTTCAATATTTTATTGTAAGGCAACTTCTTATTCTTCTCCAACTTCATAACTTAATTAATATCCAATTTTACACCTTTTCTAATGTCTGCAACTTATACCCATAATGTGGCATAAAGCAATTTATTTTTAATAGGTAGATGATATTTTTTAACTGTCATTCTATAATATAATATGTTGAATTGTTGAAGGTATTGCTGATTTTATATTATAATTATGAATTTGTTGGTGCTATTGTTTTTTTTAGTAAAGCTTCGCTGGTTTCATTATTTTTTGAATGTCTTTTAATTTGTATGTGGTATATGTTGAATTTTCAAGTAGAATTTGTTTGTAGTATATGTTGAATTTTGTTTGGAAAAAAACAACATTTGTTAGTTGTATGAAAATTTGACTTATGATATTTATAGCGTCATTTTTACTTTTTAGGGCCTCATAATTATATTTAGTAGAGGGCCCCAAATTATACGAGACGGCCCTGCCAACTACCGGCACCATTGCGCTACCAGCCCATCACCTCTGAACGCCCAGCTAACTAATGTAAGTTATCATCCTTCAATCACCTTAATCCATTATTCTTCTTTCTTCTTATCTTCTAAGATTTTAATTTGAGAAAAAATTGAACTTCAAATTGTTCGTCTAAACCTAGTTCGTTAGTTCATCTCAATATCTTTGAAGGAATTGTGTCCTTGACTCTAATGCAATTACTAAATATAACGTGGATCATATTATGGAGATAATAAATTCATTAAATTGGGTTGTCTATATGCCTTGCTAGAGGATGCTATAGAACTTCAGGTTTAGTAAATAATAAACCCGAAGCCCAATTAGATGGATCCTACAAAGGTCACACTTACACAATCCGGATCAATAAAAGAATGACCTAGAGCCCATGTAGGACTCTAGGAGTGGCCGGCCAAGGAGGTAGAAAAGGGGAGGACTCCTAACCTAATTAGTTCCTATAATAAGGTGTGGGTGAGAAAATAAAGCAGTCAGTTTATTTCTCTCATTATTTTCTCTCTCATCTTTTCTCTCTCCTTCAAAGTTACGTAATACTGCTCCAAGAAATAGAAGAGTCCCTCTTCCTTCCAACTAGCATTGGTGGAGTATTGATCTGGATTCGTGGACCTAGTAGAGGAATCTCAATTGCGGTTCTATCTCCGGATCTCGAAGAGCTTTGTGGAAATCACGCTTCAAAGGTTAATTCTTAATTATTATGTGATCCTTGAATGTTTATGCATGAGATCCTGTTTTAAGTGCTTATGAATGTGATTCATGAAATTCCACTTATAGTACTTATAATCTTACAATCTTCACCTTTCTTGAAGAATAACTTCGGAATTCGACGATTTTCTGCTGCAATATTGTTGGCGTAAACCTAAATTTCTAATGTATACTATGAATTACTGGTGTTCGATCCTGAATTCAATTTCGTCGTCATTTTCGCAATTAATTGCTTTGATGCTTACATAGAAACGATTCAACATAATTGTAAATAAAAGGCGATTATAGCAGCATCGCGAGTTCTAGTATTGGAATTCTGGTGGCACAGATTTCTCATTGATTCAAACAAGACCTAAAAAAGCGCAGACAAGGAATTGAATGCTGGTGGCAGTGGAACGAATAGGGTTGGTGGAGAGAGACTGAGAAAATGGAGCTCGGGGGGAAGATAGTTGAGGAGAGAGACTAGGAAGACAATGGCGGCAGTGGCGGTGGTTTTGGTGGTGTTCGTGTAAGAATAGCGACAACGGCGGTGGTTTTGGTGGTGGTCGGGGTTGGGGGTGGGTGGTGGGTTGGTGGATGAATAGATACATTAGTTGTTTAATCTAATTGTTTTATTTTAAATAAATTGTCTTTTACCTCTTCTAAGTGTGGTCCCTAATTTTCTCTCTCTAAAATTCTTGGTATGTTTGTCGTTTCTCTATGTTGCACTTATTTAGAAACGGAGGTTAGTACATATTATAAAGACTTGTCATTAATTTTATTAACATTTAATCACTTATCTCATTGATATAACCATTATAACCACTTTATTTAAGCTTTAGGAATATCATGATATATTAGCGGAACATGATCAATATTATTAGTTATAACTCAAGTTCATATAATTAACACAAGTTGTCATACATAAATCGAATTAGGTAATACAATAGTTGTGAAATCAAAGTATTAATTACATGAAGCACATTTAGCAAGTTGTAGATAAATTCTTAACTATACAAGCAAGGGCCTCAAATACTAATACAACATTAACAAGTAATATGATGTAGCTTTAACTTACTAGCCCAACATTAACAATTTAAACTAATATATATATATAGATATATATATAGGGGCAGGATCACATGAGAATGCCTCCTTATATGAGAAACGAGAATGAATCTTAACCACACGATTGGATTAGAGTTACAACACTGGTTCATTAGAGTTATACTTATACCCTCGAAAAAACTTCGAGCCAAATATTTTTTTTGAAGTTACATCACTTTTTCATTAGAGTTATATCACTTGTTCATTAGAGTTATAGCGCGTAATTCTCATTTCTCATGTAACTATGCATTCCCATATGAACTCACTTATATATATATATATATATATATATATATATATATATATATATATATATATATATATATATATATATATATATATATATATATATATATATATATATATATATATATATATATATATGTTCAAGTTCATATGAGAACCACCCTTATGGTGAGAACCACTCATTTTACGAAGATTTTGCTCATTTCACAACGTTTTTGCTCATTTTATGTTTTGCTCATTTTATGTTTTTGCTCATTTAACATTTTTATGCTCATTTCGCGATGTTTTTGCTCATTTTACGTTTTTTCTCATTTAACTTTTTTATGCTTAGTTTTCGTTTTTCTCATTTTACATTTTTTTTCATTTCACGTTTTTGCTCATTTAATGTTTTCTACTCATTTCATGCTTTTGCTCATTTTTTACTTTTTTGGCTCATTTTATGAAGTTTTTGCTTATTTTAAGTGTTTCTCACGGTTCTCAACATAAGAGGGTTCTCATTTGAACCCAACCCTAATATATATATATATATATATATATATATATATATATATATATATATATATATATATATATATATATATATATATATATATATATATATATATATATATATATATATATATATATATATATATATATATATATATATATATATATATATATATATATATATATATATATATATATATATTAAGGTCATGTTTAGCTGTTAGTTAAGCCCAAAATTATTGATTATGAATTAGCCCAATACTTAAACATTAGAACATCTTAAGCCCAATAGTTAGTTGTGCTAGAAGATACTTAGGCTCAAAAGAAAATAAAGGTATGTTATAACATACTCCGATGAAAACTTCACGAAGGAAGCGAGGGGGAAGTGCTCAAGGTAGTGGCGCGACAAGCAGCAGCGAGACAGCGGCGCAAGGCTTGACGGGGTTCCAGCGTCGGGGTAGCAACACTGCAACGGTGGACACGGGTGGAGGCCAGGAGAGGTAGGTGCAGCAAGAGCAAGGGAGGAGAGAGAGCAACGGGGAGAGGAGAGTGGGGGTGCGACGCAGGCGGGATCGGTGGCGGTGGTTGGTAGTGGTGGTGCGAACAGTGTGTGCGGCGGTGGTTCGAAGAGCGACAGGCGGTGGGGGCGAGCAGGTGGTGCGGTTTAAGTAAAACAGAGGAAAGATAGTGTGTGGTAAAGAGGGGTTTGGGGAATTCTTTTGCTGGTGGTTTCTGGTGAAATTGAAGGCAATTTAGAGATGGTAGGATGCTGTCAGCGTACAAGGTGACACTCAAGAAAGGGAGGTTTGAATTGAGTGATAAAATCTAATCGATTTTCGCAAAAACACTCCTATGGCACAGTGCCTTACACTGTGTTATTCACTCGTAAACTTGCTTTTAATGTTTTCGCTTAGACGAAGTTGTATCATAACTAAAAACAATGAAACCAAATAACAAGACACATGAATTTAACGTGGTTCAATCTCACCTCTGAGATCTACGTCCACACTACCTACTCTTTTATTATTTGAATCTTAAAATACCAAACTTTTGATACAATATGATTCCCCCACTACTAACTCTAGTAGTGCTCCCCAACACTTAACCCTAAGTGTTGCTACTCTCTATAATGATGAAAATTACAGAAAGATTAAATCCTCACAAGTGTGCTTCTTAATAAGCAAATCGAGGAACGTTACAAACGTTATATAGAACATTTAACTCACTGGAACTCTGTGCTATACACTGTGCCATGGGGATCCGTTTTCAGCTCTCAAAATTTATCAAAAACCAAATCTGAAAACGTGAGATGTTCTTCTGATTTCTATCCCTTATATAATTTGTCAACTGAATAAGAATTATTCTCCAAGACATGATTATCTTCTTGAATAATTTTTATTCCTAAAATCAAGGGATAAAATCTTTTCTTTTCCAAAATCAAAGATTATCTTTTACTTAATAAAGACTGATTTTTGCTTTCTTTAAAAGATAAAGATTCCTCCTTATCTTTTGCCAACTAAAAAATCAGATTTCATAAACCAATATTTCCGAAAATCTTTATCATGAACTTTTTATTTAAAAATCAGTTTTTAAACTCATTTTCGAACATCTTTATAAAAAAAAAATGTTTTCTTTAAAAATCAGTTTTTACAAAACTCCTTTACGAAAATCTTTAAAAAATATTTTCCTTTCAAAACTAATTTTCGAAATTAAAAACTCCCCTTTTTATATTCTTTAAATATAGAAACATAAAATTAATATAATTACCTATTTTCTTAATTATAAGAAAATAGTTAATCATACTAATTTCATATTTCTAATTCAGCACAAAGTTCCAATATGTTAATTATATTGCATGAACATGACTAAGAACATAACTAGACCTAAGCTTCCATATCTTCAAGTTCTTGAGCTTTCATGAACATCCAATCTTGATAGCTTTCTTATATCACTGTTACATACATACATGTTATAGCACAAAGTGTTTATCATCATCAAAATAAATTCAGACTTAGAGTCACAACAAATTCCCCCTTTTTGATGATGACAAACACATAATACTTCCCCCTCAAATTATGGACCATTAATCACATTAGGGAAAATAACTCAACATCATTGACATACATTGACAAGTAACATGGTAACCAAGATAACCAAATAGCCAAATACTTACACATGAGATAATTTTATTCATTAGTCTAAGTATTATACCCATGTTCCCCCTTTTGACATTATAAAAAAGGAGAGCATCAACATGTTTAGCAAGTCAAAGTGAGATATAATCAGCAAAATAATGCAAGTAGCTCAAGCAATCAATACTAAGGATGTTGGTGCTATGTCATAATCCAACTCACAATCCGAAGTCATTAAACAAAAAAAAAAATCCAACTCACAATCCGAAGTTATGAAGCACGAAATAATCATGAAGGATCATGGCTGATAGATAAGAAAGTAAGAAAAAGATAGGTAATGCAAGCTTGAAGATTTGAAATGGCAGTTGGCTCAACATATGCTTAACCTTTCTTTTCAGATTTTCAACTTCCGCAAATAAAAATCATAGGACTTTCTTCACTGTGGCACTGTGTGTGTTTCTGTGCCACTGAACAATCTATTCCCTTCCAGATATAACAGATCTTCGGATATACTGGAATCCAAAATGATGATCTTCAAAACTTTGATCTGTGAATTGAACTCTAAGATTTATCTAACACAAGTGTCTTACTCTCCTTGTCTTCTTCTTTTCTTTTCTTTTCTTTTCTTTATCTTTCCATTTTTTTTTCCTTCTTTTTTTTTATTTTTTTTATTTTTTTATTTTTTTTAAAGGAGAGTAAGACCATACAATAATACTAGAGTCAATCAATAAGAGATCAAAGACAATAAGTTAATTCGGACCTCATTTTCTTTTTTATACATCTCCTAGCACTGTGCCTTGCACAGTGTGAATCAGTAATTTTCATTCTTTCATGTATTTGTGTTTCATTCCAACCTTTTCATGTTCCCCTTTAATTGATGCGTCTTTTTCTTCCATCAAATTATCAAGATGTTCTTTCCCCATAGGTTATCATGATCAAGATTAAAAGCATTTGTTGAACTTTGGAGCAATGGGTAAGTAAAAGAAAGATATAATAGGGAAATGACGATAAGGTGAGATATATGAAAGAAAGAAATAATGAGGCACAAATGTCAAACTCATAAACGGAAAATCAGAATATCGGGTTAAAGATCAAGCTTGACATAGGAGAAAGAATTAACATTTCATAGCTCAATAATTCGGCAACTTAGGATCATATAGCTCATTAGTTCGGCAACTTAGGATCATGACATTAGGACAGCATCATTAGACCATTACGAGTCCTTTATATATCAAGTAGACCTTTACTCACAAAGCTTCACACAGACATGCATCAACACTCCAATATTACACAGCAAAGGAAGAACGACAAGCATAATACCCAACTAATTTCCAGTTTTCTCAATTAGTTAAGCAAACTCGAGCTCACAAGTTCAAGTCTTATATCCCAAAGCCAAGGATTCTCTTGTAAAACACTCATGCATATAATTCAACAGAATTACCTCGATCACACAATTGTGATATGCTCAACAAATTGTATTTCAAACCACTTACCAACATCACATTATCTATGGAGTGTATTAGGGATTTGCCGACGTTTCCAATAACAATTATTTCTCCCCTTTTTTTTGTTGTCGTCAAATGTAACACACCCTCCATGGTGGGCTACTAGTGAGAGGAATTGAGATTTATCACTAGTCATATGTCTTGAGCAGCCATTGTCGAGATACCATAGGCTGCTTCTTCTCACGTTTGCCTGCAAAAAGATCACTTGTTAGTTTTAGGAACCCAAATATGTTTGGGTCCCTTTTTCTTTCGTTGAGCTTCTAACAAGTATTTTCTAACCCATATTTGATTTAAGTACTTTTATATTTTTTGCAATACTCTTTTTCTTGACATTACAGTTATTCTTTCCATAGAAGTTGCAAATCAAATACTCAGTTCGATCGACATATTTTCTTTTACGAAAGTCTCTTTCGAAATTTTTGGCATTGTGCCTTACACTGTGCCTCTGGTATGTATACCCTAAACCAATTCTGTTTCGATTGCTAGTTGTACTGGATATATAGTCTAGGGCCTTTTGACCAGCTGACCATTTTTCATACATTTTTCGAGCAATAGTCAATTGTGATTCTAAGAATTCAACAGAGGTGTTTAGATCGCTATTTCTTTTTCTCGAAATTTCCAATTCTCTTTTAACTTTATCAAGTTCATCACTTAACTTAGCATCATGAGGTAGCATAAGTGGAACAATTCTGGATCTTTCTAGATTCGTTCAACTCAGCTAACTTATGTTTTAAAGATGCAATTTGATTTTCAAGATCCGAATTTTTAGCTTCTAGCACAGTGTATGGCACAGTGTTGTTAACAACTTCTTTTGCGAGAGACTTTTCGTACCTTAAAGCATTTAACTCAACATTTTTCTCTTCAACAGTTTTCTCAAGTTCATCATTCTTTTTCATCAGTCCATTAATAAATCCTTATATTCTAATTCCAACCCAATCTTTTGCTTAGTTAAATTTTTCACTTCTTTTTTCGTGTTTGAAAAATTATCATTCATTTTGTGACAATCATAAATGACATTTCCAAGCAAAGTAACAAGTTGGTTTTTAGAGAGAAGATGTATTGAAGGTTTTAGAGAAAGAAGACTTACCTCGTTGTCTTCCTCCTCATCAAGTGAGGTCGAATTATTAGCCATAAGACATAAGTGAGAGTCGTCCAAGCACTGTGCCTTCTTCTGAGTTGTCTGTACAGCATTTAGACATAATTTTGCTTCACGGCACTGTGCCTCTGACTGTTCTTCTTCAGAATCCGAATCTCCCCAAACAGTGTTGGAGATTTAGAGTATAAAGTTAGTTTATTTCATGATATATTGTTTGAGTTACTTGGTTATGGTGTTGTTACTCGAATAATATATGTTAATATGCTATATGTTAGTCGTGTTTGCGAGAAGTGTTGAATTGCATGGCTTTGCATACTTCAACGTCATATGCTTGCGAGCAATGGACATCAGCATGCTTGTGAGCAGTGGCGTTGGGCTTGGCTTGCTCGTACCCCGCAGCAGCAGAGCTGGACTGGGACGAAAGGACTGGTCGCGACTCGCGACCAGGGTCGCCCCTCGCGACCTGCCCAGCTCGCGACTCGCGAAGGTGACACTGACTTTTGTTGTTCTTTACGTTATTTCGCGTGTTTTGACGGTTTGTCAATGTATCGTCTCGGATTTTCTGAAACAGTATAGCAGTATTATAAATATGAGATCTCTCATATGATGAAGGGGGTTGAGAAAACTACTTCTCTCTTTTGCATACAAACTCTAAAGATCAAATCAAAAATTCTTCATCCCTACAAAATCTCATAAACTCATTTTCATTGAATATTGTTCATAGTAAGCGTGACCACTATTGTTCTCTTCTTTGTATCTCGAAGGTGAATTCCGTGAACCCGTGCTTTACGATTAAGGTCGAAATATTACTTTTGGGAAAGTAATCCACGCCTAGAAGATTGTTCATCTTGTGACCCTTGTTATATTCGTTTTTTCCCTAACAATCCAAAAGTAATATACATTGCAAGATGACTTCAATTCGTGAAATGTCTGCAAATTTTCACAAACTTGACAAGTTCGAAGGTGTTGGCTTTAGAAGATGACAGAAGAAGATGCATTTCCTTCTCACTTCGTTAAGTGTGGCTTATGTTTTGAGCACTCCTAAACCCGAGGAAGTGGAAAATAAACTGTTGAAGAAATTCGGAGGAGAAACAAATGGGAGAATGATGACTACATATGTCGTGGTCACATCCTTAATGGTATGTCCGATGCTTTGTTTGATATTTATCAATTTGTTGAATCCGCTAAGATTCTTTGGGATGAACTAGAAAGTAAATACATGGCCGAAGATGCTTCTAGTAAGAAATTTCTTGTTAGTAATTTCAATGCTTTTAAAATGGTAGACTCTAGGTCGGTAATGGAGCAATTCCATGAAATTCAAAGAATCTTAGGGAGTTTTAAGCAACACAACATTGTGATGGATGAGACCTTTGTTGTTTCCTCCATAATTGACAAATTACCACCCGGTTGGAAGGATGTTAGAAATTCTCTTAAGCATAAGAAAGATGATATGAATGTTGAACAATTGGGTGCTCATCTTCGGATTGAAGAGGGCATTCGGGTCCAAGATGGACAAAAGGATGTCAATCCTAATTCTTCTACCGTTAACATGGTGGAGGATGGTAAATCAAAGGAGTCTTCTAATCCTAAGAAGAGGGCTAACAATTTCACCAAAGGCAACAATGGGAAGAAGCCTAAGTTTGGTGGAGGTGCTCAACGAGGTTGTTGGGAATGTGGAAAGCCCGGTCATTTCAAGAAGGATTGCACCATTTGGAAGAAGAAGATGAACAAAAATAATGGTGGGAATGGCGATTCTAGCCAAACCCATACCAAGCAAGGTATGAGTACACAAGTTTCACTAAATTCAAATCTGAATTTTGTGTGTATGATTTCTGAAATCTTTAGTGTACAGGATGATTGTTCATGGTGGATCGATTCGGGAGCATCAAGACATGTATGCAAGGAGCGGTCTCTATTCAAGACTTTCAAGGAGGTTGAGAATGGAGAAGTTCTTTACATGGGCAATGATTCTACGGCTAAAGTTCTAGGTGTAGGACAAGTAGAATTAGTGTTTAGTTCCGGAAAGCCTCTTATTTTAAGAGATGTATTGTATGCTCCGGAACTTAGGAGAAATTTAGTCTCCGGTGCTACCTTGAATCGTTTACGTTTTAAAATGGTGTTTGAAACTGATAAATTTATATTGTCTAAGGGTGGTACATTTGTAGGACTTGGTTATCTTTGTAATAGTATGTTCAAACTAAGTATTTCGAATGCTTTGAAAGATACTTGCTTTGTTGTTAATGACAATTCTTCTCTATGGCATAATAGACTTGGTCATGTTAACTATAAGAAGTTGTATTCCATGTCTAAGCATGATTTGATTCCCTCTTTTGATCCAAGTATAGAGAAGTGTAGAACATGCATGTTAACAAAGATAACTAGAAATTCCATATGGAACTTTTAACTCACTGGAACTCTGTGCTATACACTGTGCTATACACTGTGCAATGGGGATCCGTTTTCAGCTCTCAAAATTTATCAAAAACCAAATCTGAAAACGTGAGATGTTCTTCTGATTTCTATCCCTTATATAATTTGTCAACTGAATAAGAATTATTCTCCAAGATATGATTATCTTCTTGAATAATTTTTATTCCTAAAGTCAAGGGATAAAATCTTTTCTTTTCCAAAATCAAAGATTATCTTATACTTAATAAAAACTGATTTTTGCTTTCTATAAAAGATAAAGATTCATCCTTATCTTTTGCCAACTAAAAATCAGATTTCATAAACCAATATTTCCGAAAATCTTTATCAAGAACTTTTATTTAAAAATCAGTTTTTTTTTTTAAAACTCTTTTTCGAACATCTTTATAAAAAAAACGTTTTCTTTAAAAATCAGTTTTTACAAAACTCTTTTTCGAAAATCTTTATAAAAAAAAATTTCCTTTCAAAACTAATTTTCGAAATTAAAAACTCCCTTTTTTATATTCTTTAAATATAGAAACATGAAATTAATATAATTACCTATTTTCTTAATTATAAGAAAATAGTTAATCATACTAATTTCATATTTCTAATTTAGCACAAAGTTCCAATATGTTAATTATATTGCATGAACATGACTAAGAACATAACTAGACCTAAGCTTCCATATCTTCAAGTTCTTGAGCTTTCATGAACATCCAATCTTGATAGCTTTCTTATATCACTGTTACATACATACATGTTATAGCACAAAGTGTTTATCATCATCAAAATAAATTCAGACTTAGAGTCACAACAAATTCCCCCTTTTTGATGATGACAAACACATAATACTTCCCCCTCAAATGCTTTAGGGAGCAAAAATTGAAAAATTTCAGTTCGTTGGCCATATGAGAGGATTGAGGGAGGTGGAAGGAAGGAGAAAGTCAATTTTTGATTTTAATAATATGTTGCTTAATTTCCTTTTTTTAAAAAACCAGAAAATTAGTTTGTCATCTCAACTAACATTGTAAATTGGTAGCTTACTTAAGTGGTTTGCTCAATTAAAATTTTATGTTACCTAATTAATTAAAAGAGATTTAATCTCTTATAATAATAAATTAGCTAATTAAGTATTATTAAGTTTTTAGGATATTACATCATCACCTCCTTAGAAAAAGTTTCATACTCGAAACTTGAAAATTGAAATTGATAATAATAATACAGTAGACTTGTAAACTACACTTGCTCATATTCATTATTTGAAAATATTGTGTAAGCAATTATAGACAGAGAGAAACATAATGAAATTATACAAAGATGTTTGTTGAAGCTATGATGTATAGCGCACACCACATGTGAGTGTCCCACATTGATTAAAGAAGAGAGAAGAGTTCACTTTATAATGCAAAAGGGCTACTTCCCTTATTGCCATATGGTTTTAAGGTGGAACCTCCTTTGTCTTGTGAAGTGAACTCTCTCTCCTTGTGATGGGTGCAGCCCAGACCCATATTTAACATGGTATCAGAGCCAGGCCCGCAGATGGGTCCGTTAATTTACTCTGGGCCAATTGAAAAACGGACCTCACATGTGAGGGGGAGTGTTGAAGCTATGATGTATAGCGCACACCACATGTAAGTGTCCCACATTGATTAAAGAAGAGAGATGAGTTCACTTTATAATGCAAAAGAGCTACTTCTCTTATTGCCATATGGTTTTAAGGTGGAACCTCCTTTGTCTTGTGAAGTGAACTCTATCTCCTTGTGATGGGTGCAGCACAGACCCATATTTAACATGGTATCAGAGCCAGGCCCGCAGATGGGTCCGTTAATTTACTCTAGGCCAATTGAAAAACGGACCTCACATGTGAGGGGGAGTGTTGAAGCTATGATGTATAGCGCACACCACATGTAAGTGTCCCACATTGATTAAAGAAGAGAGATGAGTTCACTTTATAATGCAAAAGGGCTACTTCCCTTATTGCCATATGGTTTTAAGGTGGAACCTCCTTTGTCTTGTGAAGTGAATCACTCTCCTTGTGATGGGTGCAGCCCAGACCCATATTTAACATTGGTGATAGGAGGAGTAACTCCAAGGCTTATAAAGTAGTTTACTCTCTCCTCTTTTCTCTAATGTGGGACACTCACATGTGCTCATCAATGGGATTCAACAATGTTCCCAATTCAAGTCAAACCATTTGATAGAAAGGGATGTGGAGGTACAAGTAACAACGTCGTTGCATCGTATGTCTTTTCAAGATGGTCCACGTTAGAGATCACGATTACTATTGCTACCATTTCCATATTTTTGTTTATGCCCCAAAATATCAGCTTTATTAGATCATTCGATCTATAACAAACTCGATCTTTAGTTTGATGTTTGCCTCTTAATTAGCTATTGTGACAATTGTTATTTATGTTGGATGTGCACTTTTGTGCTCATCAGTTTTGAAGCTTTCTTGGTTTCTTCTTGGCTTTTGTAATTGGTGGTGATCGAATTGCTATTTTTTTTTACTTTTTGGTCCTCCACATATTGTTTTCAAGTTTGGAGTTTATAAAGGCAAAAAGCTTCAATACCACAAACTATAATATGGGTGCACCTAGCGCCACCAACTTTGACTAGTAGCCAAAACACTACAAACTATTGGCTTGGGTGCAATGGGTAGGGATGGGCAAGGGTCGGGTCCAGCCGGACCCTAAACCCAGACCCTATATTTTTTTGCGGACCCAGACCCGAACCCTAAGGGTCTGGGAAAATTGGACCCGGACCCAGACCCAAAGGGTCTGTAGGGTTTAGGGTCCAGGCCTATTTCTTCATTTTTGCCAAATTTTCAACATTATTATTATTTCATGACAAAAAATGATCATCTAGAAAAAAGACCTATAAATAAGAAACATATAAACTACAATATTAATTATGTCTACAACAATTTATACTATTTAGGACAATACAAATAATGTCTTGGAAGACTAATATCCAAAAACAAGGAAAAAAAAAATTAAAACTTATATATTAAATATTTTTAGGGTCTAAGGGTCGGGTCTGGGTCGGGTCCGGGTTCGAAATATCAAGACCCGGACCCTAAATAATTTACTTGGACCCAGACCCGGACCCTTAGGGTCTGAAAAAGTTGGACCCAGACCCTTAAATTAGGGTCGAGTCCAGTAGGGTCCGGGTAGGGTCCTGGACCCATGCCCATCCCTAGCAGTGGGTGTCATAAATGATGCCGAAACTAACTTTTCTCGACATATGTTCACATGACTTAGGCTTCTAATCAATGAAAAATAGGATAAATGAAAGAAAAGGGGGAAAATGGGGAAAAAGAACTAATAGGGATTCCCTGCCGTCGACAAGAAAAGTTAGCTCCGGCGTCATTTATGACACTCGTTGCACCCACACCAATTGTTTGGGGAGTTTTGGCTACTAGTTAAAGTTGGTGGTGTTGAGAACACTCGCGCAATAGTTTGTGGTGTTGAAGCCAATTTTGCTCACATAATTGGAAGTATTTCTTTTTGGACACATTTCTTGCTTTTCTTATTGGTCCTTCGCTTCTTTTTTTTTTGGTTTATTGTTTTTTTTGGCTTTTGTTATAGTTTGCTTTTGTAATTAATTACAAAAGCTATTTGCTTAATATAGTTTGGCTGTGCAATTGTCCGTGTTTGAATCCTATTGTTGCACTACAAGCTGCAACAAGGGCAATTTTTGGATGGTAGAGTTTGAATTCTTGGCTCATGACTCTTAAGTGAATCATGAGTCAATAATTCCAGGTGACTGGAGGTCAATGGGATTGCTCATGCAGTGAGATACAAAACTATATTTTAGGACGGAGGGAGTAACAAATTATATTTAATTACGCCTTACAAAGAAGTAGTAGATATGATTGTAGACAAGAAATCTGCACTTAAATTTAAGCACTTATATATTATTATTGTGCGTCATTAAAATATTTCTAGGGCCTAATTTCAATAATTAGAACAGGAGTTCCATAACATTTGAGACGGCCTTGCATCTACATCGCTAGTAGATATATTAGGACTTTCATTATATGTTTGGACTCTTCATTACTAGCCAAAAGCTGAAAGCTAAATGCACATGATATTGAGAAATTGTTGTCGTCTCATCGTGAGAGGCCAAAATGACATCTCACAGGGGCGTTATTAACATTTCGCGCAAAAAAACAAATGACAGATTCATGAAGCTGGTACCAAAGTTCATTAAAATTGGTATCAGTACCAAAGTAACTCTTACTGGTACCAAAGTGTACTTAAACTTTTGTACCAACTTATACCAAAGCTCTGTAAAATTGGTACCAATGTCAAGGTAACTCTGAGCGGTCATTTTGGTACCAAAGTGTAGAAGAAACCCAGTATCAACTTTGGACTTTGGCATGCAGGTTATACTTACTTTGGTGCCTCCAGATACCAATGAGATGTCATTTTGTCCTCTCACGATGAGATGCTTCGTGAAGATCCATGATATTAGAAAACCACGACAAACTTCCTCAAAAACAAAAAAAAAAGAAAAAGAAAAACCACGACAAACACGAGATACACTTGAGCAGCCCACGAGGCTCCCAAGTCAATTATTTCCGACAGCGGCTTATAGGATGAATAAGCAATACTAATAATGTGTTTTAGAGTGTGGATGCGCATGATTAGGTAAGTTAAATCACGTCTATACTATTGCACCTAATCTTTATCCCAAATCTCTATCCTAAAGTTTGTTAGGAGCTCCTTGATGAAGCTGGCACAAATATTGATAATTTCCATACAGTATACTACCTCCGTTTCACAATACATGCACCATTTGCTTTTTCACGCACTCCAATGCTCTTTTTTCGACAATAATGTCTTTAATTGTGTATAAGTAAAAATAATAAAAAGTTGATATTTGAAATCCTCGCATTGAGACGAATTTAACAAGACTCCACTCTACTATGTTTTTTCTTACATAATTTTGAGAGAAAGATTGTCAAAGTTGGTTAATGAATAGTGCTCATATGAGAAATGGTGAATGTCATGTGAAACGGAGGAAGTATTAGTGATGGTAAGATAAGCTCCTTGAATTATTAAGAGACAATCTGAATCAGATTTTTGTCTTATTATTATTGTCTTGCCAGTAAATAATTGTCCCACCAAGACCCCTCGCCTATTTAAGTTATCCTTTATTTGAATCACCCATACCCCACAAACCTTTCTAGTTTTTACTACTTATAGCTGCCTTATATCCCATATCCTTTATTTGATTGCTGTAAGTTTCTCTATATTTTATAATATGCTGTCCTTCGTTCCCTTAATTAGAACATATGAAATTTGCAAGTAGTTTTCCTATGAGTGAGGTTGAGGTGGTGGAGTAGTGACATCGCTTCCCACCTCATATCCCTGAGGTCTAGGGATCAAACCTCATGAGACTCATTTGAGGATTTCCCCTTATTCCCCCTTAAGTGAGTCCCCTTCATCTTACCTTAAAAAAAAAAGTAGTTTTCCTATGAGTATACTTTTGCCTGTCTATATTTTTCTTCTTCTACTTCAGTTATATTTTTTAATTTCGGTTTCATATGATTAAGTCTTGTTATAAATTTATATACTTCCTCCGTTTTTTTAGTTGCAACACTTTCCTAAAAGGGAAAGAATTAATTAGTTGCAACACTTTCTATTTTTGTTTTTCCTTTCTCTCTATCTTTCTCCAATCACATTACGCCCTCTCTTTTCCTCTCTACTCTCTCCTACCCAAATTTTGCATTAGAGTTGATGAAAAAAAAAGTGTTGCAACTAAAAAAACGGAGGAAGTAGTTTGGTCAATATCAAATGTCGCAGAACAAATTTCATAATGTCCAGATTATATTACAAATTAAATGTCCGAATGATCCATTGTATAACATCATAGTTGAAGTTTGATCTGCCGACCAAAAGATCAGAGATCACACTATAAAGTTGAACATGTAAAACTTACTTCAAAGGGAAATCAAAACTTTTACCTTTCTCTGCCCCATGTGTAGCTTATTGCCAAAGTAGTCCTTTTTTTTTTGCAATCAAAATCAGTCTTCATAAAAAAAGATTTTAAGAAGACTGAATGCTTATTAGTTTTTAGTTATTCTAAAATTTGGGATTGGATGATAATTGACAAAAATAATTGAGACGAATAAGGTATAAATTTTTTGTATGGTTGTGGTTAGCTGTTGTAGTAGCCATTAGTATTTGGCATAGTTGTTAGATTCGAAGTAGATGTTTAAATTGTATAAGTGTTTGTGTTGATTAATTGTAATAGGCAAAAAAGTATATAATTCATTATAAAATTAAGTATTCCATCAGTTTCTCAATAATTTTAACGCTTACTAAAAATAGATAGTTCACACTATAATCTTGACACTTGCATTTTCACTTATGGCTTCTATCACATACTTCACTTTGAAAAAACATAATTATGTGTAATTTTCTAAGGTTTGTTTCTACACATATATTTTGAAAATATCAAATTTTTATAATTTTGATTTATAGATGATTAAAGATATTATTGGTCAAAGTTCTACTTTGACATACTAAAAGTTACACTGCGTAGATGAAAAAGAAATAGAAATAGTATTATAATATAGATAATGTCGCTAGTGATTACACATGCCAGGTTACATCGATGTATGTTAACATTTACTTCCTTCTTTTATAAATAGGTTTATCTTAATATAATTCTTGGTAAAAGTCTTATATGGACCTGGTCCACACTAAATTAGTGTGGACCTAATGCTAATTCATGTGATTTATGAAAAAAAAGTCACTATATAAAAAAATAGATATAAAAAATGAATAGATATAGTATCACAGGTTTGACTATGTGGAAAAAAGGGTTACTAGCCACATACCGAAGATTTTATCACGATAAACACGAAATGTATATGTTAAAAAAAAAGGCCATTATATATATAAAATAACTGCGTAGTACTTAAGATTTTTAAAAGATTACTATATGGAAAAAAGAGTCGCTGCTATGTTAAATAAGTAGATTTGGGGTCAATAATATTTGGCACAGTCATCTAATTCTAATTCTTGTCATATACCAGCATCTTTCCACTAAGTACAAGTATATCGATTTTATTGTTGCAGGCAAGTATATCTTAATTTGATATTAATGTGTGACGAACCATTTTCCTTAGTTCAAAAGGGAAATTAACCAACCTTCTTGTTTTCCTCTTCTTTTCCTCTCTAGCTTTATTAACTTGTGTGTCTGTGAAACTCAAAATCTTTGACTCTTAGAACTTAATTAAAACTAATACACTACCTTTTTTACACTTTTTTCCAATACCCCCTATTTTCCCCAAAGTTTCCCCCCAAAAATCCCCTGCTACAGTGTTACTCCTCCTCTATCTCTATGTGTGTGTAGTTAACATTTTGAGATACTTATAGGGCTAAAGAGTAAAAGTATGAAGATGGCACACGGAATAGCAGCAACAGTATGCCTTTGGTGCATTATCTTAGTAATGAGACCATCATCAGCACTAGAAGAAGTTAGCAGGCAGGAACAACTTCATTTGGGTGCTTACCCTCTTTGAAACATACGACCTCGAACAACGGTACAAAAGGCTACTCTCGGTTCTTGACTAATCTACGCAACAGATTGGGAGTAACAAAGGCTTGCAACATGCCAGTGACGCTAGCACCCTTACTAGCAGGCGCGGAATTTGTTTACGTGGATCTCAGAGTTACCACATCACAATGGGTCACCTTAGCGATAAGAGTTGATAATGTGTATTTGGTGGCTTATCGTGTTGGTGGCAAAACTCAAGGAACATTCTTAAATGAGCCAGATGTTGAATTTGCCAGGAAAAAACTATTTGATGGGAAGAATAATCAACCAACACTTCAATATGACAGCAACTATGCTAATATAGAGGCGGTGGGCGGCTCCAGGAAGGACCTTCTCTTGGGGCTTCAGGAATTACGGAAGAGAATTGTAGCCTTCTTTGACCCAAATAAACCAGTGACAGCTGCGGAGGAGGCTCAATTCCTTCTTACAAGCATCCAAATGGTATCTGAGGCTGCGCGATTCAAGTATATTGAGAATCTGGTCGTCAAGAGTGGATTAAGTACAACTTTTAAACCAGATAGTAAAATGATAGATCTTCAGACCAACTGGGCAAAGATCTCGAAAGCTGTCCATCAATCGAACGGGCAAGTGCCTAATCAATGTGTTACTATTAGCCCACCCATTGTGATCGCGGGCAAGACGTGGAATTTGGTAAGCGACATAAAAATAGATGTGATCCTGCTCAAGTACAAGACCAATAACGCAAATAGTCGTATGTTTGGTCATCAGTTGTTTTCTAAAATCGTTGCGAGCTATATCAACAAAGCTGCTGATATTGCAGGTGGTGTTGGAGACCCTGAGCTAGCAATTTTAGAAGATTCATTTTTGTGATCCATCAGTCATAAAACAATGCATATAGTTGCATTGTATAATAATGTATCTAGTCATTGCTTCGCCTTTGACATGTATGTATGCGTGTCTCCACAACTACGAAATAAGTGCGAAAGCCTAAGATAAATATTTGTATTTCCAGCAATAATAGTGGAATTCTATACTTGGTCTTTGCCTCTTCTATTGTTTCAATTGAGTATAGTTGATTTTCAATGAAATAAAATATTTTCTTATAATATATATTTCGGTCAGTTTCATTGAAATATTTGTCACTGAAGTGGGCGACCACCCCTTCTACAAAATGTCGTAAAATCTCTAGCAAGAGATGCACTAATTTTTAGATAATCGTGCACGGAATCAGCTGTTGTCCCGTGCGCTAACAATCTCATAGCGGCAGTGCATTTTAGTATCGGTGATGCAGTAAGTTTACTTGCGGCATCTCCTTTGTTGGAAGAATTGATCATGCAAAGTTAAGACTTCTACTATGCGGAGGAAGACATGTTTTCGCATGCGAAATCTCCGCCGAAACATTTGCGGGGGATAAACGAGATTATCGGCAAAGTAGTCATTCCGTCCATAACCGGTTGTGCCCTCATCACGATCCCTTACCACTACAGTCCTTGGTGCTCTTGGAACTTGAATTACCATTGCATACACTTCTGCTAGATTGACCATCATAAACCTTTCCATCATTTGATCCATCAACCTATTTGTCTGTCTGTGCCTTTCGGAACGACGTCTGTACTCATTGTTACGGGTGATTTGAATTTGTGTGTAAGAATCCGGATCATTAGAATTAGAAGAACTAGAAGAAGAAATATTGCTATTGTAACTTGATTTCGATGACATGGTTTGAATGTTTTTTTAGGGGTAGAATACGGTTTTTGTACGGGTATAATGGTTTTGTATGCATGGTTAAGTAGCTAGCATCCTAAGCTATACATAGAGGAGAAGGTGAATTGTCCACAATAATGGACTGGTATAGGAAGTGGATTGTCAAGTCATCACATGGTTTTAATGTCTTTATTATTGCAGTAATAATGGACTGAAATATGAAGTGAATTGTCAAGTCATCACATGATTTCAATGTCTTTACGAGCCTTATATGCACGCTTTGCATGCGGTGACATTTTTGACTTAGTGCTGTTATTCAGTCATAAAATAACATAAAATCGGTTGGTTGATTATAATTTTAATTGATACATTATCGTAGACACATATGATTTCACCCACTTGAAGTATGGTTTTAAGGATGATTACTTTTATTTTCGATTTTAAAAATTGCATTAATTTGTATTATTTTTAAGATAAATTGCACTTACATAACATTCTTTTTGTAAAAATTCTAGGTGTCTTTTTCTCTTCGCATTATGTACATTTTTTTAATATTGACGATTATTTTATAACCAAAAGTGCGAATTTTTATTGTAATCTTGCATTGCCTTTTAAAGATTGTTGTGTATTTACGATTGTGAGTAATACTCATTCTTTAAAAAAAAATTCACTACTTATGTTTATCTAAGACACTACTATTTTTGTAAATTTAGTAGGGAAGCATGTGTTGTATACCAAGATAAACAAATTGCATACTTAATCAAAAGTATATAACCGCCTACAGTAAAAGTTGTGATGTTCCAAGCCTCTTGAGTTTGTTTTTTTTTCTTATGTGTTTGTAGTTGAAAATGAGATTTTTTTTTGAGATAAAAACATTCTTGAGATTGTAGTTATTCAATGTATTACTCCGTATTTTGTATATTGTGTATGGTTTAGTACATGGTAACTTTCCATTTTAATTTTATTTGTCAAATGTGATGTCCAATATGCCTTGATTATGCTTGAACTTTAAATTTGTTGATATGCGTTGATTGAGGAAGGTTTTGAGTTGATTGAGAATTTATTTTGGAATATCTTGTATATGATTATTATGTATGGTGTTATTATCTCTTATTATAAAGGGTAACACTAGTGGAAGAAACGATATATGTCACAACACAACCGCTGCGGTCCCTAAGAGAACCGAAGCGATAAATCCTCGAAATTTTTGGAGGGAAATTGGGCAACATTAACCGATGCGGTTCTTAGAGAACCGGATCGGTTAACAAAAAACCGATCCGATTTTCTATTAACCATTGCGGTTCTTGTAACCGCAACGGTTAATGTTGCCCAAACCTCCTTTTCTGATCTCATTGGGCCTGGGCCATATAAAAAAGGCCAACTTTTTCCCCTCCCCCTTCATATTCAGCGCCCCTTCATTTTTCACTCACTCAATCCCCTCTGCAAACCCTAGCCCTCCCGCCACCCTCTCTTCTATCGAATCCCTCCTCCGCTGCTTACACTGATCAAACTTACACTTCTTCCTCTTCAGGATTTGAGGAGAGGAGAAAATGCGAGAAAATGGAAGTTGAAGTTGCACGACAGTCGTTCCTCTTCAGCGCCTACTCCATTGTTCTTCCCTTCGCGTATGCGCTCTCTCTCTCTCCGCCGCTTCGAGTCTTCATCGTTGCAGACCGCCTCTCCTCCGCCGCTTCGAACACGACAAGTGAACGCACATATCGCCTCTCCATCTTCCTCAGTCGATTCTCGAAGAAAATGGGTTCGTTTTTATTTGAAATTGGTTCATTTTTCTAATTAGGGTTTCGGTTTTAGTTCAGATTTAATGTCATTGAAGTTTTTCGTTTTTTAGTTCAAGATTTCATTTCATTTCGTTTTTTTAGTTTAGGTGTGATTCCAATTTTTCTATTTTTTAGGGTTTAATTCTTTCATTTTTTACCGTTTTAGTTCAGATATAATTTATTCTTTCATTTATAATTGTTGTAATTTGTTGTAAGTCAGTAATATATTTTTCTGAATTTATTGTTGTTTGTAATTTGAATTTCTATTTTAGGGTTGTAATTTGTTGTAATTCAGTAATATGAATGCGAAAATGGATGTAATTTCTCTTATAATTTAGTTGCGAATTTCTTTCGTTCTTTCAGTATATTACTCTTTTTTTTTTTGGCAATTTGATACAAGAACCCTATTTTGATGTGTTGGCTGTAGAATATTACTTTATTTCGTTTTTGGAAGTGTTGACGGGCAATAGGCTTCCTGGCCTGTAGCCAGGAAGCTCTCCTTTTTTTTTACCCAAATTACATCTAACTGATGCGGTTTTGACGTGAAAACCGTATCAGTTAACCAATAACTGATGCGGTTTTCACCCAAAACTGCAGCGGTAAATGATTAACTGATCTGGTTTAGGACCAGATTAGTTAATATTTGGGGACTGCTGCGAGTCCAACCGATGCGGCCCAAAACCAGCGCGGTAAGCCCTGTTTTGACCGCAGCTGTTGAACTTTTTTCCACTAGTGTAGAGTTGTAATTTAATAGGGGAGACACCATTGCTCCCCCCTTCACTTATATAATAGAGATTATTGCAATAATAATGGACTAATATATATGGAGTGAATTGTCAAGTCATCACATGATTTCAATGTCTTTATTATTATAGTAATAATGGACTGATATATGGAGTGAATTGTCAAATCAACAAATGGTTTCAATGTCTTTATTATTGCAGTATTAATAGACTGGTATATGGAGTAAATTGTCAAATCCACACATGGTTTGAAGTCATTATTAATGCAGTAATAATGGACTGATATATATATGGAGTGAGTTGTTAAATCAACACATGGATTATTAATAATGTCATGATTTGAATAATTTGATACATATATTGAAACATTTATATTCATTAATTTGATACATTCATACAACAACTAAGTCAAAGAATAATTAACGAACTAAAAATAACATTACTAAAGTGAAATTAAGAAATTGCATTGGAAATAAAACCTTACGAAGTCCCTCTTAAGTTGTTGTTCTTCCTCATTTTAAATCATCTCTTGCTGAAAGCACCTTGAATAACTCCAAATTAATCTTCTTGTTTTTAATTGCAATTTTCTCTCTTCTTGCTGCGCCAGCTTGTTATTTCTTTCTTTTTCATGATTAATCTTTTAGATCACCATTTGAAGTTCATTGTTTTTCTCGAAATTTAATCTTTGGACTTGATTTATCCATTCTGGAAACGCTTTTGCAGGCATGTTCATAACCTTTCTATTGCCCTTATTTTTGGTGGATCCGTCGATGGGAGTAGTTGGGTCTCCAATGCTTGGCGTACTTGGCTCACTTGAACTAGAGTAGTTGCCTAGTTGTCCGGATTATGAACGAAATTCGCTCCTCCCACCAGTTCCATCAGGTATGAAATACCCTTTTAATGCAGGTTGCCTTGCTCTGAGAAAGTTACATTGTCGTGAATGATTGGGCTTCCACCTATAACTAATGAAAGGAATATGTGTGAGGGCTGTATATATGGAAAAATGCATAGATTGCCATATCCTACTTCATCATGGAGGGCCAGAGCTCCATTGGAGCTTGTTCATGCAGATATATGGGGCCCTACCAAAAATCCGTCTCCTGACGGGAAAATATATTTTCTATTATTTGTCGATGATTTTACTTGCATGATGTGGGTTTATATCTTGGAGCAAAATCAAAAGCATATTTTCCCACTTCATGCAATTTAAAGCCCTCACAGAAAAATAAAGTGGACATTCAATAAAAATTCTTAGAACAAATTGTGGGGGAGAATTTACAAGTAAAGAATTCAACAACTTTTGTAAGGAGCATGGACTTAAAAGAGAATTAATAGTTAGACGCACACCACAACAAAATGGTGTTGCGGAAAGAAAAAATAGAACTATTACTGAAATGGCCCGTAGTATGATGCAAGCTAAGAATTTACCAAAATATTTTTGGGTCGAAGTTGTCTGTACATCAGTGTATATTTCTCAATAGGTCTCCCACGAAAGTAGTAAATGGTAGGACACCATATGAAGGTTGGCATAAAGGAAAGCCAAGAGTGGAGCACCTCAAAATATTCGGGTGCATCGTATATGCTCACATCCCGAAAGAAAATCGGGAAAAACTCGATGGAAAAGGAGAAAAATGCATCTTCATTGTATACAGTGACGAGTCTAAAGGATATCATCTCTATCAGCCCGAATCGAAGAAATTAATCATCTCAAGATATGTCATATTCGATGAAGGAGCACAATGGACGTCGACGGAGAATGAATCTCAGCCACATGAAGGAGATTTTCCTCCACCAAGCTTTAGTGAAGATGAAGGCCCAAATCATCCAGCAACGCATTCATCCCCCATTCCATCATCACCGAGATCTCCAGCAACATCCTCGACATCAGTGAGTCCAATATCAGAGTCTAGCTCTCATAGTCCAACTCCAGCAGTTTGACGATCACAAAGGGATCGACAACCACCAAGCTACTTGGAAGATTTTCAGTGCAATCAAGCTATCATGGCTCTCTTCACCAGTGAACCACAAAGATTTCAAGAAGCAGCATGAGAAGAAAAATGGAATGAAACCATGAATGAAGAGATCAAAATGATAAAAAAGAACAACATGTGGGAGCTAATTGATAAACCTGAAGAAAAGGTTATTATCGGCCTCAAATGGGTCTACAAAGTAAAGTAAAATGAAGATGGCTCCATCCAAAAATACAAGGCACGTCTCGTTGCAAAAGGTTACTCTCAGTAACCATGAATTGACTTCAACGAGACATATGTTCCAGTAGTTTACATGTAGACAATCAGGTCAGTCCTTGCACTTGCTCCACAACTCAAGTTACCAGTTTTTCAATTAGACGTCAAGTCAGCATTTCTTAACGGGGAGCTCGAAGAAGAAGTATATGTCGAACAACCTCAAGGGTATGTCATCGAAGGCCAAGAAGATAAAGTATATCTAGGGATGGAAATGGATGATGGATCATCCATCATCCGCTTAACCCGGTTTTATTAAGCGGGTGAAAACCCGAAATAAACGGATGAAAAGCGGATGACGGGTGAAGCAGATGATGGATGCGGGTCGGATGCGGGTGATATTTTTTCATCCGTCACCCGACCCATCACCCGCTTAACACCAACCCATCATCCATATTATCAATTACACATGTTTATTTACTTACTTTATTAAACTTTTTAGTTAAAATTTTTAAAAAATATGTATCCCATGGCATTAATTTTTGTAAAAATTATTATATATCTCATCACCCGATAACCACCCGACCAACCTGTTCACCCGGCGGCTGACGGATGGATGGATGCGGGTGATGGCTTATGCGGGTGATGGATGGATGCGGGTGGAGTGGATGGATGCGGGTGACGGATGCGGGTGAAGCTCCACCCGCACCGAACCCGATCCATTTCCATCCCTAAGTATATCGCCTTCGAAAAGCACTTTACGGGCTAAAACAAGCTCCCCGAGCTTCGAATAACAAAATTGATGGCTTTAACAAAAGCCCAAGTGATCCATCACTATATGTTAAGGCCCAAGGATCGCAAGATTTTTTTCATATTGTGCCTCTATGTAGATGATCTGATCTACACATGCACTAATCCGAAAATGATTAAAGAATTTAAGACGGCAATGATGCCGGAATATGAAATGACCGACCTTGGAGCCATGAAGCACTTCCTTAGCATGCAAGTCAAGCAAAGCCCAGGAAGAATATTTCTCTCACAAGAGACATATGCAGATGACCTACTCAAGAAGTTCAACATGAGCAAATGCAAGCCATTGGCTACACCAATGGCACTTAATGAAAGGCTAGCTATCAAAGAATGATGACAAAGAAAAGGTCGATGCATCAATATATCGAAGTCTGGTCGGCTCTCTCATCCATCTCACACACACGAGACCGGACATAGTTCATGTTGTAAGCATTGTGTCAAGGTTCATGAGTGAGCCAAGTAAAGCTCACATGGCAGCAGCTTAAAGGATTTTTTAGGTATGCCAAAGGAACAAAAGTTATGGAATTCTTTACGAGACACAGGAGAATCACAAGCTTACATGATACACAGACAGTGATTGGACCGTAAGCATTGACGACCGGAAAAGTACGAACGGCTATGTGTTTCAACTGGGAACAAAGGCCATAGCTTAGTCATCAAATATATAAGCAACAATAGCTCTGTCATCAGCAGAAGCAGAATACGTAGCTACATGTGAAGCAGTCTGGCTCAAAAGAATTCTCAATGATCTACAACAGACAACAGAAGAACCAACAACTATCTATTGTGACAACATGTCTACAATAGCCATGACAAAAAATCCAGTCTTTCACAGCCGCACGAAGCATTATGAGATACGACACCATTTCATCCCGCAGGCGGGTCGACAAACAAGAGATCGAGCTACAATTCGCAAGACGGGGGAATAGGCGCGGATATTTTCACAAAGCCAATTCCAACTGAAAAATTCTCCCAGTTCAGAAAACAACTCGGAGTACAAGATTTTTCAGATTAAGGGAGAGTGTTAAAATGATGTTAATCTAGAAAATCTTGTAAATCGAAGTTGCCTAGAATGATGTAGAACAAATAATTATAGATAAAAATAAAAAAAAGGAAGTGAGATGCTGACATAGGAATAGAAGTATGAAGAATAGCTTAGGAGCATCTAGAGAATTCATAGAGATTATCATCTCAATGTCGTTGGAAGAAAAGCATCGACTCTAACATGTATATATATGAAAGCTGTATAGTTTGCAAGTGAATGACATGAAACATTTGTTAACCAATTCCAATTAAAAGCTTCAACTAATGATCTCCCCACTTTTAACAAAAACCATCTCACCCTTGTAATCTAAAGTTCTAAACCCACCAAAACTTTTGCCCAAAATTTCCATCATTTACCAGATTTACTTGTTGGTCTTACCTTATAAAAGCTAATAAACTTCGTTTAGTGTTTGGTTAGCTTATGTTTATCGTTTGTACGGTATGTTCGTAGTTTGTCATCCCGACTTTTAATATATGTAAATTTTCTTGATGTAAAAAAAAGTGCAATTTTTGTTTGTAAATTCTCTACAATCGAATACTTTTGATAATAGACAATGTTTTGATTGTATCGCGTCGAATAAATTTAACCTTCTACGATTTCTTGAAACCCTTCAAAGAATGAAGTATCGAACATAGGAAGGCGTGCTTGGTTCATATGTTCGCAAGTTTGGGTTTGATTAAAAATAAAGTTGTTTGAAGTGAACTGTATAAGTTGCATTTATTTGTTTTTGGAACCATGCAATCGCACACCTTCTGTCCCTGAAGCTTGGGAACTTGGGGTTACAACTTACACACTGAAATAGCTCACATAATGTGGAAATGTTTTTGCTATATAATGGTAGTTTCGGAGAATTAAGGTTGGCCTAGTTGGATGAATGCCTTTCTTCCATCCTTAATGATATGGTTTGATTCTTGATTCTTGATTCTTCCCTTTGTAATTTTGAATCCCCAAATTCCTTCCCTCCCACTTGCAAGTAGGGGTGTGCACCGGTCCAGGACCGGACCGGAACCGGTTGGATCGGTGGACCGGAATCTGAATTTTTTTTTGGATCGGGATCGGACCGGAAAAATTCCGGTCCGGTCCGGTTTTGGACCTGTTGGATCGGAATCTGCATTTTTTAAAAAAAAATCTTTTTTATTTAGATTTATACATATTAATAAATTAGATATATTAAAATTTAATAATTCTATCAAAAATAATCTTAAAGTTAATAAAAAGTAGGTTTTTAGCTTTCTAACTTTATAACTTTGAATTTTTTTTAACCTTTAAACTTCTTTTTTTACTATATAAACAAAAATTCCGGCCCACCGGTCCGGATCGGAATTTTTCGGATTTGGACCGGATCGGACCGGAAACCCGGAATCCTGATTTTCGGCGGACCGAACACGGAATCCTCAGTCGATCCGACCCTACCCTTTGCACACCCCTACTTGCAAGGGATATTCATCTTACCTAAAAAATACAATGGTATTTCATGTTTTTAACCAAAACTCCTTAATGAAACTATCTAATTAACCATTAAACTAATTAGAGCGGCTAATTTGGGCTATTATTTCACGAGAACTGGAGGTCACCGTACCGACTGTGGGTGATAATGAGCCTGACATGTTCGCGAACAGTTCGGGCTCAACTCGGTCAAAGCTCGGCTCGTTGTGACTCGGCTCGAGTTCGGGATTGGCTCGAGACTTAAACGAGCCGAGCCGAGCTAGGCAAAGCTCGGCTCGAAAAAATCGTGAACAGCTCGATTATTATTTAATATTAAAAAATTATTTTATATATATTAAAAATAATATTAAGTATTTCTTTTAAAATATTAAGGCTCTGTTCTTTTGGACTGAATTAGTCTGAACTGAACTGAACTGAAATGAATAAGGCTATGTTCAGTTCACCTTATTTTTGCTTATTTCAGATCAGATCAGATCAGATCCGATTAGTTCAGATCAGATTAGATAAGTTCAGATCAAAAACTTATTATTATTGTTATTATTATTGTTGTTAATATTGTTATTGGTATCATGATTATTATGATGA